>CM029539.1:2680607-3283204 GCA_017141395.1 Laodelphax striatellus
TTTTTAACAAAAAAGGGCCTTCTCACTTTTGCTTTAAATAGTCAAATAGAAAAGATGAAAAAATTGAGGGGGACCTGGTGCTCCCCCTGATGGGAAAAATAAATTTTTTTTGGAGTTTTCTCAAAGGTTTTAGGTACTCATGAGAACAAAATAATTGTTTCCACTGTTCCACCTATGCTGGGAGTGGCTTAGAATTTATGTCAGTGGGTACCTCTCCACTGTGATCTTCATAAAGTGGGGGAATTTGAAAAATTTCAAATCTGAGTTCCAAAAAATTCATTTGATTTGGGCATATAGCATATGTTTCTGAATAGCCTTGATGAGCTGAGTTCAATGATGTATGGCACAATGATACCCGGTATCCAAATAAGAGAAATACAGCCGTCCCAAAATTTGCCAAATTTGACATCATGTCCCCCAATGCCCCCCTGAATATTTTTTTTTTTTTGGCAGATGACAATTGTATGAGGTCTCTGGGTCTAAATACAACATTCCGACCTGGAAAACTGCAGTACAATATCCAGAACCATTGAAAATAGACCATAAATAAATTTCCAAAAATTGGCAAAAATGACCAAAACATACAATTGCGCCCCCTGATCCCCCTTGCTGATCTGGTACAAATTTCATCATAGAAATCGAAGCATATTGAGGTGCTTAACAAAAAAGGTCCTTTTCACTTTTGCTCTAAATAGTGAAATGGAAAAGTTGAAAAAATTGAGGGGGGCTTGTTGCCCCCCTGACAAAAAAAATGTCATACTTTTGGAGTTTTCTCAATGATTTTGGGTACTCATGAAAACAAAAAAATTGTTCCACCTATGCTGGGAGTGGCTTAGAATGTATTTCAGTGGGTACCTCTCCACTGTGATCTTCATAAAGTGGGGAATTTGAAAATTTTCAAATTTGAGTTCCAAAAAATTCATTTGATTTGGGCATATAGCATATGTTTATGAATTGCCTTGATGAGCTGAGTTCAATGATGTATGGCACAATAATACCCGGTATCCAACTAAGAGAAATACAGCAGTCCCAAAATTTGTCAAATTTGACATAGGTCCCCCGGTGCCCCCATGAATATTTTTTTTGGGCAGATGACATTTTTATGTGGTCTTTGTGGTCTTTGGGTCTTTGGTTGTTGTTCCAAGGAACAACATTCTGAGCCCAAAAACTGTGCTAAAAAATCTAGAACCATTGAAAATTGACCCATGAAAATCTGGCCAAACCGGCAAAAATGGCCAAAAATGAAAATTGCCCCCCCCTGGTCCCTCTCGCTGACCCGGTTCGATTTTAATCACATATTCCACCTCTGAATATTTTTAGGAGGCAAGTGTTGTTTTTATCAGTTCTCCAGGCCCAAGGAACATTATTCAGACCTTGAAAACTGCACTACTATATCAGAAACCATTGGAAAATAGACTCCAAACATTTTTTGAAATTGGCAAAAATGACCAAAAAATACAATTGCGCCCCCTGGTCCCCCTTGTTCTTGGTACATATTTTATTATTGAAATCAAAGCATATCGAGTTGCTGAACAAAAAGGTCCTCCTCACTTTTGCTCTAAATGGTCAAATAGAAAAGTTGAAAAAATTGAGGGGGACCTGGTACCCCCCAGATAGGAGAATTTCATAGTTTTGGAGTTTTCTCAATAGTTATGGGTACTCATGAGAACATAATAATTGTTTCCACTGTTCCACCTAAGCTTGGAGTGGCTTAGAATTTATGTCCGTGTATATCTCTCCACTGCAATCTTTGTATGCTGGGGGACTGAAAAATTTTCAAATTTGGGTTCTAAAAACTTTATTTGATTTGGGCATGTAGCATATGTTTCTGGATGGCCTTGATGAGCTGAGTTCAATGATGTATGGCACAATAATACCCGGTATCTAAATAAGAGAAATACAGCAGTCCCAAAATTTGCCAAATTTGACATTATGTCCCCCAATGCCCCCCTGAATACTTTTTTTGGCAGATGACAATTGTATGAGGTCTCTGGGTCTGAAACAACATTCTGACTTCAAAAACTGCACTACAATATCCAGAACCATTGAAAATAGACCCTAAATAAATTTCCAAAAATTGGCAAAAATGACCAAAAAATACAATTGCGCCCCCTGATCCCCCTTGCTGACCTGGTACAAATTCAAATTTTGAATTCAAAGCATATCGAGGTGTTGAAGAAAAAAGGTCCTTTTCATGTTTGCTCTAAATTGTCAAATGGAAAAGTTGACAAAATTGAGGGGGACTTGATTTCCCCCTGATGGGAAAATTTAATTGTTTTGGAGTTTTATCAAAGGTTTTGGCTACTCATGAGAACAAAATAATTGTTTCCACTGTTCCACTCATGCCGGGAGTGGCTTAGAATCTATGTCAGTGGGTACCTCTCCACTGTGATCTTCATAAAGTGGGGGAATTTGAAAATTTTCAAATTTGAGATTCAAAACATTTATTTGATTTGGGCATGTAGCATATGTTTCTGAATCGCCTTGATGAACTGAGTTCAATGATGTATGGCACAATAATACCCGGTATCCAAATAAGAGAAATACGGCAGTCCCAAAATTTGCCAAATTTGACATTATGTCCCCCAATGACCACCTGAATTTTTTTTTGGCAGATGACAATTGTATTGGGTCTCTGGGTTCAAAAACAACATTTGACATTGAAAACTGCACTACAATATCAAGAACCATTGAAAATAGACCCTAAATAAATTTCCAAAAATTGGCAAAAATGACCAAAAAATACAATTGCGCCCCCTGATCCCCCTTGCTGACCTGGTCCAAATATAATCATAGAAATCAAAGCATATTAAGATGCTCAACAAAAAAGGTCCTTTTCACTTTTGCTCTAAATAGTGAAGTGGAAAAGTTGAAAAAATTAAGGGGGGCTTGTTGCCCCCCTGACAAAAAAATGTCATAGTTTTGGAGTTTTTTCAATGATTTTGGGTACTCATGAGAACAAAATAATTGTTCGACCTATGCTGGGAGTGGATTAAAAATGTATTTCAGTGGGTACCTATCCACTGTGATCTTCATAAAGTGGGGGAATTTGAAAATTTTCAAATTTGAGTTCCAAAAAATCTATTTGATTTGGGCATATAGCATATGTTTCTGAATGGCCTTGATGAGCTGAGTTCAATGATGTATGGCACAATAATACCCGGTATCCAAATAAGAGAAATACAGCTGTCCCAAAATTTGCCAAATTTGACAAAGGTCCCCCGGTGCCCCCCTGAATATATTTTTTGGGCAGATGACATTTTTATGGGGTCTTTGGGTCCAAGCAACAACATTCTAAGCCCAAAACCTGCGCTAAAAAATCTAGAACCATTGAAAATTGACCCATCAAAATCTGGCCAAACCTGCAAAAATGGCCAAAAATGAAAATTGCCCCCCCTGGTCCCCCTCGCTGACCCGGTTCGAATTTTATCACATATTTTGATGTTTTTCCACAATCTGAACAAGTTTTACCTCTACAATTTTGCTGTAAAATGTGTATTTAAATTGGCAGAAAAATTTTGGGGGTCCACATCCCCCCTGAGGGGGGGACTTTTTGAAGGTTTTGGAGTTTTCCCTGTACCTACTTTTGGCCCTCTATCTGATGGTGACCCCAGATTTCCTCTGCGATCATCGGTTTTAGCTGTGAATTTTTGGGAAAAACAATTGAGGAAAAAAAAATTTCAAATGCCCCCCTTTGGCCCCCTTATGAACCCGGTTGTAATTTTATTATTGAAATCGGGGTATCTCCGGGTGCTGAACAAAAAAGTTCCTCATGACTTTGCTGTGCGATGAGCGGTTAGCTTTGCAGAAAATCTTTGGGGGGCCTAAACCCCCCTTAGGGGGGGAATTTTTCAAAGTTTTGGAGTTTTCCCTGTACCTACTCTCGGCCCCCTATCTAATGGTGACCCCAGTTTTTCTCTGCAATCAGCGGTTTTGGCTGTGAGTTTTTGTCAGTGAGTGAGTGAGTGAGTGAGTGTGTCACTAGAATTTGTAAGTTTACTATTATATGATATTTATAATATCAGTATCTACGAGTATGAACATTTGGAATCATCAGTAACTACGTAACTAGATTCAATACAATCAATCAAATATTGTTCGTTCTCAAAAACGTCTGTTTTCAACCATCACCTCAAGCTCTGTCAATACGTCCCGTAATGTGGTGCGCTCTTGTGAGAAGAAGTGAAAGTACTTTTCCAGTCACAATAAACAAAATGTTTGCTCTATTTACAGCAAAATTGATACAACTTTTAATATATATTTATATTTATTATGTATTCTTTTGATGCACTTTTCATATAAAGAGTTGCAGCCATCCAAATCGATTGATATGTATGGAAATTTCAATAATAGATTATTGATCCTCCGCCATTTCATGCTGTCATCCACCATTTTCATTTTTTCCCATCAGCTGACTGGTTCCTCCTTCCATGGATGTTCAACCACGCCCCTTATTCGTGATTGGTCACTTTTCAACATCAGTCTGGCTCCGCCCATAGACGTATTTCACCATGCCCTTGTTGGCCGGTCCATTTTGTAGTTGAAACGAACTAGGAATCTATTAGTCTATTGGTACTCGTGTACATTAGAGCCTCATTGAGTTCTATAGCCTCAGAATGTTATAATTTTTGTTAGTAATAGATCTCTTAGTTTTAAGCAACCAATCATAATATTTTTTTTTATTAACAATTCATTCATTTTTTTTATCAACCATTCATTTTATGATTCGATTCGTGGTACTCGCCTTTTTGAAAAGAGCGTTTTGAGAAGTTAATTATTATTGGACCTTGTTTTTTATTTTTCACTTCAATTTTTTCTCAACGTCCAATTATTGCTTGAATATGTTCTGTAGCCTATTTTCTTTAAATATTCGTAATATTGGAAGTGAAGTTGTTCTTTCACCTTAGTCCTTCGGAACATTACTTTGCTCAATTATTATTATCTCCTCTCCAATCAAACTTCGCCGCTTACTGTAAATAAATCGCTATAACATTTCATTATCACGTTCATCTCTTATCATCATCATCATCATCATCATCATCATCATCATCATCATCATCATCATCATCATCATCATCATCATCATCCTCATCATCATCATCATCATTCCATAGTCATTGACAATTTCATCAAGTTATGTCAATTACGGAGAGGATCCCCAACATCGCCATTTATTCTACTATCTTATAAACCCTTCCCCAGCCATCACGGTATTGGATATACTATTGTGTTCAAAATGTCAAATGTTTCGATTCACAGAAATTGCTTTCCAATATCAAAAATCATAAATCAATCGGTTACATCTCGACTCATTGCTTTCAAAATACCTTTCATTCTCGAATGCTATGAACCCATAAAAGTAGCAGAAATACTTGCTGGAATAGTGTTAGTAGTGGTGAACTGAAGCAATAACTTGTTTCAGGATGGAACCAATAAAAATGAAGACGCTACTGTCAGAACCACAGCCTCCCCACACTTCTTCATTTTTTTCATCTCTATTCTTTACAGTCATCTTCTTTCCCAAAATTATCATTTTTCTTCTCTCAGGCTCTTTCTTCTCCTTCATCTTATCTATTTTTCCACGGTTAAGTGTGATAGGAAGGATATCTTCAGACACCATTTTACATGAATGGACATATTTTAAATTTTCACTAGCGGCTCGTAAGGTGAAGTGTCCGTATGTTATACTACACAAACTCTCCACATAATATATTTCGTCGGCTCGAGCCGCCAGGGTAATTTTATAAGTTCAAACTTCGCTGTTTCATGTAGAAATATTGTAATAATGTTTCATTTTGTTTCATTTTCAATAATCGTTATCATTTTGCTGCTTTTCTCCATGTCGTTGATGAATTTATTTGTTTACGTACAATTATTGTCGAATAACAGTGTATTAGTTATTCATCTAAAGGCGCTGATACACGCATGGAAACGACAATCGTCAGGCGCCATCCTAAAAAACCCTACTATATCATCAATCGAACACACATATAGCAGGATCCTTTTAACTTGTCAGAAAACATATGTTTCGACGAGCAATATCACAATACTTAACCTACAAATGAAGAATCTCGCAGGTTATTGAAAATGTCTTTTAAAAATTTATTCTTTGGAAGGTCTTCTTTAAAAGAAGGTCTTTCAAAGACTTTAAAAGTCTTTAAGACTTTTAAGCCTTTTCATTATTGTGTCGAAATCACTGTTTCATTATTACTGAAACAACTGATTTCTGACAAGTTAAACGGATCCTGCTGTATTCTATTTTGCATTTTTCATATTCACTGATGACGTCACTTCTTTCCCTCATATCATTCCCATTTGTCATCGTTCTTCATATTTTATTGAGTCATATTTTTACTGACCATTCTGTATCGAGTATAGTACGGTAGTTTTACGTTTTATAGCTCAATCACCGATTTATCCTCATCATTTTTATCAAATTCTCTCCTTCTCCCCCTTTCTCTTTTTCTTCTTTCTTCTCTCTCTACTCCATCCTTTCTTTGTTTTTTTATTCGACTTCCAAACCTAGCAAGTTCAATGTTTTCTCTTATCAGGGTCCACCAGCGAACTCCAGGTAACAGTTTCACCTTTTGATGTTATGGCCTACATCGTAATAGTGAATGTTATGGTTCAATTTCGTTGTAGGCGATTGCGATTCTTGATTGCCCTGCAAAATAAACCTCTCAATTTATGTTTTTCCTGATGACTGTTACAACTCATACACTTATATAAAAATGAGTTGAATGCATATTATAAATTTCCAATGCTCATAGATTCAAAATAAGATGCATATTATATGATTAATTCTTTAAATTAGCGTATGAAGCATGATTGTATTTCCAAGTAACTTTGCATATATATTCCGAAACTGATTAATTCACATGCAAACACATCATGTTTATTTATTTATTTTATTTTTTCATCCTTTGATACATATCGATGAGAACGGAACGCTTTTCTTTCGATGTGATTTTCGTTATAGGCCTATCACAAATTTTCAAGTGACATTCATCTATCCAAAAAGGGTTTAATTGACAAGTAAATACACCATATTTAGCGTTGAAGGTTCATTTCTTTTGTATCATTTGACACATATTGATAAAAACCGAACACAAGTTTATTTTGTAAACATCATTCATTAATTCCGCCAGTACTTGGTAATTTAGGATAATGGGACGCGAAAATCCACGCTTTCCTTCATCTCCTCTAAACTCAGAACTTCACACAGCATCAGACAGATTTTCATTCACAGATTGCTAACGTATGTCATTCGTTATCTCCTTATATGTTATAGCGTACTATTAGGCAATGTTAGCGTACATTGTTCTAGATTCTATCACTTGAATTTTTGTATATTAAGAATGTACTGTGAATGTTTGTTTTTTGTCGAATAAATGCAATTTCATGCTTACCCTATATATTTTCTGCTATGATGATTTTCCTGAATAAACCCCTTTGATGGTACTATTTCCACGACCAGAGAAATCATTATTGTTTGGAATACTTCCGAATCATTGATTCCGTGTACTAGTTGTTGAATCGATCAAATGAATGTAATGAATGTTACATCGTAATGAACACATGTTCGATGTATTGATTCATATCAAATGATACGATATCATTCCCAATTCATTCCATCGACTTTGAAAGTACTTTCAGACTTTTACATCCAGTATCACCACATGTTCGATGTGTGTGTGTGTGTATCAAATGATACGATATCCATTGCTGATTCATTCCATCGACTTCGAAAATCGAGTCCATTTCGTAGCAGACTTTACGGATTCAGTATCACCAACAGTGTCACAGTGTGTGTGTGTGTGTGTGTGTGTGTGTGTGTGTGTGTGTGTGTGTGTGTGTGTGTGTGCGTGTGCGTGCGTGTGTGTGTGTGTGTGTGTGTGTGCATTAATGTGTGTGTGTGTGTGTGTGTGTGTGTGCGTGTGTGCATGTGTGTGTGTGTGTGTGTGTGTGTGTGTGTGTGTGTGTGTGTGTGTGTGTGTGTGTGTGTGTGTGTGTGCGACATTGCTATTGATGTCTGACATCCATTCGAGTGAATTGAACGGACAGGAGCGAAAATCGAGCCATGAAATCATTTGGAAGCGTGCGCGGCGAAACCAGTTGCGACACTGTCACTGTAGATTGCTATCACCTTCACGGAGTGGGTGGGGGGAGGTGTAAGTAGTGGGTGGGGGGAGGGGTAAGTAGTGGGTGGGGAGGCTTCGTGGGGTTGGTAGAGGGTGGTAGGGGAGGACATTCATTGAGCTGCAACTGTTGCTGCTGCGTCGCTTCGGAGCTGAGAATGGAGGCATTGAAGCTCGTGGAGGAAATGAAGGCTCAAATGGAGCTAAATTCAGTCGGTGTGCAGCCCATGTTTGATAGGTAGCGTTTAATGATAACTGGCATTTGTGTCGGGGATCATTCATAACTGACAGATTCCCCTTTTCCCCATCCTCCTTCTTCTGCCTCGCGCCCAGCTGTCTCTTCTCGTCAGTGTTTGACGAAAATCATTTGTGATTATGTCTGTATGGCTGTTATTCCGGGGGAGAATTGATGCGTGTGAGAGGCGAGAATTTGATGAGGATAGGGAATTTGTAATACTGAAAAATAGTTATAATTTTCAGAATGTATAAAACCTTTCAGTTAAGCTTTTGAGAATGTTGATACTACTCATGATTCCCTATGATGTAAAATAACGATCATTACGAATATTCTGTTGTATGACATGTATTTCTTAGGAAATATTTAAATGATTGCTTATCAAATTCTATGATAAATAAATTGTAAAGCTTATTAAACACTTTAACAGAGTTTTGAAAGTAGATAGAAGCACCTACAATTTTCGAACTAATTGGTTATTGTATAGGTCCAACAGTTTGCGAGATATAGCTCTTCAAATTTCTTCAAATTTTTCATCAATACTAGTACAGTGATATTTTTCTAATTTGAAGCTTGGCATTATACAGTATAGATAGCATAGCTTAATAGTATTACATATTTTCTTCTTAAGCTACAATGGTAATAATATTATATACGTCATCTAGTTATGGGGTATATATTTATAAAGCTTGGCATAGATAGCATTAGAGAGATATTATTTCTTTGCCATCGTACTCTACGGTCATCAGCAACGTCAAGAAGTGATATCTCTCTATCTATCTATCTAATGCCAAGCGTCAAATCAAATGAATGTTACTGTACATTTCAAAGTGCTTTTTCGCGATTTCACGTGACTTCTTTCCCGAGATTCCCGCGAGAGCTGGCGAGATGTTCAAATTCAAATATTCCATTATAATATACAATGATTCAATCTTCACAAAAAAACAATATCTTTTAGGTTGTTGTGGATCCATCCTTTTCTCACTTGATCAAAATATAGACACTAAATTGACTTAGAACGTAAGATTGTACTCACAAATTATGTGTTGATGTACATTTCGCGGTGCTGTGCCGCATCGTCGGAACACGTGTACAGGTGAACTAGCTAGTTCACCTGTACACGTGTTCCGGACGATGCCAGCACCGCAATGTACATCAACATGAGCCAATTTGTGAGTACAAGCTTACTAAAATGAAAAGTATTATTTTTTAAATACATCTCTAATAATCTCTAAAAGTATTCTTTAAAAATAATCTCTATTCTTGTGAATGTTTTTTTACAGATCCAGACAGCCAACAACCTGCTGCTGCTGCACTTGGGCCTAATCGACTCGCTGCTGTGCCTGCTGGTGCTGGCGTCCGGAGGCGGACCGGGCCTGGCCGGGGGTCGCTCCTCGTGGCCCGGACTCTGCACGCTGCACGGATTCCTCTTCACGCTGCTGCATCCGGTCGCTCTGTGGACCGTCTGCGGACTCAACTGCGACCGCTACTGCGCCATTTCGGCGCCGCTCCACTATTCGGCGCTAGTGTCGCCGAAAAGGTAATACTAAGAATTCATACTAAGACTGTATACTAGGTAATAATAAGAATGTATTCTTAGATGTTAGTTTTCAAAGGAAATAAATAATAAATTTATTTATTCATTCTCTGTATCATGCTTTAGTTCTATTTAGAGAATAGCTCTGATGAGATAGCTGTGGGAAGAGCTTTATTTATTCCTTCATTTAAAAAGAATAAAATAAATTTATTTTCTGTATCATGCTTTAGTTCTATTAAGAAAATAGCTCTGATAAGAGAATAGGATAGCTGTGGGAAGAGAATTCTCTAGGATAGCTGTTTCGAGATTCAGCTGAGGCTCCCTCTTTCCCTCTCTCTTCCTCTATTTTTAAAATAATGTAACTTTTTTTGCAACGATCACCAGCGGGCAAAGTTTTATTTTTGCTGGTGATGCCATTATATGGACATAATTATTATTTTTTCAAAGACATATACATACAAAAATCACACATAGATTTGAATTTAATTTTATACTATAAATTATAAATTTATATTGTTGTATGTTTTTATTCTATACTTTATGTTCTATTATTTTATTTTATTCTATTTCATTATTATTATTGATTTATTATGAAGTTATGAATTTCATTTTATTTCTATTTTGTAATTTCAATTTTTTTTATGGCAAATAAATGATTTGATTTGATTTGATTTCCCTCTCTTTCCTTTCCATCTTCTTCCCTCACCATCTCTTACTCTCTCCTCTTTCTTTCACTCTTTTCTCCCCTCTTAATCTCTTTATACATCCCCTTCCCCCATCTCTCTCGCATTATCTTGCCCCATTCTCTTTCTTTCTCTCTCTCGGCACAAATGCTCTTACTGGTGCAGTGAACAATGAAAAATAGTTTTCAAGTATCAAAACAGCTGATCATTAGGAAGATGGGTTGATTTTCATTTATTCTGCCTATTATTTCCTCGACTACCAACGTCAATAACTTCAATATTTTCCTGTTCATTTTCCAGGGTAGCAATGGGCCTGGGGGTGGGCTGGGTGATGGCGCTCCTACTCAGCTTGCCGCCCCTGTTTTCGCGGGCGGCGCCGTTCCGCTACGACCAGCGGCTGCAGGGCTGTGCACCGGACTTCGGCGCCGGCGAACCGGCACTCTGGTACTCCGCCTTCTACACCCTGTTCACGCTCGTGCTGCCTGCCCTGCTCATACTCGGGTGCAATCTCAAGGTTGGTGAGAAGATTTCATAGTGAAGTAGAGGAATCATGGAAAAAAGAATAATAGGTGTTGATACAACCACAGGTTTGATTGAATATTATTAAGGTACCGGTTTTGGTTGCTATACCATTATCAATCGCTAGTTCAATAAAACAAAAGTAACTAGCTTCATTCGCGGGTGTCCATCTGAAAAATTAGACTATAATAATCGTTAAAAATCGTACTCCTCCTTGCTGCATATAGTATACTGTATAATCTGCTGGTCTTTACTTTTGTTCTAGTGTACCAGAGATGCGTAGGAACCGAAACCGGTATCTTGGAATATTTATAAATATATAACAAGATTCTCTTAAATTGTCAGAAAACAGCTGATTTAACGTCGTTGAACTAGCGTACATCAATCAGCTGTTTCCTGACCATTTAAAAGAATCCTGCTATAGTTGTGGTTGTGATACCATCGACTTTTTATTCAATTGGATAATTACAGTACCTCAATATGACATCCATTGACTATATGAAGTTGAAGTTAAACATTTAAACATCACAATCAAATATTCTTACCTTTCAACAATCAAATTCTTCCACATTCTAAACTTGAAATTTCTTCAGTGATTTCTTTTCTTTTTTGTGTGTAAGTTATTGAAGAAGTGGAAATTGTTCATCATTTCGACATTGAAAAAATCTATTTGAGAATAGTTGAATAAGACAGCTTCAATGAAATATTTAAAAACAAATACAAGTTAATAATATTATTTTAATTGAATAAGCTTGGTAAACTGGGATATATATATATATGCTTATGCTAACTAGGCCAAACTGATCAATTTTGAGTTTCGCGATTACCTGAAACCAAGTCTACACTAATCTACAACGAAAAATGAGAAGTAGCCGCAGAGGAACTGCTTTGTCAAGAGATTAAAAAGGAGTACAATACAATTACAACTATAAATATCCATTCTGAAAGATATGTGCGTGGAGTGACCTCTTATATTTGTAGGCTTTCAGAAATATCATGGAGCCACTGGCAAGCCTCTTCCCCAGCATCATGAACTCCCCTCAGACCCCCATCAAAAGAATAAACTTCGCAATGTGAGACAAGATGGTCCATGGTCTGAATCTGTCCACACTCACAGTGGGCATCTGAAGTGAAACCCCACCTGGAGGTTGTCTCAGCGCACCGGCCAACAGATGTCCTAAAACGGTTTAGGCAGCACCATTCTTTTCGCTTCAACTGTGTGCCGGGGACAATGGTGTTAGGGTCAGTGATGAGGTGCTTGTTTCTTACCTCAGCCCGAGACCATCTCTCCCTCCAAAGCTCTCCAGCATCAACCACATTCAGTTCATCCTGCCGCACATATTGCCTTGACTTTAGGCGCCTGGGGGGAGGATTTAATATATCCCTAGAGACGGGGAGATCTCTCTGTAAACACAGCCGCTCAGCCACTCTACCTGTTCTCTCAAGTCTCCGCAGGTCCGGTGGCACAATGTTAGACAAGACAGGGAGCCAGTCAGTCTGTGTGGGTCTCAAAGTGCCAGTTATTTTCCTCATAGCCTCATTTAGGACCATGTCCACTTTACCAACATGTGTGCTATGAGCCCAAACTGAGGAACAATATTCACCTGTGCTATACATCAGTGCCAGACATGATGTGCGCAATACCTTCATACTACAGCCCCATGTGGTTCCTGCCAACTTACCAATTATATTCAACCTGGTTTTCAGCTTATCTCTTAAACCTTCTAGGTGTTGGCGGTAAGTTAGGGCTCTATCCAGTCTAACCCCCAGATAGCGAGGCGCCTCCTCATGTGCAATTCTTTTGCCACAGAAGGTCAAGTTTAGTGGTCTTTGGGCTTCTCTGTTATTCAGGTGGAAAACTGCAGAAACTGTCTTAGTAGGGTTAGGTCTCAGGAACCATCTCTGGAAATACTCTTCCATATGGAGAAGATCCTGGTTCAGTGTGTTCTCCAGCTCTGCAAAAGCCCTTTCTTGGGCAACCAGGCCTATATCATCTGCATAAATGAATTTACGCGATTGGGTCATGGGCAAATCCGCTGTGTAGGCGTTGAACAATATGGGTGACAGCACAGATCCCTGGGGCAAGCCATTTTGAAGTGTTCTTACTTGGCTCTGCCTCCCATTCAGAGACACCCTGCATGTACGGTTACTGAGCATGGCTCGAAAGAGGTTCACCATAGTCCTGCATTTAAGTATCCTTGCCATCTTCAAGAGCAAACCATTTTTCCATACCGTATCGTAGGCAGAACTAAGATCCAGAAACACAGCTCCAGTTTTCATGTTTTTCTCAAAACCATGTTCAATATGGGTGCTCAGTCCCAAGACCTGCTCCTCACAGCTCCTCCCCTCCCTGAAGCCAGCCTGCTCCTCTGGGAGGAACTTATCTACTGTTCCCCCAAACCTACTCAGCAAGACTCGCTCAAAGAGTTTATAGGTTGCAGACAACAGAGCAATAGGTCTGTAGCTTTTAGGATCCTTTGCATCTTTTCCAGGCTTGAGAACTGCCATCACCCTAGACTGCTTCCAAGCTCTAGGAATCTCTGTCTCAGCTATTATTACTGAAAAGAGTTTTGAGAGCCATAGAATTGCTTTTGGACCCAGGTTTCTGAGGAATTCTGGCATAACTCCATCCACTCCTGGTGCTTTGTTTGCTTTCACCTTAAGTATAGCAAGTCTAACCTCCTCCGGGCTCACTGGGTCAGCAAAAGATGATTGCGCCTCACATTGGGCCAATTCCCTCCTCAGAAGCCGTTTTAACTGAGACTTTACCCTTTGTGGTACTTCTATGTTAGAGTGTTTCACAATCACATCAGCAATATCATCAGGGCTAACCTCAGGGCATTTCGCACTCCTCGCAGTCCCACTCAGCCTGTGAAGCAGTCTCCATGACCTTCTGCTGGAGTGTGTGAAGTCCATATTCTCCATTGCTTCCATCCACCTCTGGCGTCTCTCACCATCAAGCTTCATTATTAGCCTATTTGCTAGTTCATCACTAGGGGAAACTTTATACTCTTCCAGTAGGCTATCACATTCTGTATTCCAACAGGGAATCCAGTTTTTTCTATGACCCCTTGGAATTGACTTTATTGCCGCCTTGAAGAGTAATCTTGAAAATCTTCCATAATTATCTGCACACACAGGAATTCTTGCCACTGTCTTCTCCACTTCTGCTGTGAACTTTGCCCAGTCTGCTCTGCGAAAGTTCCACCTGGGGAGAGTAGGGTTTGAGATGGAGGGCAATCTGACTCCAATCTCCAGAAGAACCAGACTGTGCTGGCTTCTAGGGAATCTGCACTCAACTGATCGTCTGACTGGTAGAGGCTGTCCCTGTCCATTGCACGACACAAAACACAGATCCGGACAAGTGGAGGTTCCCCATCTTGCAGAGTGGAATGTATTGCCTTGTTTGGCATCATACTCAAGATGCAGATCATTTGACTCTGCCCATTGTACCAAGTCCTCACCATCTATGTTCTCAGCTCTGTATCCCCATAAAGGGCTATGTGAGTTGAAATCCCCTGCATACACACTAGGATGGGATACAGGTGGCAATGCAGGGGTTCCCCAGCGATCCACAGGAGGCTTGTACACATTGTAGATGTTTAAACCTTCATACACAATACCTATTGAGTGCCTATTTCCATCCAGGCTTCTGCAACTGGAGACCATCTCTGGAGTAACATATGTAGCTAGACCATACTTTTTGTGATTGAGAGAGTTCACCAGTGTGTATCCAGGGATCGTCAGCCTATTTTCCATGTCTGGATCCACATGGGTCTCCTGTAAAAGTATAACCTTCACCTTGTGGTCCTTCATCAACTTTGCACATATCTCTGCTTTAGATTTGGATATGCCCTCTATATTAAGTTGGGCAATTAGAAGATTATTAATTTTATTAGTTTGGGAGCCCTGAAAAGGGCTAGTTTGGCCTCTAAAACCGGGAGACATTATGTGTCCGGTCAGCAAGGATGAGCTTCAAGAGGAATTTCCAGCGTCCGCTCATAAAAACCTTATGCGCAATTATTAAGTTTACAAACAACCATAGAGAAATAGTGCAATCATCGCCAACCTAATCACCAATACCAACACACCCGCCCATCAGACTCATCTAGCTGTTCAAGTGATGACCAGGATTAATATAAACTTGAAGGAGAAACAAAGGTAAAGAGAAAGGAGGAGGATAACTAAACAAAAAAAATAACAGAAATAGGAAAACAAATGTTAAGGAATATAAAAATGAAAATACTGTTAAATAAATAAAGGGAGAAAGAATCCTGTTGGAGTTGTTTATTTACCAATCCGCTACAGCAGTAAAGATCCAGGCTAAGGACAAAGATAAGAAAATAATAATAAAAATAAATAGTTAAAAATGAAAATAAACCAACTAAACGATAGACAAGATTTGTGAGAGGGTAGTAGATGAGAAGGCAGGGTAAGGACAGTCAGCTTTGGAGAGAAGAAGGGGGGGGGCACTGACTGGCTCGGGGTGCGGAGGGTCGCGTCCCTCAGAAATAGCGGAATTGCTATTCCCCCCGGTAAACTGGGATAAAAGGATATCAATGAACATGTAAAACGGATCCCATACAGATGAAATTTATACATTATATTAATGTATATGTATAATTTATATTATATTCACCGTGCTTTTCACTCCTTTTCTTTTGCAAGATATTTCTTTCATCAGTTTCCTCTATCTAGATTAAGCTTTATTTACTATTTTTACATTATTTATCCTTCTCCTTACAAACTACATATTGAAACAGAACTAATTATATTAGTAATCATGTGGTTAAGTAACAAACTTTCAAGACCGCTCTCGGATGGGTGACCGACACAAAAAGACACAAAAAATTGTGCATTGAGGCGAGGTAGAACCTACCCGTAACCCCGGCCGTACACCGGAGCAATAAGCAATAAGCAACTAGCAACATATTGATCATATGATTGTCCACTCTATACAAACCAATAGTTCAATGCACACCGAAACAGCTGCTTTAGGTGTACATTGGACTATTTGTTTCTAGAGAGTAGAAGATCGTAATTATGATCCAAATGTTGCTAATTGCCTATTGCTTATTGCTCCGGTGTACGAGCTGCCTTAGGGTCTCTCCACCAATAAAAGCCATACGATAAAAAAATATTATTTATGTATTATGTAGCTATTTACATTGTAGTTAGTTTGTAATAACGCTACTATACAATCAGCTCCTCTCTCACAGGCATGTGCCCATAAGAGGAGCCATCAATACATTGTATTTTTCAAATTTAATTATGTTGTAATGTTAATTTTGGAGAATAAAGTATTTCAATTTCGATATTATGTTGTTTACAATCAAGCAGATGTGATGACCAATGTGTGTTTGCTTTGCAGGTGCTGATGATAGCATCAGGCATGCGCCTATAATATAGAGGAGGAGCCTCCAATATATTGTATTTTTCAAATTCAATTATGTTGTAATGTTAATTTTGGAGGATAAAGTATTTCACTTTCAATATAATGTTGTTTACAATCAAGCAGATGTCATGACCAATATGTGTTTGCTTTGCAGGTGCTGATGATAGCATCAGGCATGTGCCTATAATATAGAGGAGGAGCCTCCAATATATTGTATTTTTAAATTCAATCATGTTGTAATGTTAATTTTGGAGGATAAAGCATAATTACGATATATAATGTTGTTTACAATCAAGCAGATGTGATGTGCAATATGAGTTTGCTTTGCAGGTGCTGATGATAGCATCAGGCATGTGCCTATAATATAGAGGAGGAGCCTCCAATATATTGTATTTTTCAAATTTAATTATGTTGTAATGTTAATTTTGGAGGATAATGTTGTTTGCAATCAAGCAGATGTGATGACCAGCGTGTGTTTGGTTTGCAGGTGCTGATGATAGCATCAGGCATGTGCCTATAATATAGAGGAGGAGCCTCCAATATATTGCATTTTTCAAATGTGATCACGTTGTAATGTTAATTTTGGAGGATAAAGTATTTAAATGTATAATGTTGTTTACAATCAACCAATATGGGGTTGCTTTGCAGGTGCTGATGATAGCTCGCTACCACCGTCACAGGATAGCGTCGGCCATTTTCGAGGTGACGCTGTCGGCGCAGGTGACCATCACCCACCAGCGCAATCCGTTCTTCCTGCCCGGCGGCCTCGCCGGCAAGTTCAAGGGCCGGTCGGCTGCCACCAAGGTACAATAAACAACATGTATAAGTCACAAACATTAGATACGGAATAAACAACAAAGATATGGGGCGCAGCATATGATGTGCACATAAACAACCTTTTCATAGTCCAAAAAAATATTATTAAGACAATTTTAAATAAACCACGGTTATACTCCACGCATTTAACTTTCAGGGATTCTGATGTATTTACAGTAAGACAGCTCTATGTTAAAACCCTATTAAGATACTCGATAAACAAATTTACTAAAATAAATAAAGTAGCATTTAACTTTAGACCAAACACTACCGAGAAATTTAAAATCTATCCTACAACGATAGATTTGTAGTTTCAAATTTCTATTGTTTTTTTATGTAGTAATAGTTTTTAACACTTATATATATTACTAATCACTATAGAAAGAAAAATAGGAATAAATCAATAAAGAAAAAGGTTTGCACATTGTAATTTATTTAGAAGAGTATTTATGATCACCCCGACACATATTATTATAGTGGGGCATCATAATTAGGATTATAATTACCTTAAGTAATTTATTGAGTCGGGATTCTCTTAGATATCTGTATTGTATGTATCTGTATTTGTAAATAAACTCCTCTGAATGCATATTATTGGCATTCAGAGAAATTATTATTATTATTATTATTATTATTATTATTATTAACGTTAACTTTAATTAAAAGACAACTCATTTACACTAGTAGTAAACTGATGAATGCTATACCTCTTGATCTGGATAGAAAGATATCAAATAAGAGTGTGGCAGAATGGATAAAGAGTGAATATTTTTTCACTTTAAACCTAGCTTTTTAGTCTTGGTTGAGTAGTGTCTCAGAACTATTATTATTATTGTTTTACTTTTCTTCTCTTTGACTGTTTAAGAAACCTGTCTGTTTCAATTTCATATTGTTTTAGGTTTTTTTATGCACCTCTCACCAGCAGGTAAAGAGTCATATTTTTGCTGGTGATGCCTAGAATAAGATATTGGTTTCCGTTTTTTTTCTTATGTATATTATGTAAACATGTACTATATTATGTACATTTTATTTTCATTTTTCACATGTGCATATATTATGTAAGAGAATTGTTTTTTTCAATTTTTTGGCAATAAAGTGAATAAAAATTAGAACCCTATTAAAATCTAAATCATTATTAACACAAGGATGTAAGTCAAAGATTAACATTTTTAATTCGATTTTTCTATCAAAACACACAAAAGCATAAGTCAAAAATTAAATTTATTCATTCATGGATGTGAAATGAATAACTTCTCTGGACATGGGTTACATAACGTAGAAAAATGAAAATGAAATTATAATCAACTGCTGAATCTCAATCAAGTTTATGATCATTAAGGCTAGACGTACACCGTCTTTCTGAACTACAATGTAAGACTGGGCGTACACCGGTTAGTCAAGACAAGACAAGACGAAATTAGTCACAGTGATTCACATAGATGCTTATGAAGCAGCACACACCGATGCAATGACTAATCGGTGTGTGTTTCTTTATAAGAAAACTATGTGAATTATTGTAACTAAACGTGACTAATCTCGTCTTGTCTTGTCTTGACTAACCGGTATACGCCTAGCCTAAGATAATTATAATCAATCTAATAAACAGCTGACGAACCTCAAATGCTAGTCTATTATGATCTATTTTCAATGATGAATAATAAGTTAGTTATTGTTTTAGGTGCTGCAACTGCTGGGCTCGTTTGTGGTGCTCTACTTTCCGTTCTACGCATGCGTGCTGTGGGAGGCGTTGGCCGGCACGTTTTTGCCGCGCGGACCGCGCCCGCATCCGCATCTAGTGTCTCTGGCCTCCATTCTGCTCGCCTGTTCGCCGCCCGTCAACGGCCTCCTATACGGCGTCAAGAGCAAGGTGAGCGAATCGAAAATTGTCGAATTTCACTTTCGAAGTCAACAATGATTACTGGAAATCTCAAACATATTTGGATAGTGTTGTTGAGTTCAATACGAAACATTGTAGCTTCATTCTTTCATAGTAGCATAGACTGTATAGTTAGTCTATGATTGTAGTTTATGCAACGGTTGTATTATGAGAGCCTTTAAACGACGAGTGAGATACCGAGTTTAAAATACGAGCGGCAACGCTTGAAGAATAATTGAAGAATAATATCTTCATAGATCATGTAACTTGATCACCTACTTATTGGCCTCTGTCTGAAAAGTCTCATTGAAATTAATCTGATTCGGAATGCTATACTTGTTGAGATTCATATTAAAAAAATTCTGTTCAAAAATGTCACTGAACATCAAGAAATCAATAAATGTACTGTACTGTAACGATCATCCATTGTACATTGTCAGAAAGCTTATTGAAATTAGTTTTAAATTATTTAAAAAACTCAAACTTCGGTTTTGCTGGCAACGCTTATTATATGTTATTTGATTGAAAAATTTCCACTTCATGTGTACTGTGTTAATAGGGAATAAATTTGAATTTGAATTAGTATCTTTCGAAATTTGTTGGATGTCGTATTAAAATTAATTCTGTTCAAAACTATTGCTGATGTAATGGTATTGACGTCAATATATATCCTCTTATTCTTCCACAATGACCTCTTATCATTGTTAAAAAATTCATGGCAATTGATAAAATTATGTAGAGTAACATTACACTGAACAATTTTGAATAAATCTTTTCTTATTTGTGTGCTGTTTAGGTGCTACGCAAATCGTTCCAGAACTACTGGCGCAAACAGATGACCAAGAGCGAGATCAACCAGGAGATCCAGGCGCGCACCCCCAGTGCGTGTGGCTCGCGACGCCCCTCACTCACCCCCCTCGGGCTGCTGGCGGGGGCGGGGGGCAGACCGGCGCATGCGCACGCACATCAGCTACAGGTAGAGAGCTTGATTATAAAGTCTAAACCACAGAAAAAGAGAGTACTTTGAATCATCTTTGTTTTGAATCACAAGAAATAATATTTCTCTTTCTATCTATCTATCTATCCAATCCCAAGCGTCAAGCGAATCTGATTAATACTACAAACATAATACTACGAACAAACATAATACTACAAACAAACATAATACTACTAACAATAATACTACTAAAAACTACTAAAAATACTAAACATAATACTAATACAGACATAATACTACAAACATACTATTTTATAAGTACAGATACGAATTGATTGTACTGGATAAACAGCAATTCTATCCTTTTGTAGACTTTGTTGTGACAACTTGAAGCGTTGAATGATTATTGACTATTCTTACTGAAAAAAAAATGTTCCATTCATAGTCGGCTCACGTTAAAATCACACATCACTATAATTATATTAGAGATGGCTCTGTGAACACTTCTCTGGGAGAACTTAGGCTCTACTCGGATAACAAACATGTGTTTTTAAATTATCAAGCTCAGACGATCCTGCAACCGTATTGTCTGAATGTAGTCGTTTAAAAACACATGTTTGTTATTCCAGTCACTGAGTATCTGCGATTGTATTCTTGAATCTTTGAATTTAGTAAATATATTATAATTCAATTCTCATTAATTTTTTACTACTCAAATATATATTTCATTCAATTATACATATTTATTTATATACACATTATATTTCATTTAATTATTTGAATATATATTATGTAACTATAGCCTACTCTCTTCTCAAGAACTTTCAATTTAGTTACAATATTTAAGTTATTTATTATGAACTCAAACAACTCACGAACAGACCTGCGTGTCCATGTGAGTGTTATTTTATAATTTTGTCCATAATATTGTATATATGTGATATATTGCTGGAAATTTCTGAAAGCCTACAAATATAAGAGGTCAACTCACGCACATATCTTTCACAATGAATACCTATAGTTGTAACTGTTTTCTACTCCTTTTTAATCTCTTGACAAAGCAGTTCCTCTGCTGCTACTTCTCATTTTTCCTTGTAGATTTTAGTGTAGACTTGGTTTCACATAATTACAAAACTCAACTTGATTAGTTTGGCCTAGTTAGCATAAGCATATATATATAAATTGCTGGAAATAAATGAATTTGATTTGAGTATCCAAGTATTAGTAGAGTCGTGCTTTTGCAAAGTCCCCCTTAACGTCTCTCCCAACTGCATTTATTATGAACTGAACTTTATGGTATTGATTGAACTGCAATTCTATTCTTTCGTAGCCTATGTTGTGACATGAAGTGTTTTGTGGGTTGATCGGTTGTTGACTGCTTTCTTTGATTACTTTCACAGCGACGACTGTCGGAGGCGGCGTTTGGAGGCGGCGGGGGCGGGGGCGGCAGAGCCGGGGGCATGCAGCGGATTGCGTCTGAGATGGGGTGGCGGCCTCACTCCACGTCGGGCCTTGCCTTTGATCTGGATGGCGCGTCCGCAGGGTCGGGGCTCAGGGGGCAACATGCGGCTAGTTTCAGCACTCTACAGGTACCTATATGAATTGAAAAATAATATCATAGAGAAAACATTACACAAGTAGATAGCTCATGCCCATGTTTAAGCACTCTACAGGTACCTATATGAATTAAAAAATAATATCATAGAGAAAACATTGCACAAGTAGATAGTTCATGCCCATGTTTAAGGGTGTAGGCTGATTTTTGAACGGTAGATGGTGGCGATATCTCTGGTGAGATATATCATATATCTCTATCTACGTTACTTGGTGTGAGCGAGTAAGACTCTGAGGATTAAGACTCAGTATAACGATATCATCGAATAATTTTTTAATTTGAAGTTCTATAATGTACATATTGTATACTGTATCCAACTTTCAAATTGAAATTGATCAGTATTCATTTTCTTTTATAAGTGGGAATGATGGAGGACGTGAAAATAGATTATTGCATAACCTATATTTGAGCAATTCTTTAAAGTTAAGATGAGAAGTATTGAATTTGAATTTTGAGTTTCAGACAGCTTTATCCCATGAGATATTTAGTACAAAATCAAGTACAAGTATTTTTAATATTTTTTCACCTTAGCAACTGATCTAAGACTATAAGCTGCTCTATTTCGATCTAAGTTGTAAGAGTTTGGTAGAGAAAGTACAACCCTATGGTTAGACTCCCTATATTAACAAAATACAACTTACAATATTTTACAGTTCCATAGTAGAAAAAACTACTTATTCACTTTCACACTTCAACTCTTTTTCACTTTTACCCTCACAGTTAAAGTCTGCTTTTTCACTCTTATTCTCTCACTTGAACTCTGCTTTTTCACTTTTACACTCACACTTGAACTCTGCTTTTACACTTCCACTCTCGCACTAAACTAATTCATGTGGCGATGTGATCCAATTAAAACTACAATAGAATAGAATATGTTTTTATTTCACCAGAAACAATAATTACAAAATGCATTTCCAGCAATAAAATGCAATTGTATAGAAAATTTTCAAGAATTTTATATAACCTTAGCCTACTCAAAGTAAAAATTTGAACTGAAGATAATAACCCATTTATTAGGAGTAAGGTAAAATTATTACAGCAAAATATTAGCCAAAATAAACAGTACTGAAATAATAGTATTATTTTCAGTACTGGTTCTAGGTATCTTGTTGCATGTTGGTTCTAGGCTATATTTATTTCAGCTAATACTGTAGAAGATCTCCGCATTTCTCCTAATATGTTGATTTTTTCGCCGCAGGTACCATCGAACGGAGGAGAATCAAGCGTCGTCGGTGCTGAGACGGGGAGCGGGGGGCGGGGAGCGTTCGGCAAAGACGAGCTCATCAAATCGCTGCGGGTGGCCGTGGCCCGCACTACGGCCGCCGACGCAGGAGGGGGTGGAGGGGAGGAGGGTGGGGGAAGCGGTGATGATGGCGGCAGCTGCAGCAGCGGATGCAGCGCTGCCGGCCAACAGCAGCGCAAAACGCTCAGCGTTATTAGACCTGTGCTGAGGTCCAGTATTAGTAATACGTCGCTGTTTGTGCAGCGTGTGATTGGAGCTACTGGCACTATCAGGTAATAATAGAACCAGATATAATACAAGAAAATTATGAATGCTATGTTTCGGATCTGACATTAATACGTAAGCAGCTTATTTACATTGCTCCAAAGCTATTAAATGAATTCCCAACAGAACTTGTTTTGGATCCTACCACAAAAACTGTTCCATTAATAACAAAAAATTGGATTATTGAACAGTTTTATTTTGATTTAAATATTATTTGATGCTTTTGGATTCTGGACTGCGTCTTGAATTGACCATGATTTAGTTAAAATAGAATGCCATCTTTGTTTTGTTTTTTTTTTGTTTGACGATTTATATTATGTTTCTGTTGTATTTATGCAGTGCTTGTGTATTTTTATGCTATTTCCGTTGATGCTTTCCTTGTGAGGTAACCTTGTAATTCATCATCCTACTCCCACTGGCGAACAAGTTGATCTTATGCCAGTGGTTCAGTCACATGATGTAAAAATTTTGTTTTATTTATATTTTGTATTCTTTTGTGTGTGTGAAATGAAATTTGAATTTGAATTTGATAATATTAAAAAAACGAGTTTATTTTCACCTAGGAGGGCGACGTTGGGGCACAGTAGGCCCTCTCTTCACTTATATAGATACACTTACGTTTTATATTGACATTTATATCTGTATAGCACGCCGTGTCATTCTATCATTCTACATGGATATAAAAGCCAATATAAAAATTGGCACGGCGAGAAATGCTCCGAAGTGTATGAGCACAGACAACAGTTAGTCTATGGTAGTATAGTTAGTAGTATAGTTAGTCTATGGTATGAGTATGGTACTTCTCCTGAAACGTGAAACGTGCAATGCTAAGAGTATGAGTATTAGTCGCTTTATACTTCTCATGAAATGTTTTCTTTTTTTTTGCTGGGGATGATGCCCACATAAGCTCTAGGCTTGTGTGTCGGTAATGGGAAGGATGATGATAAGAGATGAATGGACCTACAGCTTCAAGTGTGTTCCGAACCACCGGGAAGCGATTTTGAAGCAAATACGTTGGATTTGTTCTGCAGAACAATAGATATTTAGAGCGAAATGTAATTAATTTTATCACGGATCTTATGTTTTTCAAGTGCACAAATAAAACAAGGAATAGTTTACGCTTGAATTACACATTGCGTTTTTCCTAGAGTAGCCTACTACGGTATGGAGTAAAGGGATAGACTTTTATGCGTCCATTAGTCATTGCAAAAATAGGAAATTTTTGGGGGTAATTGAAGGAAAATTTAATTCATCATATTAAGCAAAGAATTGCATATAAGGAAAGAAATAACAGTTTTCAGCCCAAAACTTCCTCTCATGTATAAAAAATTTCAATAAGTTGTTAATGGTCATACAAATGAAGAGACTCCCTAGGAAGAGCTACTGCTTTGAGCCAGTACTATTGAGTTTTAGTGAAGTTATGTGTACAAATCTTTCGTTGGTATGATGGTATCTCAGAACCAACCTTAAAGTATTAAAGATCCTTTTACTGTAATAAACACTTTTATGTCCGCTAAAGTTTCAGATTGATACGGACATCTTCTAGATGAAGAAAATTTATCTGAAATAAATGAATAACTTTATAACTCGGAAATTTTTACTAGAATTGAATACTATTCACTAAGACTAAAACTATAGACTATTGATTAAGTATCCTCAACTTCAGACATTTTGTTCAAAACATCAAGTCAGCCATGCTTGCCTTCTATCGACAGGTTTCTTATACGGATACAAGTATTTAAAAAAACTGTCATTCTCAATTGACAGGTTTAGTCTTGGAGAGCCCGGGAGCTCAGAGAGACCAGTGAGACGATCGCCGAAAATCCTCATCACAAGGGCTTTCTCAGAGGAGAGCGATCAGAAGACTCCGCCATCGCCAGACATGCCAGTCACCAGAAACGATCTCAGAAAACACTCTAGCTCCGCATCCACACTGGTCAGTGAATATTATACAGGGTGATCGTAAAGTCGCGCAACCCAATGTTTGAAGCCGTGTAGGAATGACAGGTAAATTTGTAAAGTATGATTCGCATATGGGAATTTTTCGTCCAGTAGTACAGCAAGTGGATGCACTGCCAGATCACGCCATCGGGCGACAATTATTAGCCAGAAATCAGTTTGTTTGTTCAGTTCAAGTCTCAATGTCTTTTACGCAAGAACAACGTATTTCTATCGTTTCGAGTTACTGTGAATCGAAATCCTACGCAAATTGTCAAGAACATTTCTCCAATACCTTTCCAGATGCTAAAGTACCAAACAAATTGACCATATATGTCGCTTGTTCCATCGTTTTCGGGATACAGGTAGCGTGAATGACCGTGATCGTACCGGCCGACCAAGTGTTTTGACTGACGACAGACTGCAGACGATAAATGTAACGTTCATTCGTTCTCCAAAAAAGTCTCTTCATAAACTTTGAAAGAAAAACCAATAACACATTACAGCTTTTTAAGACTGTTATCATTTTGGGTTGCGCGACTTTACGATCACCCTGTATAACCTAATAACAGATATTCATTTGTTATTGAAGTGGCGGGGGAAGTAATAGTGGGAGCAAAGACAATTTCCCCGCGCACGGATCTATAGTCCATGCGGGGAAATAATTATTCCATGTATTGTTTTTTATTTCATCATGTATAGCAGGATCCAATTAACTTGTCAGAAATCAGCTGTTCCAGTCATAATTAAACAGTGATTTTGACACAATAATCAAAAGGCTTGAAAGTCTAAAAGACCTTCAAAGTCTTTAAAATACCTTTTTAAAGAAGACCTTTCAAAGAATAACTTTTAAAAGACCTTTTCAATAATCTGCGAGATTCAGCATTTGTAGGTTAAGTATTGTGATCATATGCTCGTCGATCAGCTGATTTATGACAAGTTAATTGGATCCTGCTATATAATATGAAACCATGGTCCTGATGTGAACATTGCGTTTATTAAAATAAAAGTGTAGTTTGTCAATTTCAAATAGTTTTTTCTATTCAATAACTTTCCATTGATTTGTGAATAGGTAATAGGCAACCGTTGGCGCGGTTCGCAGACGGACGCTTTTACGGACGCAGACGACGCGTTCGTGGACGCAGAAGGCGACGCCAAGAGCATCGCCTCGACTCTGGACGACAGTGACGAGTCACCGCTACAAGAACCGACCACCAACGGACTCGCCGCGGCTGACTCCAGTCAGGGCGAGTCGGACGCCGCCAACACGTCCAGTCACGACGTCAAGCTGTGGCTGACGCATGACGGAGACGGAGACGCGAGCAGCGTTGAAACGACGCCGAAAAAAGAAACTATGTCGTGGCCGTTTCCCAAACGGAAAGCGCGGCTCGACTCGGAACGACTCAGAGTCGCCGACGGGAGTCGGCTGGGTGCCTCCAGCAGTCTGACTCGGCTGAGTGACGCTTGTTGACTCGTTTAGTGCAGTTCACAGATAAAGGAATTTGTTGTTTTACTTTATCTGTGGTGATGTGCAACAGTGATAATTTGTTGGGTGTGAGAGCTAGTGTCAGAGGTAAGGCCATACAATTATTTGATTTTCAATGCATGATTAGATGTCCTTTTATAATAAAAAAGGGATTAGTAGAGAGAACTTTTATTATTATTTGTGAATTGTATTCGAATTGTTGTTATCCAGAATATTGTAAGTTATTTTGTGAATTGTTATATGAGAGCCTATTTGGTTCCCATTCTTACAAATACTTTCATTGATAAAATCAATTTGTAAATTTCTATATACAAGAGGTCCTTACTATTTGTTACAATCTTGTATAGTCTTGTATAATAAGGAGTTCAATGTTGCAAGTCGTTTAATCAGCAGATTAGAATAGAATGACATTATGAACTATCAATGTTCTTCGCCCACCGTTTTGTTCCATGTGTATAATCAGATTTATAATTTGATTATTATAGATATATCATTTCTCTGCCAACAAATCGACTTTTGGCAGTAATCGATTACGAATAGTCGTCAATACTTTATATTGGTCTGTCTTTTCTCTTCACGGAATTTCCTTGTTCTTTATTAGTTTTCTCTATGTTTTTATAATTTTCAACTCATTTCATAACATATTATCACTGTTGACACTCGATTCGATTATAATGAATGTGACTAATGGACATATTTTATTAAAAATTAATGTTAGCTGTGAAAATATTTTGTACAGTATTAGAAGTATTTGATATGGCATATGTGTGCTATAGGGAATTCAGTCCCCCGTATCGTTTTCTCACTAAAAAAACATATTTAAACAGACTATCTGATTTTTAACGAGAGGTCCCAATTCATAACGTGGATAACCAGCAAATGACATAATGTCGCAAGCTCATATTCACCGGAAATTGTTTGAAAAATGTTTGTTATTATGGTTTGGGATGTATTATTATAGCTGGAAGTCTGACATGCGATTTCAGAAGCAATTACTGTTGAAACTGCTTCCTGAAATATTTTATTTCTTTACAATACTGTACGTTAGTTTCAAAGTAAGATGAAATTTTATTACCGAACAAACTCTATTTGAGAATAAATCACCGTATTTCTTGTGTATTATTTTGACTCTACCCGTTTTACGTGACTTATATGTTTTATGGAGCAGGCCCCTGATGGCCCAATATTGATTCATTCACCAAAGATTTTAGTGGATAGGCCTACACTCTTTTTATATTATACTGTTTTTATTTAGCTGTAGTTAATGTTATATTATTATTCTTTATTGATCCTATATTAATTGATTTTCCACCATTTTAATCACTCTCTTGATTATTATTTATTCGCAATTATTTCAAGTTCCAGTGTAGGCCAAAAAGTTTCAATATTTCCTCAAATACAAATTGAATTCTAAACAAAATTAATCTTTATAGTAATTATTTTGTCATTTTGAGCTCAGAAAAATTGAATTCCATCTAAAATTTAAACTAGTTTGAAAGTCGTTTCTGTAGTTCATGTTGTTACCATTTTTCATGCTCAGTTTCATTACTTCTACTTATACTTCTACGTTGAATTACAGTTATGGAGTACTTTCTCAGTATTTCACGATTAAAGTTCAATCTCTCACAGGCAGTACAGGCATAGTCCTGGATCCAGCACTAACCATAAAAACATTGCAGTCCATCATAATAAAATTTTAAAGAAGTTTTACCCATCATCATATAAGTTCTCCTTTTTGCTGTATATTTGTTTTCAACTTTTCATTTGTAATAATATTGTAATGAACTATTATTATTTTTATTAGCCTATTTAAAAACCCATGACATCTCCTACCACATTATGAAATCAGTATTAAAATTCTAGTCAAAGAGAAAGTGTATTATTGTTAAGCTAGAACGATTGAAACTCATTGTATGATTCAATTGGAGGTAATAAGTTACTACAACAATTTATTTACGAAATTCGGATTATTTTGTGTTTTTGATCCTTGGAAATATGGGTCTATGCTTCGAAATATGAGTATTGGATGGCGTTTTTAATTCATGATTGTGAGGGTAAATCTATTCTAGCGATCCGAAAATTTATTTTCTAACCAGAAAGGGGAGAGATTACGGCTCTTTCAAAGTTATTCTGTGGATAATCGAATTTTTAAAGAATGCAGATTTAAAAATAAGCTTTCTATGTGATGAAAAAGTATATATATATTCGTGTTAGAGAAATTATTGTTACCTGTTTTAAGTATAGTTGTTGAAATCTAGTCTTGATGTATTAAATTTGAAAAGAGATAGAAACAATATTTGAGACTTTTAATGATTGTCTAGTTGCCAATAAGACAAGTATGCATGTATAATTTATCATTTTATGCGGAATATTTTATGGATTGGATGTTGAATGAGGTGTTAGTATTAGCGGATTGAGATTTTCTCTCCATTTTCGTGTTTAGATATTAGAAAACTATCAAGTAACATTCCAGTCAAGCGTGTGTATGTGTATAATATGAAATGTTAGTGTGCGAGAGTTGAATCGTGCTATTGGTCAGTGTGCTGGGATATGATGTATATTTTTATTGGAGTTTGAAGACTTTTTAATATAGTATTTTATACAAGAGACCACCCATGGATCATGGAAGTATATTCCACCTTTTAAACTGTCTATGGTCTATGTAAGTTGAGATTTGTATGAGACAAAATTACAACAAAAATCGAACTAAATTCGTTTATCATAATGATTTAATTAAAGTGATAGCAATTGAAAATCTGATTGTTAATTCTCATTCATAATCAATGATGATATGGAATGCCTTTTTAAACGAAACTTAGAATTATAATTCATTTGGATTGTTCAATCTCATAATTCCAGCTATGAAAAACAATCCCACATTTTGTTTACAATGAACAGATTGAATAATATTATTTTTATTGAATAATATCTATTTTTGAAAACTCTGTATCAATCCTAATTATTATTTTTAAAACCCTTCATTACGAAAACACGATTCAATAATAATGGAATTATGAGATTCTATGGATTATTTTGAGAATATATAGAGAACAATATTATAATATTTTGTTCACTAAACTGTTTCTCCATGAAAAATGTTTCTACAGTAAAGGTGATTAGTTCCCAAGATGAAGCTATCAATAATCTAGTTCCGTAGTATTTCTCATTTGATGTGCTTTGGAAAATACTCTGCTATTGAGAATACTGTACTTGGAACTTCATTTATCCACCTGATAATTTATCAAGTCATTGTTCACCAAGTAAAGATTATCAACACTCAAATTTCCTCAGTATTAAATAGGTTGCCTTTTTCTATTATCTTTTCTCAGATTATTTACTCTTTCATTATTGTGTGAATCTCCAATTGTCAGAAATCAATACTTCTCTGCATTTAAATGAGAACATAAACTGCCAAAATGTTGGACTCAAGTAACTCTTTTCCAATAAAATGAATCATATTAATGACAACTACTTTAGTGTGAATGTGAATCATCCTAGATATTTCAACCCATCCTATAGTGATGATGTGAATGTTACCTTCTATAGTTATAGGAATCAATCAGTGCCACATGTGCGATCAATTCAGTATTATCGTGAGATGTTATAGAGTATTATGAAGTCCTATCCATCGTTTCTATAATAATTTATAAGAAATACAAGGTTGTTGATCATAAGAAATATGGTTTCTCGTATGAAAACCACTGTGAAAATCAAATAATGTCCATTGATACTTTCATAAATTTAAGAAAATAAATTGTATTTTTTAAAATATAGTTCACCTCCACAGAGCTTTATAATGGCAATCATTTTATAAAAACGAGGACCATACCGAGCTATGGTAGAACTTATTTTTTACATTGTTAAAGGACAGTAGTCAATTCTGTATAGCATGATAAGTTTTGATACACATAATACGAACATTTATAACGGTAATCAAAAACTTTATGTAGGCTCATCGAAAAGTATTTTACAATTTCAGATATTTTTCTAAAATGTTATTATTTTTGCAATATCATCTAGTTTTTAATAGATTAGGCGCAAAATTGAATTACAGTACTTTTTATTGTTGGTTTTGTATTATTAGAACGGTTAGTTGCACTGAAATCCAATTGAATTTAATCAATGTAGTGTGTGCGATATTAAGCAGCTTAATAGGGATGGTTTCCGTTGAATGACGTTATTTGTCGGCGGTTAAATTTACTTTGATTTTTGTGCAACTTATATCAAGAATTTCACTCTTGATTTTCGGTATTATTATGAGAGAAAACGTAAATATAGGCTACATTGAATCTATTGAGGCTATATGAAAAATCCAGACCTCACATGCTGGTATTTAGTTGTTATTGAATTTTTTTATCTGCATCGTTGTTGTTATTATTAATTTGATAACATTTGATACGCTCTACTAATATGAGTACATGGTATCAGAGATTTCATTTTGTTAATCTATGATAGTATTCATCAGTTTTGATCATTTCAGTTTTTGAAAGAAATAAATGTAATATTAATTCATTTACTCAATTCATAACTCATTAATTATTGTATTGAATATCATTTTCCAATTATTGATTTCATTCAATAATAACTTTTTATCGTTCATTTCAAAGTAAGTATTGTTAGCTATATCTTTAAAAAAGATAAATGTAGGTAATTGTAATATCTTGAAATTGCGTTACGGTATTTGTCAGCGATAATACGTTTAAAAAATCTGTGAGATATCTTGTCAATCAATAAAACCCCTTAAATAAGAATTTATTTTAATGAATTTTCATGAGAGGTATGGTATTTCTAGTTACTTTAAACCTAAACTAGCAGATCAAATAATTTTGTAATAAAGAAGAAGCGAGTATCAACTGACCCTCCTTCATCCTACATCAATAGATATTGAAAATCTTGAAATTCCACTTTCCATCATTTTCCAGTTGAAGTGAAAGTCACAACAATGAACACAAGAAAGGTATTTCGGGAGAACACAATCAATTCATGGAAATGACTCATCTCCTATTCTAGTCTCACAATGGACCGCGAATTCCTCTCAAGTTTTCTGAGTGCTTTCAAACTGAAATCATCAACAAAGTCGATAATTCTGTTCAACCTTATTGCTCTCCGCAAAGTATTGGTCCTCATAAAACTTATGCATTAAGCATCGAGCTCCACCGCAATTTGTATTCCAAGCAGTCAGAAAAGTTCACCTTCTAATAATTTTCTCCTTGTTGGAAGCTGAGAAAGATTCTGAAATTATCTTACACTGAAATGTGCAGATCCATAGATCGTTCCTAGCCTTTTGGTCAGTGTTTTTTTTTTCAAAATATTTTTCTTAAAATCATGAAAAGTGAAAATCTTAAGTTGAATATTGTTCAGGGTAGGCCTACCTTGAGACATTTTTATTGTAATAAACATATTTTTCTTCATATTCACTAGATCGAAAGGTTACTTTTTTTGCTCTGATGATGCCCACATAAGCTCTTTGCTTTTGCTTTCGGGGGTGATGGCCATAAGTGTTGAGTGTTTATAAAACATTATTGTAATGCTTCATTAGAACACGTTTTATAGTGAGAGATGGGTGAACCTACATCTTTAGGTGGATTCTTTGAACTTTAATCCCTGAATGAATATTCCAGACCTTAATCTATTGATTGATTTCCTCAGAGTAAAGTTACTCAGTGACTGTGGGTACTCTCTCAGCTGGTGATGACTCGAAACAAACTCTCATTCAGGCAGTTCCAAGACTCTTGGGAGGCTTTCAAATTTTCCACTCTATTATTCCTTTAATCAACGTGAAAAATGAGGGGAATTGTCCCACCATAACTCGAGAGATGAGAAAGTGACTGGGGGAATTCGCATGCCTACTAAAATAGGTCTCGTCACTCATTTTGTGCTCTGAAATATCACCAGAAGCTTCACAATAATAATATCTTTAGAAAAATGCATTTCGAATATATTCCATACGATTCATTCATAACCGTAGATATCTTTCAAGAGTTCAGATTCCTAATTTCAGATTCAGGTTATACTCATTCAAACTCCCATTGTACTTGTACATTAATAATAAATTCAAGTCAAATATTAATGTAATTGGAAGATGAAATAATTGAGTTTTTTATAAACACTGTAATTTATAGAAAACTGTCACTATAGATATAATAAAAAGTGGAAATATTACTCAAATATTTAGTGTTTATGGTCATTTTGCATTATTATAATGCTTCATTAGAACACGTTTTATAGTGAACTCACTGATTTTGAACACTGAATAGACACTGAATAAGTAAGTTATACATGTATTTTCACTTTTCAAGTTACCTGTATCTATAGAAGTGACTTAATTTAATAGAGTGAAAAAAGAAGATGGGTCAACAACAATTGATTTTTAGTTTCGTGTAGTATAAAAAAATGGTGAGGATACTCTCCATTCTTTCAATACTTATTGATTTGTGTAAATGAAGATCAATAATAATATATCTACCTCTCATGAAATTATAGAGTGCTGTTATCATTCAAAGGAAAATCAAAACATTCAATCAATTCTGTCTTGAAAAATGATTAAAAATCCATCATTAGCGCCCTCAAAAACTCTGATAAATTAATTTTCTTCTTTCCATTTCGGAATAATTTTCTAGTAATATCGTATTGATAATTCATAATTTTCTAAAGTAATTACAAATCAAAATTATCATAATTTATAGTTTTCCCTTTCTCTCTTCATTAGAAAATTATTTGCCATTAAATATGAGATTCTAAGAATCTCTTCATTTTCTTCTATTTAATTATTGGATATCAAAAGTAAATGTCAATCAAAATTTTCCTCTTTTGAACTCCTATTACCTCAGCAGCAATCAATTTTATACAATAATTATTATAGTAATATTACTATTAGGCCTACTGGTTCCTCCCTCAGAATAGCTTTCTTGAGAATTGTATATTTATATTTCATATCAAAGGTGAATACAAATCAAAATTTTCATTTATTCATTTTTTCCAATTTTGATTCTCCAAAGTAATGGATATCAAAATATATGTGTTGTGTCTACTCAGCGATTGTGTGTATATAATAATATCGATCTCATATTAAAATAGCCTCAGGTAGGCTGTATATATATCATACATATTATTGTACAGTTATTACGTTAAGGTGTAATGTTATGTGTATTGATGTGTTATGATAAAATATTGTAATTGAAAGTATTCAAGTATGTTTGACAAATATAATTTTATGCGTGTTGTTGAGTGGTTTGTTAGTGATTTGTCACAAACAGGCGTTGTTGATGAAAATTGAAAAATGTTGAATAGAATATATATATATGAATTAATATGAAGATGTATTTAAAGTAAATGTTATATTTGAAATAATATATTTTGATGTCATTTGCTCATGCCTGTCTTGTTTGTGTCCTATTAATAGTTTTCCATTTTTCAATCATTATCTTATTTGTGTGGATGTGATAAACATTTACCAAAATAGCTGCAATACAGAGTAGAGGTGATATTGGTATTCCAATTAGAATTGAATCAATTGTTGATAATCAATACAGAAATTGAGAAGATTACATAAAAAATTCTATTATCTCCCATAATAATAATGATGATGTCAGCTGCAGATAGTCAAAATAGCAACTTTTTAAAACTAAGAATTTTAGAAAATTCAAGAGAGAGGCGCTTTGTGCTGCACGGGGTGAACTCGTAGAGTATTATTTCAATAATTTTCAATATATCTTATTCCAATCAAATATACTTCTTTGTATTAATGTGCAACTTCCCTAATATCGTTCAACTAAGCCTCCTCTGACTGCATTACTGTTGTTTCTAATCAAATTCCAATTATTATTAAACCTTGTGAAGGACCATTTAAACCTCTCGGAAACAATACTTGAAAGCAATTCGACGATTCTCACATATCGAGGGTCTATTTGCAGTCGATAATCGCCCTTAGTTCATTCATTATTGCTCTCATCAGTTACGGTACTCATCGACTTCACATGAGTCAAGCTGCTTTAACTCAATTGCTTTTCAAATTGAAGATTCCCGTATTTCGTGGAAAACAGAATGATGCAGAAGCGGCCCTGATTAAAGGGATAATTTTCAATTGATTGGAGAATGTTTCTCTTGATTGCTAAGAAGTACCAGTAGCAGATATTCACTTTACAAAAGCATTTCCAACCACTTCACAAGCTCTTGGAGCTCGCAAGTCTGTATTGAGAATTCAAATTCAAAATTTTCAATGAATATACGGTACATTGCTTCATGAAAGCTTTCAAAAGTTCAAGGCTACTTAGAATTAGATGAACCAAATGAGCGTATCACATATATACATCACGAAACATATTACTATTATATACGGTAAGTGTTTACATATTTACAGAATCTGCTCAATAATGGTTGTACTCCACGAGCTCTTAACAAGTCTCTAAACTGTATCAATTCAAAATGTTCAATGCATACACATTGTTTCATGAATGCTTTCAAGAGTCCAAAGCTACTTGGAATTGAAAGAACCGAATGAGCTCATCAAATGGGCAAAGAGTATCTATTCTGATTATTTGAAGGGTTACATTAATGGAATTTGCTTGATAATATTTCCACTTCAGTCTGTGTTGAGCAATAATTTATTGAGAATGAGACTTTAGAAACTAGCACACAAAAAAGGAAGGAATAAAAATCGGCAGGGAATTGAAGCTTTAAGCTATTGAATCAAATGCAAAAATGCATGTACTCAAACGAATCATATTTGAAAAATATTCATCCAAAATATCACAATAACTTTCAAAACCAAGGCTATGGTGTCCTATAGATCACTTCAGTTTAGAGTTTTATTGTTTCCTCTCTCATTTCAAGAGAGAAGAAACAGTAGAATCTATTAAATTTGATCATTCTATGGAATGTCTTCCAAAGGACAAGAAATAGATAACAGTGGATGTCTTCAAAATAATTATGAAAATAATATTATAAATGAATCAAAAGTACATCAATGTTATTATTATAATATTATTATTGCCTGTGTTTTTGTGCAAGTGGTTCATAAAACTATCGCTAGATGCCGCGTACTGTACAGCTTGTAAACAGAGACTGTAGACTGTCCAGGTTTATTTAAAAAATAGAAATCTATCATTGTTCTAATCCGGAACCAACAGTAACTCTTCTAGTAGATGTCATGTTCGCAAAATGCTCAGGCAGGCCTCTCTTCACAATTTATTAACCTCCCCCTATGCCCCTCCACCCCAACCAAGCAGTGCTATCTACAGTGACTATACAAGTATCTATATGTATAGCAATTGACCCCCTCACCCAATTATAAATATAAATTGTGTGAACCCTCCCTTGAATGGTGCTTATTTGGTACTACACTGTACAGAAGTATATATCGTCACTGTAGTGGTACCGTATCCAGAGACGGAAGTTGGGTATACAATGTTGCCTAGGGCAGGCTTTGAATTGCATCCGCCCAAATTTCTGAAATATCTCGGCTGCCATTGCAGTGCTTTCTCTTGCGATCTGCAGCCTATACGGCACAAAGCACGCCTCTGACTGCACAACAAAACACATTCGCGTTCGCCCAATTTGAACCGTCGCTCAATAGATTTTGCTCTAGTCGCCGCTCTTCATTCCACTGTAATTGCCTAGTAACTAACAACAATCAAGGATTCCGAGAGAGGACGCTGAGCTGTATTGTTGGGTCAAAAGTTGAAAGCTGTTTACTAGACTTTCCGAATATAGGCTGAAGATAACGAATTTCACTTCAATTCATCTAAAAGTGACAGACAGCCTATTTCATTGGAGGGCTGGTGTCAACAAAAGTTGACCTACAACCTGAAAGCTTGTTGCGAAAGTCTACCTTTAGCCTAATGTACGCAATCATATTTTCCATTGAAATTTCAGCCAAAAAAGTGACCTTGAACTAAAAACTGATCAGGTTTTGTCAGAAAACAGCTGATTAGTCACGTTTAGTCACAGTACTTACATAGTTGATGAGCAACACACGATTAGTCATTGTGGTGTGAAGCTTCATAAAAGCTGTTTTCTTTTAATAAGACACTATTCTCAAAATACTTTTTTCTTATTCAGAAAAAAGGCAGAAGTGTATTACAATTATAGAAACGTCAACATGCTGTTAAACCATTTCTTCATTGTTATCAACAATAGGAGTAGTTGGCCTAATTATTCCTCAACTGGGACATTGGAGAGAGAATAGCCTACTGTGTGAACAAATAGGGGAATGTGAAGAGTGTGTAATAATAGTTGCTGAGTGGAGCGAGTAGGTGCGTTGTAGGAGAAGAAAAGGAAGAATGAGAACTGGTAGTTATTTGAATTATGCAGCATGGAGAACTCTCATTATAATGAGAGCTGAAGTAATCATGTGACAGACAGTAAAGCTTGCTAGAATGAAATATGGGTATGGTTGGCGGAAATCCATGTAGCTAGCAGTTGTATCTTTAGGCTGGGCGTACACCGGTTAGTCAAGACATGACAAGACTAGATCAGTCACGTTTGGTCACAGTACTTTACATAGTTACTTATAAAGCAACACTCACCGATTAGTCATTGCATCGGTGTGTGCTGCTTCATAAGCAACTATGTGAATTACTGTGACTAAACGTGACTAATCTCGTCTTGTCTTGACTAACCGGTGTACGCCTAGCCTTAGAGTGGGCTACAATTACGTGAGTGGGGCTATTTTATATTCTACCAATAATGAAACGTTGTTTTATACTTCCTGTAATGTGTATATATAATAATAAGAATATAATAAGTAGAGTTCCTCCACACAATATATTACATATTACAACAAAATACATACATTTTGTTTTATACATATTAATACAAAAATCTTATACATTTCCATTCACAGAGTCTAGTATTTATTCCTGATGAAGTTTCACACTTTTTCAGCCTCCCAATCTTTCTGAAATCTTTCTTTCTCTTTTTAGAGATTGAGCTCTATGGCTACTCAATTTTTTCCTAAAGATATAATCACCTCAAAAATCTCGTTTTGCATGCGTTTTCTCCCACTCGCTGCATCTCCACTCCAAAAAATTGAAATATATATTATGCTTCTTCTGTTTCTGAACAAGAGACAACTTTTTATCTTGAAGAATAGCTTCTCATCTTGAAGAAGTGCATGTTGTAATGAACAAAGTTTGCTTGCTTTCTTTAGCAGTTCAGTAAACGACTATAATTTATCAGTCTTGAGCCAACATACAGAAACCGGTTCTATGGAATAGATACTTAGAAGTCAGTTTGCAAACGGATAAGCCTTTGAATATTTAATTATTTGGGTGATGCATGGAATTTTTAGCAGTTTCAAAAATGACCGCCAGACATTACGATTGTTTGCGCAAGCGCGCTCTAGAGCTGATACGCATACAGTAGTCAAACAGTAATCAGCTGATGGCAAAGTAGTGTGTCGGTTGAGCCCGTTCGTGTGTTGTCTCTGATGGCAAAGTTTCAAGGTTTCAAGTTTTGACAAGACTTTCGCAGAAATTGCGCCTCGCTCATACAGTGTTATACAGGAGAATACTTTCAAAACAATAATAAAAACGTGATTGGTTTGACGAGAATAGTGTTGAAGTTTGAAATGCCTGAACAACATTGGCTGTATGATTTAGCTTTGTGGACCATACCAGTTTTTACCTTTATCTTAACAATATTTTACTATCTCGGTACAAGAAACTACAATTACTGGTCAAAGCATGGCGTCTTTAGCAAGTGAGTACAATATAATTTATTTTTTTTAATAAATTGCTGCTTATTTCATCATTACCGTTATTTCCATCATTAATTTCTATTATTTTTTGCGTATCAATATGATAGTGAACTGTGATATTATTATGGTAACAGGTCCGGATGTTCCTGTTGACATTGAATATAATTATATCCTTTATAGGATATATATTCTCAAGGATATATTATATAGGATATATAGGACTCAAGGATATTCTAAAGGATATATATTCAATGCTGTTGATTAGTCACAGAGGAACCTTTGGGGATGAGGGCTTGTAAGGCTTCTTTCACACAAGTACGGTCCGGGCCCGGATCGGACGGACTGACTGACTATATGGGTGTATGTACCCTCAAACGTCTAACAAACTATTTTGTTCATTAATTCAGTTGATTCATCAGTCATCCCCCGCTCCGCACTGGTGTAAAAGAGGCCTAAAGCATATCCTTTAGATTATGAATCCTTTAATGTATATCTATATATTATCCTAAAATCTTATCACTGCAAACAACTATTGTCGTCTTGTAAAATGTGTGGACCGTCAAAAATATCGCCCAACTTCCGTGAAAATGTTTCCCGGTCGACACTTTTTTCATCGTATTCGATTTTCGTAATTGTACGACTTCCATACAACTTCGTGTATGAAGCTTGACTTGTGAAATCCGAATGGTTGATTTGTCGTAGGCTACAGTATATCAGCCTATAATTATAATACTACAATATACAAGCCCAATAATTGGATTTTTAATCTGTTTGGCTTGTCTCAGGGAAAAAAATATTTCATAGTTCTAAGACTGCATTAGTTAATAATTTGTTTTATTTATTTCCTATGTAAAAAATAGTCGCAAGTTATTGTAGCCTATTGTTTGTTTGTTTTTTCCTGGATAAATTTATACTTCTATTTCTATATTGTATAATACTATTAGCCTATAATAATAGTATTATAATAATAGTTTACAAGACTTGTTTGTATGCACACAGCCCTCCCCGCTGGCCTTTCCTGGGTAACCTGAGTGTCTGCGATCTGCCAAAGTCGAACCGCGATCTCATAAAAGGCATCTACGACAGTTTCGAAGGACAGAACTGCGGCGGATTCTATTTTCTGACGAAACCTGTGCTGGTGGTGAGAGATCCCGAACTGGCGGTCAGTATTTTGGTGAGCGATTTCGCTCATTTTTCCAGTCGTGGCTTTCACACGAACGAGCAGCACGATCCTCTAGCCAAGAATCTCATTCATTTGGACGGCCAACCCTGGAAACTGGTCAGACCTAAGATGACCGCTTCTTTTGCTATCAACAAGTTAAGGGTGAGTTATGAGGGATGATTTTTTACTTATTAAGGGATATTGTAAGTTGATTCATGGTTAGTTTTTATTTTGTGAATTTCTTTATGAAACTGTGCTCCCATAAGCGAACAGCTCTTTGAGCTTAGCATACGAGTATGTGTATTATTTTTTGGTCTTTAATTTATTTTGCTTGTGTAATTATACTCGTATAATTATATAATTTATACTCGTAAATTAATACTCGTAGGCCTATTAATAATACATATTATATACTTAATTTATATTAATAATACATATTATATACTTAATTTATACTCGTATGTGTATTATTTTTCGGTCTTCAATTTATTTTGCTTATGTGAACTGAATGTATTGTATGTATTTTTCTTCGACTGAGAATAAAATCTCTATTCATTTATTCATAATAGTAATTTTTCACTTTGTTAATAGTAAGGTTTTAATTTATGCAGAGGTACTCACAGTTTGACGTTTCACGAGTATTGACTTATATACTTATATGCTTATTAACTGTATATAGTCTCATTTTTGGAAACCTACCATTGCCATATTCGAAATCAGCGGGGATATCCCCTTAAAATATGAGATATACCTCCTTATTACCAGAAATTTTGGAACTTACATTAATGTGTATATATTTATACGAGTTATACCGTAGATTATATACGAGTTATAGGGTCTGAACTACCTTCTTCAGAGTATGGTTATAGGCCTACTTGTTTCCCCCTGAAAAATATTGTCCTTCTCTCCAGATATTATTCAGTAGTTAAAGTTATATCCCCTTAAGTTGAGAGTGAGTTATGAGGGCATGCTAATTTACTTTATAGTAAGCTTTTAGTAATTCGAGCAGAGTTGTTTACGTTTTGACATTCCGCTATCAACCGTAAACAGTCTTATTGAATGGGAGTCTACCAAGGGGGATAACTCAGGGGATGTATCCCCCACAATCAATAAGCTGTTTTCTGACAATTTAAAAGAATCCTGCTATATACTTGGGATAATGTTATAAGGGAATATTGATAAAAATAAGCAAGAATTTGCTTATGATTGGTGTAAAATAGAATCTTGATAATGAATCATCGAAATTTGTCAACTGTTTGATTTCGGAGTGGAAATTGTGTTTTTAGTGAAAAATGTCACATGAACTATATAATATATGGATTGTTTTCATAAATTGGAAAAGCGACCGTTTTGAGCATAAGCCTGTAAAATTTTGATTAGTGCCTGAACATTAGGCTTGTCATTGCATTACCATGAAGATTGCGTTAGTCAAGACAAGACAAGACGACATTAGTCACAAGCGTTTAGTCACAGTACTGATTCCAAATGACCAATAGCTCGTCTTATGTGAACCGCAGCACACCTCAAATAGGTGCAATTACTGAATAACTAATAAAATGAAAACAATATGTTCATTTGCGGCGTCATAAACAGATGTCCCGTTGGATAGTATTTGCTGATAAACTCTGACAAATGTCGAAGTTAGTTCTGTAAACGCTGAAGATTTCTCCCGATGTCTTGTCTTGTGTGTGTCTTTCGGTATTGATTGTAACCTCAAACCTAATTATGCAAAATCATCAATTGGCACATAGCTGAATAAATAAATTGATTTGAAAAATAAATTGGCTACAACAGGGCCAGTTTCAACCAAAATGAATTTGACCGCGCCCTAGAGCAATATTCTGTAGATATAGACAACAGCCCCTTGCCAGCATATCAGATATATATAAATTTGGCGTTATGAACCGCAATATCGAAATACCAAATTTACCATTACTCTTTTTTGTCAATAATGATGGTTTTAATAAAACAATCAGTTACTTTTTAGATTTGTATTCTCATATTTGAGTGCGTGCCAAAATGTCTTTCTGCTCATTCAAAAGTAAAAAATAATGACAACTGAAAAGCTGAAACAACGGTCTTGAACAAACTTGATCATTTATCAAAAAAAATATTCAGTTGTTTTTACCTTATAAATGGGAAGTATTCCCAAAATATTTCACATTGACATATAGTTGTTTAAAGTTGTGAGAAATTCATATTGAAACTTTAAACTTTTTATCTGTGGTCGATTAATATATATATATTTAGAATTTTACTAATATAAACTAACAGCTCCCGAGCCGTGCCCGCCCCTAGGACGTGCTCGCCGCCCTGGGCCAGTGCCCTAGTGTTGCCTGGTAGATGAAATCAGGCCTGAATAACAGCCACCATGGCGTCGTCCATTTGCAGGCCATGATTCCTGATATGGATAGATTTGCTGATAAAACTCTGGAGCAAATGTCGAAACATAGCACTGTAAACGCTGAAGATTTCTCCGATAAGTTCATGATTGACGTAGTATCTTCTTGTCTGTTTGGTATTGATTCAGAAGCTATCGAAAATCCTGATTCAGCATTCTGTGATTGAACTTGAGAAATACACTGAGCTATCAATTAAATTCAAATACACTTCGTCCCGTATTTCCAAATCAAAAATAAATTTATACAAATGATTTGTATATGTCAACAAGACGACATTAGTCACGTTTAGTCACAGTAGATTCGCACATATTATGAAGCAGCACACGCTATCTAGCTTGACTGGTTTGTCGTGTGTTGCTTCATGGCAACCTAATGCTGTGATAAACTTTCAAACCATGTGACAATATCGTCTTAATATTGACTTCCTTTCGGTGTACGCCTAGTCTTAATTAAGTACCTGGATCAAAATAAGTATTGAAACAACACTCATATGAGACAAAAGTCTGTTTGTAAGTTGTGAGTTAATTCATATTGAAATTTGTAAATTTTTAATTTGTTGGTCGATTAATATATAACAATAAAATATTATTATAAGATTACTCACAATATTTAATGCTACACGTATAGCTCGAATTATTGTCATTACAACTTATTACAGATTTCTACCATGTCAAGTGCATAATATTTCATCCTCTATCTCTATACAATGTAGCTGCATTGTAAAAAGCTGTAATGAGTTCAGTTCAGGAGTCTAAGCAAGGTGAACACTATCTAATTGATTTTGTTTTCATTCAAGGTAGCCAAGAAGATCTTCGATGGCTACCACTTCTTAGTGCATGTGTTTGTGGGCTATTTGTTTCCCGCTCTCCATACATTTGCCAGAATGACGGTTGCTCGTCCGGAAATCACTGATTTTTTCAAGAAAGTGACCAAGGACAACTTGAACCTGAGAGAGTCTGAAGGACTTACGCAGAGGAAAGACTTCTTCCAGACTCTTGTAAGCATGAAAGAGACTCAACAGAATTGTAACGATGAGAGTGGGGGAGCTAAGGGTGAGTGAAAAAAGAAATTTGAACAGTTGCTTGGAAATCTAACTGATATTTTTTGTTTGAGGGTGATGCCCACATGTGCTCTAGGTTTGTGCGTGGGTAATGGGGAGATGATAATGAGAGATGGCGACCACGTTTTAGCCACTGAAAAATTATTTGATTTCAATGACGTCAGATTCGTTCATTGGTTCTAGTTGCATTGATTCCATTACCCCCTGCGCCCACTAAGCAACTGCAACTGCTATCTGATTTCAGTCAGCAACCCAGCGTTGCCAGAAACATTGGGTTGCTGACTGAAATCAGATAGTAGTTGCGAAGTGGGCGCAGGGGCTAAGATGACAGTATTTTTCAGCGGTTGACTTCAAATGGATTTCGGTCAACTAACAGCTTGATTATTTCCATTATAAGGCTATTATTAGACTATTCATAACTATATAGAATATCTTTTTTCAAATCTTTAACTTGAATAATTGTTATACTAAACTTCATCTTGAAATCAATTGTGAATATTTATAACATAGGCATATAACCAATGAGTTATAAACGAACTATTGAAACTTCTATAGTCGCGTTCACGACATAAGGGAGCTGAGAGATTTTGCACTGTTGCCATATTTTTCATGGAACCGGTAAAGCGACTGATGGTCGAAAATCGCTCGCTCCCCAGCACAAAGTGGCAACGTTGAGTTTCCAGTGTAGCCTAGTCCAAGCGTCGGAGTTGCTTCTATTCCTTTTTATTCCCTTAATTCACTTCATTTCCCTTTTATTCTATCAATTTCCATTTTATTTCCTTAATTTTCCTCTTATTCCCTTTATTTCCCTTCATTTCCCTTTTATCCCCTCCATTTCCATTTATTCTCTTCATTTCCTTGCATGATTTTCTGAGTAGTCAGTTGACAAACCATGACAACAATGCAAAATCTCTCAGCCAACTTATTTTTAGACCGCAACTATAGACAAATTTCGAATTTAACGAAATATTTTTTATATCGGTCAAGATGAAAACGTTTGATTGCATCATCTACTATATTTGTGACTCTCTCCAGCCAATGAATTGTAAGATGATATTCAAGCTCCTATATTGTATCAAGAAAAATCACCGTAAATGTTTTAGTTTTTTTCAATTGACTTGTTTTCAGTTTGTGATGAAGACTTTATCGTAGCGAACCTGTTCATGTTCTTCAGTGCCGGTTTTGACTCTTCGGGAAAGATAGGAGCTTTTATTATCTATGAGCTGGCAGCTAACAAGGAGATACAAAAAATATTGAGAACTGAAGTGCTGAGAGTACTTGACAAGTACGATAATAAACTGAGTTTTGAGGCTATCCAGGAAATGGTCTACTTGGAGAAGGTAGTTGCCGGTAAGCTTAGAACTACCTCAGTTCATCAATATAAGCACTAAGGCTAGGCGTACACCGGTTAGTCAAGTCAAGACAAGACGACATTAGTCACGTTTAGTCACAGTAACTCACATAGCTGCTTATGAAGCAACACACACCGATTAGTCATTGCATCGGTGTGTGCTGCTTCATAAACAGCAATGTGAATTACTGTGACTAAACGTGACTAATGTCGTCTTGTCTTGTCTTGACTAACCGGTGTACGCCTAGCCTAAGAAGTTTAAAACTAGGTACATTATATCATTTTTGTACTTATTTTTAAATTTTCCTGGTACTGTAATGACATATCCAATGAGGATAACAAGATATTGAAAGAAACATGAGGGGGAAGTAACAATTGAATAGATAAGGATAGGATATAGATGAATGATACAATAGGTTTTAAAGACAATAGGCAAACTGATGGATTTAATGAGAGTTGAAGGTGAAGTTAAAAGGAATAAAAGAGCTATTATAGAACTGTGGAAATAGAATAATACAGTATAGAGTGAATAGAATATAATATTATTATATTCAATGCTTGGTTTTTCAATTACATTACAATCATGTATAATAGATTTTTATAGAACATTACAGAGCGTGCCATCCAAATTGGCCTCTCACTGGAGCATGCGCGTTGATCGCTTTCTCCCACTACAGTGCCTGCTGACTCGCGGTACAGTAAATTTCAATAGTTCATTCAGCTGGCAAACTCAGCTTTATAAAAAAATTCATATTCGCTTCGGTTACCCAGCAGTAGTATGATGTTATTTGCTTCACTGATGTTATCTTTCAATGAGAATTTTGGAGGTGACTGTACTAACCTTAGTGGCTGGAGGGGAAGCGTGGTGGGAGAGATTATCCATCTCTCTCGCACACCCTCCCCTAGACGCCAATTTGGATGGCACGCTCTGTACATCACCTTTCATCCTGTTTACTCTTTCTATTATGAGGGAAATTATGTTCCAATGCTATTTACCTTTGAAAATACAACTTTAAAATGAACATGATATTTAACTTACCCAGACACTAACCAATCTTTACACTGCATTTTTAGTTTTTACTTTATTATCAGTTTTATCTTTTTTCTTTCCTTATCTTCCTTTTTTCCTCTTTTTATTCCCAATCATGTTCCTTAGTATTCACGTGTTTGATATTGTTCAGAAAGAAACTTGAATTGTTTGAAAATACATTTCATAGTATTTATATTGTCTGTAATGTACGCCTACATTTCAGTTGTCTTTTTTTGGTCAAAATATTTTTCTCTTTACAGAAGCGAATCGAAAATACCCAATTCTGCTGGTAATTTTTAGGAAATGCGAAAAAGCCTACCGATTGCCAGACGGAGGTCTCATCGAACCCGGGATTAATGTAATGATACCTTCGTCAGCCATCCACTATGACCCTAAATTCTACCCAGACCCAGAAAAATTCGACCCGGAGCGATTTGGTGAAAAAAATAAGTCCAGAAGACATCAAGGTGCTTATCTGCCTTTCGGAATTGGGCCCAGGATTTGTCCAGGTTTGTTGCAAAATTATTCAAATTCTCCAAACTGAACTCTCGCTTGAATTTTACATGCACCGATGCACCAAAAATTTCAAACAATCATTTTCCTCTTGAAATGATTCTTTTGATTTGTTTGGATTACTCCCAGGACTTCTTTTCATCTATATAACACACTTTTATCAAATTATAACATGTTAAATAAATAGTTGAGTAGTTGAATCAATTTGGAACATCTCAACTCAAATAGTGGTTTGGTAACTTCAAAGTTCTTTCCTTAATTTTGAATTGTTTTTAAAATATTCAACATTTCAAGACTAAGGCTAGGCGTACACCGGTTAATCAAGACGAGACAAGACGAGATTAGTCACGTTTAATCACAGTACTTCACATAGTTGCTTACGAAGCAAACACACCGATTAGTCATTGCATCGGTGTGCTGCCTGAGCAACAGTGATACAACATCTTGTCTTCAACTTCTTGTACGCTAATAATATTCAAACTTATGCTTCTAAGACGTATAATATTTCTAGTGTAGGCCTTCTGGTAAAGAGTATAACTTTCCTTACAAATTCATCACAGCAATCACACAGTTTCTACTTTCCTCATCTTCTGAAATGATTAGAATTCTATGTTTTATGTTTTATGTTGCAGCATGGCAGTTTGCAATAGTTGAGCTGAAAGTATTTATTGCGAGAATCGTTTCCAAATATGAGCTGGACTTGCATCCGTCCACAAACACTCCACTGCGGCTTCATCCTCGTAACTTCCTGCTAAGTCCAGAGAAAGATATACTTGTCAACTTGACTAAAGTCTAGATAAAGTGCTCAACTGTCAGTGTTTTTAATTCACAACAAAAAAGAAGACATAGATCCAATTTTGATTTTTGATGATTAATAATGCTATGTGATATATCTCAAATATAAGGCTTCTTGAAATATCTTTACCCATCTTTCAATCATGTATGGATATTATCAATAGCTTAGCTATTGAGACATCAATATTATATATTTGCATTGTTCTTGAATTAACCAAAGTGAATTATCACCTCATGTTGTCTAAATTTAGTTTCAATAGACATTGATCATCTCTCCTGATAGCTATTATCGAAGATATTGTACCATTCTCAATTCTGGGTGAGCAAGTCTTCAAGAATATTATGAAAGAATCATTTATGTGTAAACTGCAGCACTACCTGTACAATCTATTTACGTAAACTACTTTAACATTTTTCCAGTTTCATTAGTGACAAAATGTTTCGAATGTGTTATTGAATGTTGTACTGATACCCTGAACTCCTATTTTCAATTTTTCGTTGTATATCTTGAATAATTTTGTGAAAATGTTTTTATTCGTAATAATAATTGTAAATTACGTTCATTATCTAAATTCTATATTCAATGTTAGAGTAATTGAAATTGTAAATTCCTTGTACTATTTACATTTGATGTTAAATGTAACAATGATTGAAGAGTTGGGTTTAATAGAATAGGTACTTTTTTAATCTTTTACTTGATGTTACAGCGCTCTATTGTAATTATTATATGCAATAATAGATTTAAAATACTTTCACTTGGAATTTTAAATATTAAAAATTTATTTGTGTACTTTAATGTTTGTTTCTTAAATCAATTTATCGATTGCTAATAAAGCGTACAAGAGAAATTGTTTTTTATTATCCTCTCGACGGAAGGCATGGAGGAGGAGGAGGAGGAGGAGAAGTAGTAGAAGGAGGAGGAGGAGGTGGAGAAAAAGAAGAAGATGGAGGAGGAGGAGGAGGAGGAGGAGGAGGAGGAGGAGGAGGAGGAGGAGGAGGAGGAGGAGGAGGAGGAGGAGGAGGAGGAGGAGGAGGAGGAGGAGGAGGAGGAGGAGGAGGAGGAGGAGGAGGAGGAGGAGGAGGAGGAGGAGGAGGAGGAGGGAGGAGGAGGAGGAGGAGGAGGAGGAGGAGGAGGAGGAGGAGGAGGAGGAGGAGGAGGAGGAGGAGGAGGAGGAGGAGGAGGAGGAGGAGGAGGAGAAGAAGGAGATAAGGAGACAGCTCAGTAAAGCCTATACTTGGTTTGGAATGGTACCATGATAGGCTTTATAAGCTTTAGTTTTGTCATGCAATGAATATCAAAATCACCTGTTTTTGTTGTGGAAGTGACATACTGAAGAGAAGGCTTGGTGAGTTTCAGGCTTTTTGACGTTTGCCTAATCACTTTTTTCTGTTTTGTAAAGTAGTAAAACGGTTGGCAGAAAGTTTCAAGTATGGAAGAGGTGATCAATATCGCCAGTGCCATGATAGAACTTTCATTGGGGGCAAGATGACTACTGTTTGTAGTCAGTTTCTGGTGATTCTTATTTTTGACAAGTCATTTTTTACATTCAAGTCTAATCGTACTCGTGTCCGTCCGTACGCACGATATCTATAACGAACGGAAGATCGTACACTTTTGACATTTGGAATGTGATAATTTTCATACAAGAAGCCTATTAGTTTCAAACATTAGGGATCAAATTTGAAAAAGAAAAGTTACAAAAAATGGGTATTTTAATCTCAAAATATGCTTTTGTAGTGATAGCCTCAACCCAAAAACAGATATAGAGGCCAGTTTCGAAGTAGATGTTCCAGGCATTTGAAAGTAAGTTGATTTGATTCCAATCGTTAAAAAAATATGATTCATAACGGATTGTGGAGTAAAATTCATATTCATGATTTATTACTTCACTTATATCCATAGGCATAGCGTGAGCCATGAATTTGGGGGGCATAAATCAAAATTAGGGTAAAATGAGCCGGAAAGCATGCTACAAAACGGTACTTTTATATGTTGGTCTACTCAAAAAATGCTCAGAAATAATGATTTTGTGTTGGCCTAAACAGAAACAATAAAGTACCAACAGATATTTATTTTATTAAGCAGATCTCAGGAGATTGAGAAAATTATTGAGAAAAACTGGTACAACTGTACTGTACTTGGTACTTGAATGCAATCACATCAATATTCCCCGTCGATTCCAATGTGAACTGGAATAAAAATTATTCTGGAAGAATATTTCCAAGTTGTATGAATGTTGATGTAAAAAAAGATATAAAATGAATGAAAGAATGTTGATATAAAAGAAGCCACCAAGTCTTCAATAATTACATGCAGGTGTTCACAGAACAGTCAATCTTTCTGCGTTTAATTTCCAGTGTTTTGCCAGCTTCTCACTGTCTGGCAGTGTAATAATTATAACTATTTTCTTTTATAGTTACTAATATTATTATATAATGTTATTATACATAACAGAAAGCAAGCACGTTTCCGAGCTTCTATAGAGAAAAACAGTTGTAAAAACAATAATAAATCATAAACAGACTGTGTGGTTCTTTGAAGTGCTGATGCTGACTGTTGCATTTCCATTGTCTCAGCTTGTCTTGATCACTGCCTTGTCGAGATATATCCTCGATTTCTATCGGCCGATTGTCATAGCAGCTGACCAATCAGTAGCCTTGATTAGAGCATCGTTTCCCTCGCCAACTAACTGCATAGATTCTCGGTGAAGTCAAGCTTCATAAAACAATTTTACTTCAGTTCAGGTTCAGGTTGTGCGGTCGACACTTCCATGCGTCGCTGGTGGTTTTCGCGTCTATATTTCTTGATTTATTCGTTATTTTTTTCGGTTTTTATTCGTGTCATGTGTAAAGTGTTTGTTGGTGTATCTAATCTGTGTACAAAGCTTTCACACTATAATACGCGTACCGTACGGAATAAATCTGTGAAATACAGTGTTGCGATCTAGAAAACTCCTAAAGGGATATAATAACAAATTCTGTCAAGTCTTTTTGTAGATTTTTGTCAGTCCCCCAACCAATCGTCTCATAATTCTGAATTTAGTCCTTGTATAATTCGAATCTCTTTTACATAGATTGTGTTCGTAGTTTCTCCGTGCGTTCTAATTTGAATATTAAAATAAGTCTGGAACTATTTCTGTTTCTGTAGGCTACTCGTATAAAATATGGTGAATATAATTCTCATTTCGCTTGTTTCCTGAAGGAATTCTTGTACTTTACTCTTGAATTCATTTATTGATAATAAATTCCACCTACGGTACGAGTCATTCAGGGCCGCTTTCCCCAACGCTGCTCAAGTGATAACATTTTCAAATGAATACTAGGCGTTTGATTGGTCAGAACCTCTACTGTGTATTTCAAATTATTCCTAGATTTTTATCTCCTCTCCAGAACATTACTGTTGATATTTCAATACAAATTACAGCGTATTCCGAATTCCACCAGAAATAATATTAATATTATTAAGCATACTGTCATTCTAATGATACACGTTTCTATCCTACTTGAAACTTCGAGTTTCTGAAATTTTCCTACTTATTTTGATCTGGAAACCGTGTTCTGTCCTCAAATTATCCGATTGCGTTCAAATTTTGAATTTATGGCGGTTGACGTAATGGCCGCAATCAACAGGTTGTGGTTCTGGTATTTGTTGATTGATTTTTGATAACTATAGGTAAAATGAATATTTTTGTCATGAAATACATAATTATATCCATCAAATTAAAATTATTGACTAGCCGAAATGAGAATTAATTTTCTTTCTTTATCTACGAAATCGTTGCCACAGTCAAGCAGCTGTGATTCTTCAAATCATTTTCGTAATGGCGGACGTGAAGCTTCAACTGCGTTTATGACTCGCGGATTTCAACGCCGTTCAAGTTTAATTGTCGGTTAATCGGTTCGGAAAAGTGTTCAAATTCACCAAAACAGTGTAGTGAACTTTATTTAGTGTGTGGAATTAATACTGTGCAAGTGAAAAGGCGAGAAGTGTTGAATCTTGTCTTGAATGCTGGAACAGGTTTTCAGTTTGATGTTTCTTCGGTTTTGAAGGTAGGAATACGTTTAACAACAACTATTAGCATGATAATTATTGAGAATTGACACAGTTTATTGTCCTCGATTGTCCATGATTAGAATTGAAACACACATTGACTTCTAAATTGAAAATAAGCTAGCTTTGCCCATTGTCAACGCCCTCTCAAGATGGCTGTCGCTGAACAAAGAAAATTCTTCAATTTTCAATTTCGATCAGAATAATCAAATTATGAATGGGCCTATTACCTTCCAGTTTCACCTTCTATTACTCTATCAATAACATAATACTATCATAGACTCCTCATTAATATTGCATAAATAATTGTTGTTTTGGGCATAAGAAGACTGAATTCCTCAAATATTTGAAGTATAGGATAATCATTTATTTGCCATAAAATATTCAAATCAGAAAATAGAAATAATCACGTGGAATAATTCGTCATCCTCATAAGATTAATTGATATTTTGTTGATACAATTAGTTCGTTTTGGTCAATAGTGGGAATTTTTCTCAAATAATTCGTCATCCAAAATATAAAAACTTGTTGATGATATTCTCTCAATGTTTCATCTTGTAGGAGGTAGGACTTTGGAGAATTGAGCTATTACATTTTTAGATTTTATGGTTTATTGCTAATACGCTTCCATATTTCGACTTTATAGTGTATTGTAGAGAGGAACCTCCTCTTTAAACCAATGAATGGCTCCTTCATATTTAATGTTAATTATTGGGAACTCCATGAATTTAGTTTCATCGTCGTATTATGCCCTCGAATTCTCCTGGAATGTAGTCAGCTAAACTGAATTGGATTTGAATTTAAGTAGGGAATCTTATGGTTTTTGTATCAATTATCTAATCTAAAATCTCATTAATAATAATGGTTTTTATCCAACCAGATTGAAAAATTATCGTCAACTCGAATTCTCCCTTTTTTAAATTATCTCGTTCAATTCCATAAATGAGTAGCAGCATTATTACATGCTCAAATCTATATATTATTATTAATAGGCGAACATGCTTTATTGTAAACAGAACACCTCCGTGGTTTCTCAACCAAATTTGTTCGTTCACATCTCATTTGAAGGATCTCATTGAGTAGATGTTTGATAAGGTCTTACATTTTGAAAAAAGTTATCGTGGAGATGAGAAATGAGCGATCAAAGTTTCAATTTTTGCCATTGCTTAAACATGGGGATAGGTGAGCCGAAAATTTTCACATTAATTTCAACTTATGATTTGATGATCAGCTGTTTTGAAATGAAAATTTATTTTTCATTGTTCATTGCACCAGTAAGGGCATTATTTAGTGCAGAGAGAAGATGAAGATAGGGAGTGAGAATGAAAAAGAGAAGAATAAGAAGAAGAAAAAGGAGGAGAAAAAGAAGAAGAAGAAGAAGGTGGATAAGAAAAAGAAGAGGGAAAATGAGAAGACGGAAAAAGAGGAGGAGGAGAAAACAGAGAAAAAGACTCCCCACTTCTACTCAACACTTATATTAATGTGATATTTCACACAAATATCCTCAACCTTAACGGGATTTATGAGACCCTGTAGCGAAGCAAGGGTGACCTGCTAGTTTATAATAAAGGAGATTCAAGGCCGTATTTATGAACGTTCCTTGAGGGTTCCTTTCCGAAAGGGCGCCTTGAAAAGCATTTCATGGCTGATAAATCAGCTGATTCCATTCATGAAACGCTTTTCAAGACGCCCTTTCGGAAAGGAACCCTCTTGGAACGTTCATAAGTGCCCTAAATCTCCTTTATTATAAACTAGCAGGTCACCCTTGCTTCGCTACGGGGTCTCAGAAATCCCGTTAAGGTTGAGGATATTTGTGTGAAATATCACATTAAGATAAGTGTTGAGTAAACAGTATTGCTCATTAATTTTTTCAAAATCATTAATAACATTTTATTTCGGGTAATACCATTTTGTAACATTTTCCCATTCAACTTGAACAGTTTTTCCCGACAACGGTTTTTCTCATCCACTTCCTCCTTTCCAGATTCCTCTCCCTTCTATTCCTCTCATCTTCAATTCCTTCTACTCTCTGTCCCTTCTTCTCTTCACTTTCACCATCTCTCATCCTCTTCTTTTCTTTTTTATTACTAGGCCTTTTTTATTACTCTTTTTTGCCCACTTCTTCTCCGCTTCATCTCCTCATTCTTATTCTTATTCTTCTCCTGTTTCTTCTCCATCTTCCTCTTCTCGTTCTTCTTCTTTTTATTCTACTCTTTTTTCTTCTTCTCCATCACCTCCTTCTCCATCACCTCCTTCTTCTTCTTATCCTCATTCATATTCTTCTCCTTCTCCAACTTTTTCATCTTCTTTTTCTCATTCTTCTTCTCACTCTTTCTCTCCTTCTCCATCTCTTTCTTTCCATTCACTTCTCCTTATTTTTCTCGTTCTTCTCCTCCTTCTTCTACTCCTATTTTTTCTCTTCTTCTTCATCTTATTCTTCTCCTACTCCTTCATTTTCATTTCCTTCTTCCCCATCTCCTTCTCCTTCTTCTCCTTTTTCGACTTCTCCCTCATCTTCTTCTTTTTCGTCTCCTTCTTATCTTTCTCCTTCTTCCTCTTTTTCTTCTTTTTTGTCTCTTTCTTATCTCATTCATCTCCTTCTTCTACTCCTCTCCTCCTTCTCCCCTTATTCTTCTTTCCCTTCTCCTTCTCCTTCTTCTCGTTCTTCTTCTTCTCGTTTTCGTTCTCACTTGTCCTGTTTTTGCACAAACGCCCTCACCGGTGCAATGAACAATATAAATAAATTTTTCGTTTTAAAACAGCTGATCATTAAATCATAAGTTGAAATGTGAAAATTTGCTACTCACCTTTCCCTATGTTGAAGAAAATTGTAACTTTGATCGCTCATTCCTAATGTCCACGATGACTTTTTGAAAAAATTCAAAACCTCAAGGTGGGTTTTCGTTATCGCGCCGCAGCGGAGCCCGACCCAGCGTTGCCAGATGCAATTGATGAAAAATCCCCACTCTAAATAGTTATTACTATTATAGTAATCAATTGCATCTGGCAATGCTGTGTCGGGCTACGCTGCGGCACTCGGTCGCAGTAACGAAAACCCACCTTTATCAAACATCTACTCAATGAGATTTTTCAAATGAGACAACGAAAAATATCGGTTGAGAAACCAAGGAGTTCTGATTATAAAAAAAAAAACATATTTGCATATTTTATATAAAGGAGATAACAATATCATTATCTAGTTCACTGCATGATTAAAAAGTTTTTTTTCTTTACAGTTTCACTGATCACAGTCAATCATCTTCTAGGACTTATCTTCTAGAGATCTTCTAGAGATCTTCTGGAGAACAATCATCTTCTAGGCAAGATGCCGATGGCAACTTCAACAACAAAAAAGGTACGGTAAGTACGCCTGCTTCCATATTTTGTTTGGCAATATTTACTTTATGATTAATAATGTCTTTTTCAGTTGAATGTAATTTGATCCAATAGATAGAAGATTGGATATAAAATCTCTTTCATCTAATAATATTCATAAATTAAAAAAAATTTCTCAAAATTTAAATATTTTTACAATATTGCAATTTGTATTGTCCAACTTTATCTTTGATAACTCACTGACGTTCAGCTGCTATAATAATAACTTTAAAGGTAGATATAGAAGTGCTTTTTTAATTAGAAATATTTTTATAATAATAATAATAAACATTATAGACTATTACGACCTTCAGCCAGCTATTATCATAGTATCAGTCAGTAAAGTATGGATTTGCCAGAGTTCAATCATTTTAATAATTGAAAAATAAAAATAAAGTTTTAGTTTTCAATTTTTCAATGCGTAGCCTACAATATTCTCAAAATAAAATTAATAATTCTTGTATCAAATATACAGTAATTTTTCATTCTAATGATTCTTCAATAATTCCAGTTATTGAAATATGAGTTCACTAATATATTAATTTTAATAGAGAATGAAATAAAAATAAATATTAATTAATTTTTCTTCAAATTAATGGTTCATCAGTCATCACAATTAATACCGGTATTTGAAACTAGGGCCGCTAACAGGCCTTTTTTTATTGTAATGATTCTTCAATAATTCCATATTCCAGTTATTGAAATATGAGTTCACTAATATATCAATTTTAATGGAGAATAAAATAAAGAAATATTAATTAATTTTTCTCCAAATTAATGGTTTATCAGTCATCACCGGTATTTAAAACTAGGGCCGCTAGCAGCTAGGGCATAGGCCTCTCCAAACAGTTCCTCTATTTTAAAACACTGTTATGATACAGTATTTTCCTTTTTCCAATGCTGTAGGAGTTCAGTTTATTTTTTATTCATTCCATACATAGAATCAGTAGTTTTAAAATAAATGGTTGATGAAAACTGGTCATTCAGTTCAAAATTTTCAATAACTTAGATTTTTATTTCGTGTTTTTTGTTAGTAACTTTAATATGAACTTGTTTTTGAATTCTAAAATTGTTCTGCTTTAGTTTTTGAAGAGGAAATTGGTGATTAAGGGCCGGTTTTTCCAACGTCGATTAAACCAATTTTTAGTTTTGTTTGTTTGTTTGTCAATGGCTCAACAGCCCTTTGTGGGCTTAGGCCTACCAAATTCAGGTTGTCATATATCATCTCACTAAGGCCGGTTTCTCCAACATCGATTAAACCAATTTTTAGTTTAAACTTGGGATTCTACCACTCACTAGAAACGTTTTTGTCAGAAAGTTTGATGTCCGAACAGCTGACCATTTGAGGCTAACATTGAATCAAATGGTCAGCTGTTCGGACATCGGACTTTATGACAAAAACGTTTCTAGTGAGTGGTAAAACCCCAAGTTTAAACTTAAATTAATCGATGTTGAACTCAATTTAGTGAGATGATATGACAACCTGAACAGTTTGTCTGAATTGGATAAGGAATCAGTTTTGGGCATAGATTGATTACCACTGCAGTTGAAAATTTCTAGATTGTCTAATTTTTCCAGCAAAGTTTACTCAAGAATTTATCATTTTCATAGCGAATTCAGACAGCAACAGTTCATAAAATTTTAAATTAGTAGGAAAATCTTGAATCTACCGGCCTCTTTAAAAATCTTTTTTGGAAGCTTTTTTATAAGGATTCCTATCTTTATTTTGATGAGTACAACAACACATAATATTTTAAGAGTTAAAGGACGCTACATATGAAAATGCCCTAGTTTTAAGTAGTGTATTGTAAATGCAAATGATATTCTATTGGTATAAATTTATACAATAATATAATTTATTAGATCAATAATATTTTTCCACTTCTTTTTTAAAACTGTTTTTTAGTTAAAGTAGATCTTTGAACTCTTGTTGAATAAAAACTGAACAAACTTGAAATTGATTTTCTTGCCATTACAGCTCTTCTTTTTCCAATAGAATTGGGAGAAGATAAAAATATTATTGATTTGACTAAGATCAGTTATCCATCCTCCCTTCGTTCTCTTTTAGTAAATGTTGGCAATGATTCAATATTTTTTTTCAATTTATTGCTGGTCATAAACAATTTGGAGACTCAAAAGGACTTTGAAAAATATTAGGAGATTTATTATTTCATATCACTAATCTATTGATGGAATCTATAAACAACTTAAATATTTTCTTAGTCTAACAACATTTTTTAAGTCTTGCTGAATAATAAGCAAACTTGAAATTTAGTTTATAGCCATTCAACCTCTTTTTATTTTATTTGATGAAAAATTCGACTTTGGAAATGCTTCAAGTTATCAAAAACTCTATATAATTAATGTTGTTATTTTTATTTATTAATTATACCCTAAGTGCTTCCACTCCTGGAGTGATTCTCTACTGTAGGCCTAGAGGATTTTGTACACAATCAAACTTCTCATCAAATTAATAATCACCTTCAACTACATTTTCACTGTTTGGCTGAAACTTGAGAGTTTGTTAAATTTTCACTAGATTTAAATCTATTTTTTTGGATTTGAGAGATTCTATGTAACAGGCTAATGCTAAATGCGTTACTGTTCATGAAACTCTTGTCCTAAGAAATAGGAACTGCTCACTATTAGATATTTTATTTTATTGGATTGGATGAGAAATTCGATTGAGTACATACTCCTCAAGATGAGGCTTGTATATATCAAGATTAGCTTTCATTTTAATTTTTCAATGTTTCAATGTTTGTAAATGAAGCTGTGTATTCATGACTAGCATCTTGAATGCTGTCACTTTTTGAGTGACTTGTCTGTTTTTGAATGAAGCTCTGTATATATCTATTGTGCTGTCAGACCTGTTTCCTGTTTCATAAAACTTGTCCTGAGAAATTGGAATTGCTAACTATTTGATGCCAATACACCAGACGTTAAAAGAAAAAATGGTGCTGAAAAAAAAATTGTTGGCATCTTATAATCAGCAATTCCAGGTCATGTGAGGTTTTATGTTACAGGCATCTTGTGTAACTTTCATCTGTAGGCCAAGATAAAACTTTTGTTTGTGTTTTATAACATGTCAAAGAAAGCTATGTATCTTTGCCTTGCATCCTACATGCAGTCACTCCTGGAGTGATTCTCTACTGTAAAGGATTTTGTACACAATCAAACTTTTTGTCAAATAATCACTTTCAATTAAATTTTTTAATCCTTTGGCTGGAACTTGAGAGTTCGTTAAATTTTCACTAGACTCAAATCTATTGTTTTGGATTTATGAGATTTCATGTAACAGGCTAATGCTAAATGTGTTACTGTTCATGAATTTTTTTTTGGACTTGTGATATTTTATGAACAGGCTATGTGCGTTACTGTTCATGAAACTCTTGTCCTAAGAAATAGGAACTGCTCACTATTAGATATTTCATTTTATTGAATTGGATGAAAGATTTGATTGAGTACAAACTCCTCAAGATGACGCTTGAATATGTCAAGATTAGCTTTCATTTAATTTTCAATGTTAATTGTGAAAAAAAGAAGAAAAAAAAAAAAAAAAAAAAAAAAAAAGAAAAAAAGAAAAAAGAAAAAAAAAAAAGAAAAAGAAAAAAAAAGAAGAAAAAAAGAAAAAAAAAGAAAAAAAATGAACGAAAAGAAAAAAAAAAAGAAAGAAAAAAAAAAAGGAAAAATAAAAAAAGAAAGAAATTGATAAAATGAAAAAATATTAATTTTTCTGTGTGTAAATGGAGCTGTGTGTTCATGGCTAGCATCTTAAATGCTTTCACTTTTTGAGTGACTTATGTCTGTTTTTGAATGAAGCTCTGTATATATATCTATTGTGCTGTCAGACCTGTTTCCTGTTCCATAAAACTTGTCCTAAAAAATTGGAATTGCTAACTATTTGATGCCAACACACCAGACGTTAAAAGAAAAAATGGTGCTGAAAAAAAAATTGTTGGCATCTTATAATCAGCAATTCCAGGTCTTGTGAGGTTTTATGTTACAGGCATCTTGTGTAACGTTCATCTGAAGGCCAAGATAAAACTTTTGTTTGTGTTTTATAACATGTCAAAGAAAGCTATGTATCTTTGCCTTGCATCTTACATGCAGTCACTCCTGGAGTGATTCTCTACTGTAAAGGATTTTGTACACAATCAAACTTTTTGTCAAATAATCACTTTCAATTAAATTTTTCAATTGTTTGGCTGGAATTGAGAGTTTGTTAAATTTTCACTAGACTCAAATCTATTGTTTTGGATTCATGAGATTTCATGTAACAGGCTAATGCTAAATGTGTTACTGTTCATGAAACTATTTTTTGGACTTGTGATATTTTATGAACAGGCTATGTGCGTTACTGTTCATGAAACTCTTGTCCCAAGAAATAGGAACTGCTCACTATTAGATATTTTATTTTATTAAATTGAATGAAAGATTTGATTGAGTACAAACTCCTCAAGATGAGGCTTGAATATATCAAGATTAGCTTTCATTTCAATTTTTCAATGTTTCAATGTTTGTAAATGGAGCTGTGTATTCATGACTAGCATCTTGAATGCTGTCACTTTTTGAGTGACTTGTCTGTTTTTTAATGAAGCTCTGTATATATCTATTGTGCTGTCAGACCTGTTTCCTGTTTCATAAAACTTGTCCTGAGAAATTGGAATTGCTAACTATTTGATGCCAATACACCAGACGTTAAAAGAAAAAATGGTGCTGAAAAAATTTTTTTTGGCATCTTATAATCAGCAATTCCAGGTCATGTGAGGTTTTATGTTACAGGCATCTTGTGTAACTTTCATCTGTAGGCCAAGACAAAACTTTTGTTTGTGTTTTATAAAATGTCAAAGGAAGCTATGTATCTTTGCCTTGCATCCTACATGCAGTCACTCCTGGAGTGATTCTCTACTGTAAAGGATTTTGTACACAATCAAACTTTTTGTCAAATAATCACTTTAAATTAAATTTTTCAATCCTTTGGCTGGAACTTGAGAGTTCATTAAATTTTCACTATACTCAAATCTATTGTTTTGGATTTATGAGATTCCATGTAACAGGCTAATGCTAAATGTGTTACTGTTCATGAAACTATTTTTTGGACTTGTGATATTTTATGAACAGGCTATGTGCGTTACTGTTCATGAAACTCTTGTCCTAGGAAATTGGAACTGCTCACTATTAGATATTTTATATTATTGAATTGGATGAAAGATTTGATTGAGTACAAACTCCTCAAGATGAGGCTTGAATATGTCAAGATTAGCTTTCATTTTAATTTTTCAATGTTAATTGTGAAAAAAAAAAAAAAATGAAATAAAAAAAAAGAGAAAAAAAAGGAAAAATAAAAAAGAGAAAAAGAAAAAAAAAAGAGAAAAAAAGAAAAAAAAAGAAAAAAAAGAAAAAGAAAATAAAATAAAAAAAATTGAAAAAAATGAAAAAATATTAATTTTTCTGTGTGTAAATGGAGCTGTGTGTTCATGGCTAGCATCTTAAATGCTTTCACTTTTTGAGTGACTCATGTCTGTTTTTGCATGAAGCTCTGTATATATATCTATTGTGCTGTCAGACCTGTTTCCTGTTCCATAAAACTTGTCCTAAAAATTGAATTGCTAACTATTTGATGCGAACACACCAGACGTTAAAAGAAAAAATGGTGCTGAAAAAAAAATTGTTGGCATCTTATAATCAGCAATTCCAGGTCTTGTGAGGTTTTATGTTACAGGCATCTTGTGTAACGTTTATCTGAAGGCCAAGATAAAACGTTTGTTTGTGTTTTATAACATTTCAAAGAAAGCTATGTATCTTTGCCTTGCATCCTACATGCAGTCACTCCTGGAGTGATTCTCTACTGTAAAGGATTTTGTACACAATCAAACTTTTTGTCAAATAATCACTTTCAATTAAATTTTTCAATTGTTTGGCTGGAATTGAGAGTTTGTTAAATTCTCACTAGACTCAAATCTATTGTTTTGGATTTATGAGATTTCATGTAACAGGCTAATGCTAAATGTGTTACTGTTCATGAAACTATTTTTTGGACTTGTGATATTTTATGAACAGGCTATGTGCGTTACTGTTCATGAAACTCTTGTCCTAAGAAATAGGAACTGCTCACTATTAGATATTTTATTTTATTGAATTGGATGAAAAATTTGATTGAGTACAAACTCCTCAAGATGAGGCTTGAATATGTCAAGATTAGCTTTCATTTAAATTTTTCAATGTTTGTAAATGGAGCTGTGTATTCATGACTAGCATCTTGAATGCTGTCACTTTTTGAGTGACTTGTCTGTTTTTGAATGAAGCTCTGTATATATCTATTGTGCTGTCAGACCTGTTTCCTGTTTAATAAAACTTGTCCTGAAATTGGAATTGCTAACTATTTGATGCCAATACACCAGACGTTAAAAGAAAAAATGGTGCTGAAAATTTTTTTTTGGCATCTTATAATCAGCAATTCCAGGTCATGTGAGGTTTTATGTTACAGGCATCTTGTGTAACTTTCATCTGTAGGCCAAGACAAAACTTTTGTTTGTGTTTTATAAAATGTCAAAGGAAGCTATGTATCTTTGCCTTGCATCCTACATGCAGTCACTCCTGGAGTGATTCTCTACTGTAAAGGATTTTGTACACAATCAAACTTTTGTCAAATAATCACTTTCAATTAAATTTTTAATCCTTTGGCTGGAACTTGAGAGTTCATTAAATTTTCACTAGACTCAAATCTATTGTTTTGGATTATGAGATTTCATGTAACAGGCTAATGCTAAATGTGTTACTGTTCATGAAACTATTTTTGGACTTGTGATATTTTATGAACAGGCTATGTGCGTTACTGTTCATGAAACTCTTGTCCTAAGAAATAGGAACTGCTCACTATTAGATATTTTATTTTATTGAATTGGATGAAAGATTTGATTGAGTACAAACTCCTCAAGATGAGGCTTGAATATGTCAAGATTAGCTTTCATTTTAATTTTCAATGTTAATTGTGAAAAAAAGAAAAAAATAGAAAGATAAAAAGAAAATAAAAAAAAGAAAGAAAAAAAATGAAAAAAAAAAAGAAAAAAAGAAAATAAAGAAAAAATTTTCATCAGCCAATTGAATTTTCATCAAATAGTTTATACCATGTCATTTGGCTTGATACAGATCAACCATAATAAAATTAATATTGAACAAGATTCTAGAAATTTATCTCATTGAATCAATCTTCTTATAAGGTTTGATAAGATTTCCAAAAAAAAGTATCAAGGGGTATAATTCTACAAGCTAGTTGAACTCAAATAATTTCTTAATAACTCAAATAATTTAACTCTTAAATTAATAACTCAATAATTTTAGTGTTTATGAGTAATGGATCAGAGTATATTATGCATTAGAGTAATGATACTTTGTATTTACAATACAATTCATACATTCTAAATAACTTCATCTTCCACTGGTGTTTATAACATTCTGAGAATACCTAATGTGTTGTTGTGCTCATCAAAATTTAGGAATTCTTAGAAAAGTTTTCGCAAAATGTTTGGTTTCCAATATAAAAGTGGATTTTTCTACCAATTCACAAGTTTGTAAGTTGTTGGTATCTTAATTCTGTATCAAAATATTGAATATTTTCCATAAACTAAGCTGACATGAAAAATGAGATCATATAAGTTTTGAAACTGCAGTAGTGGTTGAAGGATATTATGTTGATGATTTTTATTCTCAATTACAAAAGTTAAAACTTTAACTTTGTTGGTGATTGATAAACCGGCATTTTTTATTGAATGAACTTTACCATGAGTCAATTTTATGAAGGTAGAATGTGTTCTATTGATTCATAGTATAATAGCACAACCACATATTATAATAGACTGGCATTACGATCCTATTAGTGAAGCCAGCATTACGACCATTGGTGAAGCCCATTCCCGCCATCATGGTTAGGTGTAGGTATAGAAACATGAAATGGGAGCTCACAAGCTCAATAAAATTTAACAGTAGTGCGCGAGTTTCAAATACATCGTCGTTTTAGATCCCCTTAGGATTAAGATTAAAATTTACTTTCAAATTTGGTGTTCTTATACCTACTATAAAACACTGATTCTAATGGTGTAACTCAAATTACCGGTTTCCAGTTTATTTCAGCTTTTCAAGTAAGAAAAGTTGAAATTTTTCATACATTTGAAAACGTGATTGACATGAAAAAGTTGGTAAGCAGGAAATTTTCATCTTTAGGGTAGAAGGGCAAGTTTCGTAGCGAGCAAGTTTTAGATAAAAAGTTGAATTAATTATTTTTTCATTTGAACATTTTTCCCTAAGATCGGCCGTTCTACGTGATATTCTCGGTAGAAGTTAGAGACATGAGAAAACGAGGCAACAGGCGAAGCGCACTCCGGAATTAATTCCGTTCGCCTCAACTCCGAGCTCACCCCCCTCCACCTCTAAAAGCTATGCTGTGTGTACCTGCTTTTTCTCAACCAGAACCATTTCAATAATAGATTTGCCTATATATTTTCACGTAATAATTGAAGCTATATATTCCAACTATAGATTTGCCTATATATTTCACATAATAATTAAATCTCTTAATCAGCTAATCGACAATAATAAGTGGGAATAATAATGTAATAAATCACTCTATCTTATTCTTACCAATAGTGAACACTGGATTGCGATTTGATGTTTTTGATTTGAGAACTGTTGTTGAAGAATTACATATATAGCATAAAAATAAAGCTACTCATCTCAGCACAAGCACACACATAAAGAAATGTCTCATGAGTAAAGGGAACCATTATATCCTCCTTTGATGACATCCTCATACATTCATTGAGAAATAATTGCACCAAGAAAAATTAGTGTCTGTCATCTGTATATCTACCGTAAATATAATTGTCTGTCATCTATTGTATCTACATACGATATAAAATGAATAATATACACAGGAATATCTACAGATATCTATTATGAACCAATAAATACACATGCGAATATCCACACATATCTACAGATTTTATTGATTTAATAAAATGCAATTAACTTACAAAAGAAATGGAATTGACCTGAAAATAAAATAAGAAAAAAGAGTCATATTTTTTAATTTAAAATAGACAACCTAAATACAATGTTAGTAGTTCTTAAAAGTCTCATATTTTTTAATTTAAATTCATACTAAGTACCTAGAAAGCATAGAAAGAACAATAAGAGAAAAACAAAATATGTACATACAGTGTTGATGACAATCACAATCATCAATCAAAATAACAATGAAAGAACAATATTATAATTATGCATACAAACATTACATTCTTTAACTCTAAAAAATTCAATTTAACTAAAACCTTTCATTTAAATAACCTTTACTGACCCATAAATGTAATCGTTTTTCTCTCTAGAAGTGACTTCGAACTCTGCTTCTGTGTAATGTAGCACTGAATGTTTTACAATGATGATGTAGTCGTCGTATTTTGAAATATTTTTTACAAATAGCTTTCATTACTAAATGATGATATGATTGAGCTCAGGTTCTTATTTCAAAACAATGTTCTCCTGGGAATAGATTCACCCCCCGATACATTTTTTTCAAAACTGAACTAATCATTTTATCCTCAAGCTGCTTCACTTTTACTTAATGTCTCTCCATTGATAATTCGCAACTTCACTTCTGTTTCACAGTACACAGTACACAGTTTTACAACTCCTTCAGAAGGATACAAAGTCCTCCCCTGTCCTCTATTTTACAGCGAAGATTTCTAAACTGTTACGGTGCTTTGTAGTGGTTGTTCATCCGCCTGCAACAGTTGTATCAGCATCCACTACCGAGGCTATTTTATTTCTCAATGACCTTACTATAAATCCAGAAATATATATTCAACAATATGTGTTCTAATGTTGGGAGTGCTTCTATGATATCGAAGAAATGGTCTTCTTTCTAGAAACTCGTCTTCTTCCTTCTCTTGCTCCTCTTGCTTCGCTCTTCTTCTTCCTCAATATCCATTGTTGACTCTGAGCTCTGAACACAGAACAATTTTATATGCCCAATACTTTCCATTCGGTTAACCAATTCTGAAAATCAAACAGCAGCAGAAATGTCATAATTAATAACAGGATATTTACAAAGCTATTAAAAATGCAGTGCGTGTATTCCCCAGTAATCATGCTGCGGCTGCTCCTTCTGCGTACCAATAGCAGTAGTGTACTACACTATAATAAAAAAATAATTATTATTATAGTATTAAGTGTCGTTTTCCAACCTTAAATAGTAATTGAGTAATAGTATTGTAATAGTAGTGTACTACACTATAATAAAAAAATAAGTGTCTGTGCAATCAGACACTTAATATAGTCTGATCGCACAAAGATTTTACTCGGGCAAGATGGAAGAAGTACTCCCAGTTCAGTTTGTTATTTGGTTCAAGTAATTAGATTTACAATTTTTTAAGTCTGATCATACACGAAGTTTTTACTCGGGCAAGAGATGGAAGAAGTACTCCAGTTCGGGTTTTGTATTTTGGTTCAAAAATTATAGTTGGTCCTAAAATTGTAGTGCTTTGAATATTTTTTCTGCAATTTGAGACCAGAATTTATAATTTTCGAACAACTAAACGAACTAATTCTTTCATCTTGCTTGACTCTTGTGCAATCAGCTATTCTTAATTTATCAACAAATATACTAAATATAGCGAAATGTTTATGTAAACGTTTGCTCCTTTATTGAGCATCCTTATAAGCAATTTGCAATACTGTGGTAATCTGACGCAGTGCGATATAGATACTAAAACATGTGCATTTTGTGTGGACAATTACAGGTTAAAACTTTATTGTTTGATTGATAAACCGGCATTTTTTATTGAATGAACTTCTGCATGAGTCAATTTTGAAGGTAGAATGTGTTGTGATTCAATAGTCTAGAACACATCTAAATTTCTACAAATTAAGATTGAAAAAATCAAAACATAAAATTTGACAAACAATTATAAAATATGTTTTCTAGGCCTTCCCGCGTTTTGAGGCTATTGGTAATAGCCAACTTTCAATGATAAAATACTTTTCAAGTACAAATATTAACTCAATATTTGAATTAACTCAAAATGGTTATATCAATTCACTAAGTAAGTAAATTAACCTTCCTTTCTTTTTTATTATGTAGCTCCTCTCACATGCTGCTACATGTGCAAGGATCTGCAATGTGCATTGAATGTTTATATGCTGCTATAAATGTTGTTATTTTGCTGGTGATTTTGCTTTATTGCCTCTAATGCTCTAATTTATTCTCTTTCCCTTCTATTTTATTATGTTGCTTTTTTTATGTTGCTAATATGCTAATTATTCTGCTTGATTGCCTCTACTACTCTCCAATTCCCTCATGCTATTTTATGATATAGCTTTTCGCACATGCTGCCACATGTAGAATAACATAAAATGACATCACTATTGACAATATAATAAAAAGTATATCCTCATTTTCTCCATCCTCAATGATAATACATCAAAAAGCAAACTTAGTTCAAATTCAACACCAAATCGCTTCATCATGATTTAGAACCCACCTAAAGCTCTCTCAGAAAAAAACTCCGAATAGAAAAGCTGACTTGTGAGTTACACTAGAAATGAACTGTTAAAACGCATTGAACATTGATATGCATGTCCATTGTAGCCTAACATGAAAATTCATATTTATTTGCCATAAAACAACAAAACAATAATTCAATCCAAAAGGCAACGTCTCCATTGGATGGAGCATGATTAGAAGTTTGATTGTTTACAAATATCTATTTATATATCTGATTTTTTTCAATGTTCCATTGTCTGCTATTCTGCGGAGGGGCCACCTCTCAAGTGATGATGAGAGATGACGACTGTTTTAAGGCAGTCGGGACCGACGGCTTTTCGTCTCCTCTGAAAGACGGGAGTGGCCGTTCCTGTCAAAATCCGTTCCGGCAACTGTATTCGATCTTGGAACCTCTTTGGATTATCAGACATGCGCTTATCGCCCTCGGCTACGGACCACTTCATATCCGAGTCAACTCCACAAATATCCAAGTTGCAGATCTTTATCTGTCATGAGCCACGTATAGCCTTCAACTATGAGGTGAGTCCTGTCTCTATCTTCATTTTTCAGTATTTTTTAGTAAGTTCTTAGAACGTTTGTAGGCTTAGGGCAAGGTTTGTAGAGACCCATACATTTGGAACTCTACATACCTTGGGCTTAGCGTTATCACTTGGATGCAAGCTGCAGACTTGCATCCAATATGATCGTACCCTTACACACAAAAAAAATCACTTTTTGATAAAGCCCTTGATACCTACTTTTAGAGCCCTTAACAAAAAAAAAGATTCATATACCTTTGGGAAAAAACATGGAAACATGCCCTCTACACACTCTCCAGTTTACTCCTTCCGTCGCTATTTTCAAAGCTAGAAATTTGTGAATGGTCTTGAATTAAAGATAAACATTTCTAGAATTCTTGCTAAACCTATTATTATCACTAATCAATTTTCTCAATTGAAAGGTTAAAATGAACGAAGCTCGCTCCATGTTCGACTTATAGGCTACTGCCATTTTCGAGCTGAATGACCAAATTTTAAAGGTTATTCAGCAATTCTACAGATCTTTTGAACAATTTGGTATCATTTTCATGATCATCGGTTGGTAGATAGCGTTTTGATCCCCTTCATCCGCCCATTGCAAAAATCACATTTTCCATGTAAATTACTGTATATTCAGACATTTATGGTTCCCAAATTATAGAGCTGTTTATCCAATATTTACAGGCTATACAATACTTAATGTAATGTTAGTGTAATGTAATCACTGATAAAATGGTTTTCAACCCCACATTTTGAATTACTCAACTTAAAATGGTAGTGTTTTTGATGTTCTATTATGAGTTTGAGGACAACTAGGAATTTATAATGAAAATAAACTGCAAAAATGGAATGTCTCGTTCATGATTGATTTAGTTATTCAGTTTGAAGTTTTTCTGTAGTGGCAAAAGTGATGAATATTCTTTAATGTCGTAGATATCCATTCGAAGCTGTTATCATAATCATTGACTTATAAAAAAAATGTTGGTTCTCAAGCCATTATCAATCTTAAACCTACTTGACAAGCACTCCTTAATGTTTCAATGCATAGATTCTAATTGAAGCCAGTATTTCAGCTGAATTTTGTGGATTTGTGAATAATTTATTGTATTACTTTTCAAGGTCACAGTCACAGGGTTTCCTGCCTTCCAATGAATCCGACAAAGCCCGACAAAATTGACATCATTTCTAGGACGAAGAGTTTGACTAGTTCTCAACAGGTACAGTACACTATTAATCGTATTCTATTATTTCAAACGTATTATTGAAACTAAAGGAATTTCTTGCATGTTGAATTTAAAGGTGGGTTTTCCTTACTGCAACCGAGTGCCGCAGGCCCGACCCAGCGTTGCCAGATGCAATTGATGAAAAATCCAAACTATAGTTTGGGATTTCTCATCAATTGCATCAGGCCATTGATCAATCCTCGAAAACCCACCTTTAAGCTCCACATGTATGATAATTCTTATAAACTTTTTCCCCGTAAGATTTTTCAAGAATTGTTTTCTCAACTTTCTCTCAATTCAAGCTGTTGACTTCGGCAAATAAAACTAATGATATATATGTTATTAGGACTAAATATTTTCAATAAAGTGAATGAAAGTTTTCAAAATTGATGTTTACTTTGTATCTTAGACTTGGCGTACACCGGTTGGTCAAGACAAGATAAGACGACATTAGTCACGTTTAGTCACAGTACTTCATAGCTGTATAACGCGGCACACCGATTAGTCATTGCATCGGTGTGTGCTGCTTCAACTGTATTATGTGACTAAACGTCTAATCTTGTCTTGACTAACTACGCCTAACCTACTCATTACAATTACTCGTATTTCAAGAGCTATCTTGTTGTAACATATTTGATTAAAGATTAAAATTATTGAAGATTGATGTCTCCTCTCAATAATTATTATGTTTGGAATTATTCTTATCATAAAAACTATCTTATTGAGACATTTGGTTGAGGAAAGCTGAAAAATTGAAAAAATATCTTCTGATTTTTATCAAAATTTGTAATTGATTTTTATAGGATTGTATTTCCTAACTCCTCACTACTCCTCATTTTCTCATCTCCTTATTTCTTCACTTCTTCCTTTCTTCTTCCTTGTACTTCTGTTATTCTTTCTCCATCTTCTTCTTCTTCCTTCCCTTCTTCTTCCTTCTTCTCCTTCTACCTTCTTCGCCTTCTTCTTCTCCCTTCTTCTTCTCCTATTTTCACTTCTTCTTCTTCTTCTTCTTCTTCTTCTCCTTCTTCTTCTTCTTCTTCTCCTTCCATATTCTTCTTCTTCTTCTTCACTTCTTCTTCTTTATTCTTCTTCTTCTTCTTCTTCTTCTTCTTCTTCTTCTTCTTCTTTTTCTTCTTCTTCTTCTTCTTCCTTTCTTCTTCTTCTTCTTCTTCTTCTTCTTCTTCTTTTCTCTCTTCTTCTTCTTCTTCTTCTTCTTCTTCTTCTTCTTCTTCTTCTTCTTCTTCTTCCTTCCTTCTTCTTCTTCTTCCTCTTCTTCTTCTTATTCTTCTTCTTCTTCCTTTTCCTCTTCTTCCTCTTCTTCTTCTTCTTCTTCTTCTTCTTCTTCTTCCAATCTTCTTCTTCTTCTTCTTCTTCTTCCTTCTTCTTCTTTTCTTCTTCTTCTTCTTCCTTCTTCTTCTTCTTCTTCTTCTTCTATTTCTTCTTCTCTTGTTCTTCTTCTTCTCCTCTTTTCCTCTTCCTCCTCCTCTTCTTCTTCTTCTTCTTCTTCTACTTCTTCTTCCTTCTTCTCCTTCTTCTTTTCTTCTTCCTCCTCCTCTATCTTCTTCCTCTTCCCTCCTCCTCCTCCTCCTCTCCTCTTCCCCTTCCCTCCTCTCCTCTTTCTCTCCTCTCTTCTCCTCTTGTTCTTCTTCTTCTTCTTCTTCTTCTTCTTCTTCTTCTTCTTCTTCTTCTTCTTCTTCTTCTTCTTCTTCTTCTTCTTCTTCTTCTTCTTCTTCTTCTTCTTCTTCTTCTTCTTCTTCTTCTTCTTCTTCTTCTTCTTCTTCTTCTTCTTCTTCTTCTTCTTCTTCTTCTTCTTCTTCTTCTTCCTCTTCTTCTTCTTCTTCTTCTTCTTCTTCTTCTTCTTCTTCTTCTTCTTCTTCTTCTTCTTCTTCTTCTTCTTCTTCTTCTTCTTCTTCTTCTTCTTCTTCTTCTTCTTCTTCTTCTTCTTCTTCTTCTTCTTCTTCTTCTTCTTCTTCTTCTTCTTCTTCTTCTTCTTCTTCTTCTTCTTCTTCTTCTTCTTCTTCTTCTTCTTCTTCTTCTTCTTCTTCTTCTTCTTCTTCTTCTTCTTCTTCTTCTTCTTCTTCTTCTTTCTTCTTCTTCTTCTTCTTCTTCTTCTTCTTCTTCTTCTTCTTCTTCTTCTTCTTCTTCTTCTTCTTCTTCCTCTTCTTCTTCTTCTTCTTCTTCTTCTTTCTTCTTCTTCTTCTTCTTCTTCTTCTTCTTCTTCTTCTTCTTCTTCTTCTTCTTCTTCTTCTTCTTCTTCTTCTTCTTCTTCTTCTTCTTCTTTTCATTCTCTTCTCTTCCTCCCATCACCTCTTTCTCCTCCTGCCTCTCTCTCTCTCTCTACACTTCCTTCTATCCTTATTCCTCCACCTTCTTTTTCTCTCTCTACTTCTCTTATCTCTATTCTTCCTCCTCCTCCTCGACATGACTCGAAATTATGACTGTTGACTGTTATTATTGTTTGTTTCATGTTCTCAAGTCTCATTCCTTTCGCAGAAAGAAGAGAAGCAAGTAAAGATCGCCACAGCGCCCTCACTTTTTTGGCGAGTGAAGTCAGCTCTACAATGATCTCACATCTTTTGGCCTATGGATTGCGCAATTATGGTAAGTCATCCATCAGATTAACTATAATAATTCATGATGAAATCACGATGAAAATCGAATTATACTGTGATAGGATTTTACTATTAATATAAAATGAGTTTAAATTATATGAGCTGCACCCCGTGCAGCGCAAAGCGCCGCTCACTTGTATTTCCAAAAATTCTTATAGGTTTCACCAAGATTGGTCAAATATTTAATGATGATCAAACGCATCAACAGGTGAAATTTTTATAATCGGACCGTCAATTTTCAGTTGCCGCAAAAAATAGATCTGTGTGCATTGGTGCATTGCTATATTGCTATTTGTTTATCCGTTTGTTTAACATTATTATATGTATGATCCAATTATAGCGGGATTATTTTAAAGTGTCAGAAAACAGCTGATTGATGTACGCTCATTTACTGACGTTAAATCAGCTGTTTTCTGACGAGTTAGAATAATCCTGCTATAAAAGATCAGCTGGAGTTTCCGTTCCTTTGCAACAACTTTTTTACCATGTCTGCCATGGCCTTTTTTGAAGGTCGTCAAATTCTATTTGACCTAGGTTGATGAAACACAGCATAAGGCTAGGCGTACACCGGTTAGTCAAGACAAGACAAGACGAGATTAGTCACGTTTAGTCACAGTACTTCACATAGTTGCTTATGAAGCAACACACACAGATTAGTCATTGCATCGGTGTGTGCTGCTTCATAAGCAGCCATTTGAATTACTGTGACTAAACGTGACATTATGTCGTCTTGTCTTCTCTGACTAATTAGTTTAAATTCAGTAGTTGCTATTCTGACTATTCAGCTGACAGCAGCTCTGCCGTATCAATGAAATCCTGCCTTGTACTGCTCCTGTTCTACTTGCTTGGAAAATTCCCTTTATTAGAAAAACTTTCTTTAAACTTGGTATAGCAGGATTCTTTTAAATTGTCATAAAACAGCTGATTGATGTACGCTCGTTTACTAACCTCAAATCAGCTGTTCTCTGACAAGTTAAATGAATCCTGCTATACATAATCATCATGCCAACAGATGATTAAAAAAAAATGGTTCCTGCAAACTTCGATTCTTTATCTATCTTTTGGCGCAAACCGCATCAAAATCGGTCCACTCAATCTTCTCCACGAACTTTCCAAAGTTGGACTCAAAATTCTTTTAATATATAAGATTATTCTATAAAATCATTGATGAAATTACGTTGCTTCTACGTATTTTGTATGATTAACTATGAATGATTAGTATAATAAGTGTTACACTATATTATGTAATTACTACTCTATATAGGTACCTATAATAATTATAATTTTTCAACAGACCAAAACATACTGAGAGGTGGCTAGGCCTTCCAGGGACTCAAGACAATCTGCCTTGTGTGTGTAGCATATTCGCTTACATAGATTTCATTAGATTCAATTCAAAGAAACAAACACTTATGGTAGGACACTGAATGGTGAGAATGGATTATTTCTGAAACTTTTTTCTGTATTATTTTTCAGGTTGGAAAAGTTGTTGATATGGTTGTTTGCCTTCTTGGAATGAGACTCACCACTATAGACAACACGAAGCGATTGACTAGTTCTTGACAGGTTATCAGTATAGGCCAATAACATTATTCTTATTACTAAGTTGAAGTTTAGAAGACTACTTACTATTCACTTGCATTGATGATTTCTATCCGATATAGTTTTCAATGCTCTTAGTCAAGATTAGTCACGTTTAGTTACAGTAATTCACATAGTTGCTTATGAGCACACACCGATGCAATGACTAATCGGTGTGTGTTGTCTCAACTATGTGAATACTGTGACTAATCTCTTGTCTTGTCTTGACTAACCGGTGTACGCCTAGCCTAACACGTCATGTCATTTTCACGTTGATTTTTATCCTCTCTAAACTACAGTGTTTTAAACTGTAGTTTCTATCTTATGTATCTATATTTTGTATGCTCACGTAAGTTTGTGGATAAGTCGCTTTAGATCTTCCATTTTTTGAATTCAATAATAATTATCTAATGAATTTTTTATTAAATTTATTATTATGAATCAATATCTTATCTAATATCTCATATAGTTATTACCTTACGATTTTAAAATATGCATTACAGTATTATAAATCAACAAACAACATTGTTGTTGCAGTATTTGTTTTCAACAAACATGCATTAACACAAACAAAATGATTGTTTGAAGTTTTGAAAATTGATGCCAAATTGGATAAAAATTAGTGGTTCTATGGTTTGGCTTGCTATCTCCATTTTGCTGTTGGAATTTGTTAGATTTTAGGGATAGATTTAGAAAAGAATGATGTGGTGTGAAATGTATTGAATATTATTATTATTATTTGTTTTTATTTTGAAATTAATCTATGCATTTTCCTTTTGCAGTGGGATGAAAAAAATGAAGCAGTGGTTTTTTCAAGATTGAGACCACCGCAACGCACTGAATGATACCGTGAAGCGAGCGAAGTGAGTTCTCATCGAAGATCTGTCCAGCCTCTGAACTTTGCGGCTTCGGTAAGTCATCTATTTGTGTTTTCAATTGATATTAATTTCATTACGCTGTTAATTACAGGGACTGTATGATAACAGTGAGGTCATTGGTGTGAATGGGTACATAACATTGTATTGGAATATTTTTTATTCCCACCACCGCCATACTTTTGCAAAATTTCTGAATTCGCATGACATTACAGGCAAACCTCATACGATTCAACAAACAATCAGCGATGTTTATGAACCTTCTCCAGTTGTAGGTAAGAGTGAAAAACAATTTTGTCTATTCTAATATATTTAGAAAACAAACTCAAGTTCCGATGCTCATGGCATAATCTTCAGTTTCGGCTCAACCCACACTGAAGATGATGCCATATTTGCATCGAAATTTGTTTTCTATATATATATATATATATATATATATATATATATATATATATATATATATATATATATATATATATATATATATATATATATATATTATATATATATATATGGAGACAAAATTGTTTTTCATTCTCACCTACTATTAACCCATTCACCAATTTTCAAACTTATTTCAAGAGAAACAACATCAAAATAACTTTCCTAACATAAAATTGTCACTCTAATCTTGGTATAGTGTTCTTGAAATAATGACAACTATCACTAGTTATGGCAAATTGTGGGTAAGAAGTGAATTACTCAGCATAACATGATATATGATTTTAATGTTGCTTGTCATTTCAATGCACATCTTATGGGAATTGACAAAGTGTGGTGGATTTGTCCGAGCTAACCAATTAAAGTGTGTCATCGAATGGCCACACTGTTATTATACAGTCTCTGTAGTGATATACATGATCAAATTTGCCATACGATCCAATAAAATGAAGCAGCCTGACATTGAACAGCTGACTGGCAAAACACTATAGACATGTATAAATAGCTAGCAAATGTGAGCAGACAAAAGTCAGCTCTTCAAATCAAGTGCATTTTATTAGTTGGAATTCGATCAAGAATGAACGGTTTCACAAATGTTGCGATAAATTAATTTTATTTTCGATGCTCTCCAGTTGCAACTTGTTGCTCCTCTTATCTCTTCTTCTTCCTCCTCCTTCTTCTTCTCCTCCTTTTCTCCACCTCCTTCTTCTTCTCCTTATTCTTCTCCTCCTTCTCCTCCTCCTCCTCCTCCCTCCTCTTCTTCTTCTTCTTCTTCTTCTTCTTCTTCTTCTTCTTCTTCTTCTTTCTTCTTCTTCTTCTTCTTCTTCTTCTTCTTCTTCTTCTTCTTCTTCTTCTTTTCTTCCTTCTCCAACTCTTCTTCTTCTCCTTCATTCTTCTTCTTCTTCCTCCTCCTCCATCTTCTTCTTCTTCTTCTTTTTCTTCTTCTTCTTCTTCTTCTTCTTCTTCTTCTTCTTCTTCTTCTTCTTCCTCTTCTTTCTCCTTCTCCAACTCCTTCTTCTCCTCATTCTTCTTCTCCTCCTCCTCTTCTTCTTCTTCTCTTTTCTCCTTCTCCAACTCCTTCTTCTCCTCATTCTTTTTCTTCTCCTCCTCTATCTTCTTCTTCTTCTTTTTCTTCTTCTTTCTTCCTCTTCTCTTCTTCTTTTCTCCTCCTTCATCACCTCCTTCCTTCTTCTTCTTTCCTTCTTCTTCTTCTTCTTCCTTCTTCTCGTTCTTCTTCTTCTTCTTCCCTTCTTCTTCTTCTTCTTCTTCTTCTTCTTCTTCTTCTTCTTCTTCTCTTCTTCTTCTCTCCTTCTTCTCCTTCTTCTCCTTCTTCATCTCTCTTCTTCTTCTTCTTCTTCTTCTTCTTCATTCTTCTTCTTCTTCTTCATCTCTTCTTCTCCTCATTCTTCTTCTTCATCTCCTTCTTCTCATTCTTCTTCTCTTCCTCCTCCATCTTCTTCTTCTTTTTCTCGTACTTCTTTTCATTATACTCCTATTTCTTCTCCTTCTTCATTACCTCCTTCTTCTTCTTTTCCTCCTCATTTATATTCTTCTCATTTTTCTCTTTCTTCTCCTTATTCTTTTTTCTATTCCATCTTTTTTTCCTCGTTCCTCTTCTTTTCCTTCTTCTTCTCCTTTTTCTCCCTCTTCTTTATCATCGACATCATCATCATCCTCTTCGATCTCTTTCTTCTCCTACTACTTCATTTCCATTTCCTTCTTTGTCACCTTATCTTTCTTCTTCTCTCTTTTTCTTCTTTCTTTTCCTTCTTTCTATTCTTCTTCTTCTTCTTTTTCTCCTCTTTCTTATTCTCCTTCTTGCACTTCTCCTTCTCTTCTCCTCCTTCTGAAGAATATTTCTGAGAAAGAAAATATTGTAGATTGTGTTATGTACTGTTATTATTGATTGTTATGTGTTATAAAAATTGATCAATGACCTGTTCTTCTTTTGCAGTTTGTATGGCGATAAGGATCAAGCAACAGCAGCTGTTGAGATTTGAAATACACCACTGCGCCCTACGCGAGCGGATTGAATTCTAAAGTGAGCTGCCACGGGGAGGAGGCAGTCATCTTTAGCTGTTGGATCAGGTCAGTTCTCCCAATACATCACAATTCAATATTCACAATAAAGAAGGAGGAGTTAATAAACTACAATAATTGATGTAATGTTCAAAGTTGAATAGTGATAAAGATCTTATGCCAAACGGTGTCAAAACTAAACCTAAACAATTCATATCTTTAAAAATCCACAAGCAAAGCAAATAAAATCCTCCGTGATATAACTCATGTGTGAATATACAATAATACCATAGACTAACTATACATTGTTGTAGCTATATATTGTTTTCTATGATAATACTCAGCAAAAAATATACAATTTAAAAGGAGAATACTTCCCGTAACGTAAGATCAAAAATATAGAGTGATATCCATGATAAAAAAAGTCAATGATAACTACAATAATTTTTCTCTTATCTCTCATCTTATAAATATATGAAAAGAGTTTCGTGCCCGAATTTGGAAAGTTCATCGAGAAGTTTGAGTGAACCGATTTTAATGCGATTTGCGCCAAAAGATAGATAAAAAACGAAGTTTTGCAGGCTTTATTTGTTTTTAAAAACGAATCTTTTTAAATGGGAGAAATTTTATAAAAAGATTAAAAATAGTTTCCTGTGGCACTATCTGTTGGCATTAAAGTGTACTGAGCTTGAGTTATTTTATTGACACATACATTGAAAAGTTTTTCTAAAAGTAGTACCGTGACCAGAAATCACTGTTTAAGGTAGAATTTCATTGGTATGACTGAGGAGCTACTGTCAGCTGCAGATAGTCAAATTAGCAACTATTTAAAGCTACGAATTTTAGAAAAAATCGAAGAGCGCTACACAGGGTGAAATCGTTGAATATTATTGTACAAATCATTAGCCTATACCATTAATCACACTTATCAATTCTTACTTATTGAATTATTTTGTCTATGATATTAATCCAGAAACTCACTGCTATCACGTCCAGTCTCTGCTATAATATTAACTGGTTCATTGTGATATGCAACGAGCGAGAAGTATCAAATCAAAGATCTCTTATTTCTTTAAATTTGATAAGAAATTAGATCGAAGGCATACCTTTCCTCCAGACAAGTTTTAACATTCCTTCTTGATTTTCGTTTTAATATTTTGTCTTTTCTGTAATTTGTCCAACTTTCAATTATTAGAATTGTTTCTTTAACTATTATCATTCCTTATAGAAATTTACAAATTCTGTAATAATATAATACTAGGACATCCCAGGTCGCATAAAACTGCGACTATACATGAAATAGTTTCCAATCCTCCTCCTTCATCTACTTCTTTTCAATATTTTTCTTCTCCTTTTCTTCTTCATCTTTTTTTTTTCTTATTCTTCTTCTTCTTCTTCTTCTTCTTTTTTTTCATCTTCTTCTTCATCTTCTTCTTCTTTGCCTCATGGTTCTTCTCATTTTTCTTTTTGTCCGTTTTCTTTTATTTTTTTTCTCCTTTTTTATCTTCTCCTTTTTCTTCTTCTCCTTCTTCTTTTTCTCATTTCTCTTCTTCTCCTTCTCCTTCTCCTCCTACTTCTTCTTCTTCTTCTTCTTCTCATTTTCTTCTTCTCATTTTCCTTCTCCTCTTTTTTCTTCTCCTTTTTCTTCCTCTCCTTTTTCTTCTCCATCTACTTCTCCTTATTCTCCTTCTTCTTTTCCTTCTCGTCCTTCTCCACCTTATTCGCCTTCTCCTTCTTCTTTTCCCCCATCATTTAATTCTTCTCCTTCTCCTCCTTCTTCCCCTTCTTTTCAATCTTCTTCTCATTCTTCTACTTCTCCTTCTTTATCTCCTCCTCCTTCTTTTCCATCTTCTTCTCCTTCTTTTTCTTCTCCTCCTTTTCATCTCCTCCTTTTTCTCATCTTCTCCTTCTTCTCAATCTTTTTTTCATTCTTCTACTTCCTCTCCTTTTTCTTCTTCTTCTCCCTCTTTTCCATCTACTTCTCGTTCTAAATCTCCTCATTTTTCTCCTTCTCGTTCTCACTCGCTATTTTTTTCTCTCTGCACAAATTATGCCCTTACCGGTGCAATGAACAATGAAAAATAAATTTTTGTTTCAAAACAGCTGATCATCAAATCAAAAGTTGAAATTAATGTGAGAATTTTCGGCTCACCTATCCCTGGATGTTAAAGCAATGACAAAAATTGAAAGTTTGATCGCTCATTTCTCATCTCCACGATAATTTTTAACAAAATGTAAGACCTTATCAAACATCTACTCAATGGGATCTTTCAATTGAGACCTGAACGAACAAAATTGGTTGAAAAACAACGGAGGAGTTGAGGTCACAAAAAACATGTTCGCCTTTCAATAATATAGATAAAAGCCACTAAGTTGCCCACAGTGTGCTATCATAGACTAACCAAGTAACCATATTTTTCGATATATAAACCGTATATTTCGATTATCTCTGGTGCTATGTAATGAATAGTGCATGCCTAGTGTATTGACATCTTGGAGTCAGCTTTGCCTCTATAACAAAGCTACTGGTATATTTTTTTAACTAAGGCTAGGTGAACACCGGTTAGTCAAGACAAGACGAGATTAGTCACGTTTAGACACAGTAATTCACATAGTTACTTATGAAGCAGCACACACTGATGCAATGACTAATCGGTGTGTGTTGCTTCACAAGCACCTATGTGAAGTACTGTGACTAAACGTGACTAATCTTGTCTTCTCTTGTCTTGGCTAACCGGTGTACGCCTAGCCTAACTCTATGTCTTTGATTATTTTTCAATGATGAAGCTAAATGTTTTTTTTTTTTTTGTAATAAGTAGTTGGTTGAACTTGCAACTTATTTGATCAGGTATCACCACATTTCATCCTGTTAGAAAACTCTTTGTAGGCTGAGGCTTACCTGCTGGTTACCATTGATATCTCATGCATTATTTGTACTACACATATTTAAGCATTAATTTGCAATTCAGTGCATACTAAACTTGAGCCTCGGTCCACCAAATGGTACCTTTGTCAATTTACTGAAATGTAGGTCGAGTATAGTGTCAGAGCTAGGTACAATGAATTTTATTGCAAGTGGGCCTAGGCCTACCTGTTGGCTGTCATTTTTTATTGTTTCATGTGAGTCTACTTGTAACTGAATATTTGTTTTTCTTATTCTTTAGGAATTGAGGAGAGAGACGCACACACCACACACACACACAAACGAAAGGAGGAGGATTGTTCGCACTCGATTTGTTGACAAAGATCAAAGAAGAACAAAAGGAGCTTAAATGAAGTGAAATGATAAAAAATTGGAACAAGTGTAAAGTGTAATACGATATTGAATGGACTCAAATGTGGTTTCACTCGCAATGAACTAAGTTATCAATTTTGAATACTATCAATTGAGTTTAAAAAGACACTATGAATTAATTTCTATTGAATTGAAATTGTTCTGTTTTATATGTCTATTATATTGTGTATATGTTATGTTCTGTATGGTCTATTGTATTTTGTATGCTTTGTTTTTATGGCAATAAATACAAACGGGAGGGGTAGGGGTCTTTTCAGGCATCTATGCAGACTTGGAGAGAGGCCTTCGCAGAATTTCAAAAAGGTAAATTAGCTCTGGGCCGATTTCAACTGTTCAATCAAGATTTTACAAATTTCCATCTGGAATTTTTATCTTAAATTCTTCAACTTCTATTAATAATTCAATCAGTCAAGCGGCATCTTTTGAAGTAACCCGTTAAAAATTTCTTTTAATTCCTTTTCTTTTATAAATTTTCTTTTAATTGAATGAATTGACATGCTTTTCTTTCAGTTTTTTACTTTTAGTTGCTAAAAAGAGAGCCTCCAGTTCCAAAAAGTATTGTCAATCGCTTTTCTCTATAGTTGTTTATTTTTAATTTATACATAATATCTTCCAGTTCATCTATCAATTCGATATTTTAGTAGCCTATATTCCAGAAACCATTATCTTCTCACTAACGTGATAATTACGTATTGCATTCCTCACAGGGATACGAAGCTTAGTCTCGGGCAGTGTTTGCATTTTTTCCCATTCTAACTACTGCCGTTTTCAATTATTATCGAAAAAAGTGCGTAATTACAATTATTGTTAATGTCTTGTTGAACTGTTTAAATCGGTCCTGGCGACTCCAATTTGATTTTTTTTTCACCAATCATTCTTTCAAAACATTCAATCATTTACCGTAGGAAATGATTGATACTGCATGTCTAGACCATTGGCCGCTTCTGTTCTCTAGATATTCCCTCATCATCAATTTTTTTATCGAAAATCTAATTAACTTGGACCTTGATCAAGATCCAGTACTTGATCATTCTTTTCCTACCTTTTTTTTAATCAAGTCTCCCCACCTGTCCTGCTTATAGGAGGAGAACCTTCCGTTCAAATCCAAGATCAAAGATATAATTTTTTTAGTCATTGACCATCTTGAAACGACCCTTCCCCATTGTAAAGTTTTTCTATTGGGTCTATTCGATTTCTTAGAATTTTCATTGTACAGAATATAGGCCTATCGGTTGATCTTTTCAAATAAGAAGTTAATTTTTGCATCCAAATCAAATTTAATAATTTGCTATTCAATTTCTTGAGTGCTGCCACGGTTGTTTCTTTTTTAGGAGATATTTTCCATCTTTCTAAAGTGTACCTATATTGTTCTTGTGTCTTGTTTGTTGTTGCATCTCTCAGAATATTGTCGGCTAAGGCTAGGCGTACACCGGTTAGTCAAGACAAGACGACATTAGTCACGTTTAGTCACAATAATTCACATAGTTTCTTATGAAGCAACACACACCGATTAGTCATTGCATCGGTGTGTGCTGCTTCATAATCAGCTATGCGAATTACTGTGACTAAACGTTACTAATGTCGTCTTGTCTTGTCTAACCGGTGTACGCCTAGCCTAACTTCTCATCTCTCTCATGTTCCTCAACTAATTTAAAGTGTTTTGTCAATCGTTATAAATTCATGTACAGTAGGTTTGCCTTTCCTATACCTTTTTGCATCATTCGATCTTATAACCTTTTATGTTTTCATATTAAGTTAATCTCATCTTCCATGATCTCCTTCTAGGGTGGGCCTAATCCTTTATTACCCTTAACTTTCAAATCAATCATTTTTCTATTTTTAACTTATCAATGATCTCTTTCTATTTCTTGTTCTATTCCATTTTGAAATAAGATTTACCAAAACTTTATTAATTCTTTGCCTACATACTTATAAGTTTTTCTTACTCTCACTCACTCCTCTCTCACTCTCCTCACTCACCTAACGTTCTCTCCGATATATATTTCTACTGGTTAGCATTTGATTCATTTCAATTTGTTACTTCTTTTGCATGTTCCATCTTCCATGTTCATCTTATCCCACACTTACTCTATTAATAGCCTGATACTGTACGGTATTGTCATTTTTAATCATCTACCTCTGAATTCTATTACTTCCCCCCCCCCCACCTCATTTTTTATTTTCTTACTCTTTCCCTCTTTTATTTGCACCTACAACTACTTGAAGTGGAGAAGGTAACTTACAGTACAATAAAAATCCCTCTTCTTCATTATCACTGATGTTGGCTCTCTCATGTTCACTATCACTCCTCTCACTTCTTATCTATTCATACTTTACTTCTTGATGTCCAGCTTTATCAATAATTAGGCCTACCTCTGATAGTATTCTAATTCTATATCCTCTCATGGGATAATCAGTTTAATTCCATCAGTAGAAAAAAGAATGGTAGGCTATAGTTCATTCATTCACTTATCCCATCTTCATTCTATAAATCTCGCCTCTTTGTAACCTCACTATAAACTGCCCTTTCTTCTCATGTCTATTACTTTCATCCTTTGATTCATCTCTTCTCCACCCTTCTCTGTCGTTTCTTCTCCTTTGCACTATAGAGGGCTCTCTCTCCTTGTTGAAGTTAATATTAATTCGTAAATATATTTTGATAGATGCAACAGCAATATATTTGTGCCAGCACTCAAATTTGACAAAATTTGCAAACCCCCCCAATGGTTTAGAAATGCACATACAGTAAGTACCTCTTTAGTGACGTAACCTTGAAAGTTCTAGTGTTTGGCCATCGAATCTTCAACATCGATAGTAATATCGATATCTAAAATTTGAAATTGAATGACAATGATTATTTTTTCAAATTGTCTTTTCTGAAACATGTACCAGTCGAATTCTTAATTTTCCCTTTATTAGTCTAAAAAACATTGATATCGGTACCAAACCAAACACTAGAAAGCTCTAGTTCCCCTCCCTTCTGGTGTTGTAGGATTCTTTTAACTTGTCAGAAAACAGCTGATTCAACGTTAGTGAACAAGCGTACATCAATAAGCTGTTTCCTGTCAATTTAATAGAATCCTGCTACAGTGATGGGTGATACAGGCCGGCGTATCGATACGTATCGTATAAGTCTGTATCGTATAGCATAGTATCGATACGCGTATCGTATAGTAGGGCATTAAATGGATGATGAGCGGTGAAGGGATGTTTTTGTGTTGATACGGGGCTCTTTGTATCGATAGGCGATACGATACAGGGCTCCTTGTATCAATACGGCCTAGTGTATCGATCCAAAATGAATCGATACTTTTTCTTTGTATCGATTTTCAATACGATACGCACGTACCTTCTGGTGGGAGAACCCATTTCTTTTACAATTAGCACAGTGAGAGGAGGAAATTCATAAAGAGGTCTATGCGCATCATGACGATCTGCGCAGTTACGGCTGGATTTCACGATACCAGTAGACGTTCAGGTTACCTGAAGCAGGTGAACTGAACCGTGAGACCACTTACTTGAACAGGTTGCTGGTGGTGTTGAGGCTATGTTCGAATTGGGTTTGCTTACATTCTGTCGTTTTGTTCTTAGTAGGCCTATCTATAACTTTGTAATACAGTTTAAATTAAATTCATTCTTTTTAAAATGAATTCTTATTACAAATTACCAGGCAGGTAACCTGAACGTCTACCGGAATCGTGGAATCCAGCCATTATTGGTGTACAGGTACTGTATGAACACAGTGTGGCCATTGAATGTCTTGCCTTTGATTGATCAGGTCGGTCAAATCCACCATATTTTTGTCAACTATTGAGAGATTTGCATTGCAAAGATATTTGAATCATGTTAAGTGATACATTTCTAACTTGTAATTCACCTTTGCTAGCACCAAATCATTTTAAGCTTTCAAAAACTATACAACGGTAGAGAAATTAATAGTTCTAGATGTTGGAAAAGTTATTTTTAATGTTTTTCTATAGTAAAAGTTTGACAAATGTGTGAAAAGGTTCAAGTTTTCCTAGCAGAGTTAAAAATATTAACCGAAGTATGGCGGGGCGGGGAATAAAATGTTACAACACATTGTTCATGGGCCCTTGACACTAATGGCCACACTGTGATTGTACAGTAACTGGGGAGGCCAAAAATTTGATTGGTGAGTGATGAATTGATTTGTCATAATATGTTGACGATCAAGAACTTCATACACTCATAAATTAGGGCTCTATAAACACCGCCATTTCCCTATCCTAATAGAGCGTTAGGCCTACTACTAACATCATGCTTCATTTTGGTGGGAAATAAAAAAATCGCTCAAACTCGGGTGGATGATAGTCCTCGAAGAGAGGAACAAGAATATGCAATTAGATTCTGAAATTCGCCCCGTTCAGGAGATATACTAATTTTTATAAGCCATAAAAATACCTCTTCTGGAGCTGCAAAATTAAGAATGTTTGGATGCCCATAACTCTTGAACGGGAGCGAATTTTCAAAATCTGAGCACATATTCGTGTTTCTCGCTTCAAGTACTATAAGATTGCAAATTTTGAGCAATTTCTATTTTTTGAAAAATTTCACTAAAAACCATCATGCTTCATTTTGGTGAAAAATAAAAAAATCGCTCAAACTCGGGTGGATGATAGTCCTTGAAGAGAGGAACAAGAATATGCAATTAGATTCCCGAAATTCGCCCCCGTTCAGGAGATATACTAATTTTTATAAGCCATAAAAATACCTCTTCTGGAGCTGCAAAATTAAAAATGTTTGGATGCCCATAACTCCTGAACGGGAGCGAATTTTCAAAATCTGAGCACATATTCGTGTTTCTCGCTTCAAGTACTATAAGATTGCAAATTTTGAGCAATTTCTATTTTTTGAAAAATTTCGCTAAAAACCATGATGTATACATCATGCTTCATTTTGGTGAAAAATAAAAATCGCTCAAACGCCGGTGGATGATAGTCCTTGAAGAGAGGAACAAGAATATGCAATTAGATTCCCGAAATTCGCCCCTGTTCAGGAGATATACTAATTTTTATAAGCCATAAAAATACCTCTTCTGGAGCTGCAAAATTAAAAATGTTTAGATGCCCATAACTCCTGAACGGGAGCGAATTTTCAAAATCTGAGCACATATTCGTGTTTCTCGCTTCAAGTACTATAAGATTGCAAATTTTGAGCAATTTCTATTTTTTGAAAAATTTCGCTAAAAACCATGATGTATACATCATGCTTCATTTTGGTGAAAAATAAAAAAATCGCTCAAACTCGGGTGGATGATAGTCCTTGAAGAGAGGAGCAAGAATATGCAATTAGATTCCCGAAATTCGCCCCCGTTCAGGAGATATACTAATTTTTATAAGCCATAAAAATACCTCTTCTGGAGCTGCAAAATTAAAAATGTTTGGATGCCCATAACTCCTGAACGGGAGCGAATTTTCAAAATCTGAGCACATATTCGTGTTTCTCGCTTCAAGTACTATAAAATTGCAAATTTTGAGCAATTTCTATTTTTTGAAAATTTTGCTAAAAACCATGATGTATACATCATGCTTCATTTGGTGAAAAATAAAAAATCGCTCAAACTCGGGTGGATGATAGTCCTTGAAGAGAGGAACAAGAATATGCAATTAGATTCGAAATTCGCCCCGTTCAGGAGATATACTAATTTTTATAAGCCATAAAAATACCTCTTCTGGAGCTGCAAAATTAAGAATGTTTGGATGCCCATAACTCCTGAACGGGAGCGAATTTTCAAAATCTGAGCACATATTCGTGTTTCTCGCTTCAAGTACTATAAGATTGCAAATTTTGGGCAATTTCTATTTCTTGAAAAATTTCGCTAAAAACCATGATGTATACATCATGCTTCATTTTGGTGAAAAATAAAAAAATCGCTCAAACGCGGGTGGATGATAGTCCTTGAAGAGAGGAACAAGAATATGCAATTAGATTCCCGAAATTCGCCCCCGTTCAGGAGATATACTAATTTTATAAGCCATAAAAATACCTCTTCTGGAGCTGCAAAATTAAAATGTTTAGATGCCCATAACTCCTGAACGGGAGCGAATTTTCAAAATCTGAGCACATATTCGTGTTTCTCGCTTCAAGTACTATAAGATTGCAAATTTTGAGCAATTTCTATTTTTTGAAAAATTTCGCTAAAAACCATGATGTATACATCATGCTTCATTTTTGAAAAATAAAAAAATCACCCAAACTCGCTTGGATGATAGTCCCTGAAGAGAGGGGCCACAATACGCTATTCGATTCCCGAAATTCGCTCCCGTTCAGGAGATATACTATTTGTTCAAGCCATAAAAATACCTCTTCTGGAGCTGCAAAATTAAAATGTTTGGATGCCCATAACTCCTGAACGGGAGCGAATTTTCAAAATCTGAGCACATATACGTGTGTCTCGCTTAAGTACTATAAGATTGCAAATTTTGAGCAATTTCTATTTTTTGAAAAATTTTGCTAAAAACCATGATGTATACATCATGCTTCATTTTGGTGAAAAATAAAAAAATCGCTCAAACTCGGGTGGATGATAGTCCTTGAAGAGAGGAACAAGAATATGCAATTAGATTCCCGAAATTCGCCCCCGTTCAGGAGATATACTAATTTTTATAAGCCATAAAAATACCTCTTCTGGAGCTGCAAAATTAAAAATGTTTGGATGCCCATAACTCCTGAACGGGAGCGAATTTTCAAAATCTGAGCACATATTCGTGTTTCTCGCTTCAAGTACTATAAGATTGCAAATTTTGAGCAATTTCTATTTTTTGAAAAATTTCGCTAAAAACCATGATGTATACATCATGCTTCATTTTGGTGAAAAATAAAAAAATCGCTCAAACTCGGGTGGATGATAGTCCTTGAAGAGAGGAGCAAGAATATGCTATTAGATTCTAGACATTCGCCCCCGTTCAGGAGATATACTAATTTTTATAAGCCATAAAAATACCTCTTCTGGAGCTGCAAAATTAAAATGTTTGATGCCCATAACTCCTGAACGGGATCGAATTCCCAAAAGCTGACCACATATTCGTGTTTCTCGCCCCAAGTACTATAAGAGTGCAAATTTTGAGCGATTTCTATGTTTTCAAAAATTTCACTAAAAACCATGATGTACACATCATGCTTCATTTTGGTGAAAAATAAAAAATCGTTCAAACTCGGGTGGATGATAGTCCTTGAAGAGAGAAACAAGAATATGCAATTAGATTCCCGAAATTCGACCCCGTTCAAGAGATATACTAATTTTATAAGCCATAAAAATACCTCTTCTGGAGCTGCAAAATTAAAAATGTTTGGACGCCCATAACTCCTGAACGGGAGCGAATTTTCAAAATCTGAGCACATATTCGTGTTTCTCGCTTCAAGTACTATAAGATTGCAAATTTTGAGCAATTTCTATTTTTTGAAAAATTTTGCTAAAAACCATGATGTATACATCATGCTTCATTTTGGTGAAAAATAAAAAAATCGCTCAAACTCGGGTGGATGATAGTCCTTGAAGAGAGGAACAAGAATATGCAATTAGATTCCCGAAATTCGCCCCCGTTCAGGAGATATACTAATTTTTATAAGCCATGAAAATACCTCTTCTGGAGCTGCAAAGTTCAAAATGTTTGATGCCCATAACTCCTGAACGGGAGCGAATTTTCAAAATCTGAGCACATATTCCTGTTCCTCCCCTCAAGTACTCCAAGAGTGCAAATCTCTAGCCATTTCCATCTTTTTAACAATTTCACCAAAAACCATGATGTATACATCATGCTTCATTTTGGTGAAAATAAAAATCGCTCAAACTCGGGTGGATGATAGTCCTTGAAGAGAGGAACAAGAATATGCAATTAGATTCCGAAATTCGCCCTCGTTCAGGAGATATACTAATTTTATAAGCCATAAAAATACCTCTTCTGGAGCTGCAAAATTAAAATGTTTGGATGCCCATAACTCCTGAACGGGAGCGAATTTTCAAAATCTGAGCACATATTCGTGTTTCTCGCTTCAAGTACTATAAGATTGCAAATTTTGAGCAATTTCTATTTTTGAAAAATTTCACTAAAAACCATGATGTATACATCATGCTTCATTTTGGGTGAAAAATAAAAATCGCTCAAACTCGGTGGATGATAGTCCTTGAAGAGAGGAACAAGAATATGCAATTAGATTCCCGAAATTCGCCCCGTTCAGGAGATATACTAATTTTATAAGCCATAAAAATACCTCTTCTGGAGCTGCAAAATTAAAAATGTTTGGATGCCCTCCTGAACGGGAGCGAATTTTCAAAATCTGAGCACATATTCGTGTTTCTCGCTTCAAGTACTATAAGATTGCAAATTTTGAGCAATTTCTATTTTTGAAAAATTTCGCTAAAAACCATGATGTATACATCATGCTTCATTTTGGTGAAAATAAAAATCGCTCAAACTCGGGTGGATGATAGTCCTTGAAGAGAGGAACAAGAATATGCAATTAGATTCCGAAATTCGCCCCGTTCAGGAGATATACTAATTTTATAAGCCATAAAAATACCTCTTCTGGAGCTGCAAAATTAAAAATGTTTGGATGCCCATAACTCCTGAACGGGAGCGAATTTTCAAAATCTGAGCACATATTCGTGTTTCTCGCTTCAAGTACTATAAGATTGCAAATTTTGAGCAATTTCTATTTTTGAAAAATTTCGCTAAAAACCATGATGTATACATCATGCTTCATTTTGGTTGAAAAATAAAAAATCGCTCAAACTCGGGTGGATGATAGTCCTTGAAGAGAGGAACAAAAATATGCAATTAGATTCCCGAAATTCGCCCCGTTCAGGAGATATACTAATTTTATAAGCCATAAAAATACCTCTTCTGGAGCTGCAAAATTAAAATGTTTGATGCCCATAACTCCTGAACGGGAGCGAATTTTCAAAATCTGAGCACATATTCGTTTCTCGCTTCAAATACTATAAGATTGCAAATTTTCAGCAATTTCTATTTTTTGAAAAATTTCACTAAAAACCATGATGAATACATCATGCTTTATTTTGGTGAAAAATAAAAAAATCGCTCAAACTCGGGTGGATGATAGTCCTTGAGAGAGGAACAAGAATATGCAATTAGATTCCCGAAATTCGCCCCGTTCAGGAGATATACTAATTTTTATAAGCCATAAAAATACCTCTTCTGGAGCTGTACAATTAAAAATGTTTGACTTCCGATAACTCCTAAACGGGAACGACTTGTCAAAACCTGAGCACATATTCGTGTTTCTCGCTTCAAGTACTATAAGATTGCAAATTTTGAGCAATTTCTATTTTTGAAAAATTTCGCTAAAACCATGATGTATACATCATGCTTCATTTTGGTGAAAAATAAAAAATCGCTCAAACTCGGGTGGATGATAGTCCTTGAAGAGAGGAACAAGAATATGCAATTAGATTCCCGAAATTCGCCCCGTTCAGGAGATATACTAATTTTATAAGCCATAAAAATACCTCTTCTGGAGCTGCAAAATTAAAAATGTTTGATGCCCATAACTCCTGAACGGGAGCGAATTTTCAAAATCTGAGCACATATTCGTGTTTCTCACTTCAAGTACTATAAGATTACAAATTTTGAGCAATTTCTATTTTTGAAAAATTTCGCTAAAAACCATGATGTATACATCATGCTTCATTTTGGTGAAAAATAAAAAAATCGCTCAAACTCGGGTGGATGATAGTCCTTGAAGAGAGGAACAAGAATATGCAATTAGATTCCCGAAATTCGCCCCCGTTCAGGAGATATACTAATTTTTATAAGCCATAAAAATACCTCTTCTGGAGCTGCAAAATTAAAAATGTTTGGATGCCCATAACTCCTGAACGGGAGCGAATTTTCAAAATCTGAGCACATATTCGTGTTTCTCGCTTCAAGTACTATAAGATTGCAAATTTTGAGCAATTTCTATTTTTTGAAAAACTTCGCTAAGAACCATGATGTCTCCATCACGCTTCATTATGGTGAAAAATAAAAAAATCGCTCAAACTCGGGTGGATGATAGTCCTTGAAGAGAGGAGCACCAATATGCAATCAGACTTCCGACCTCCGCCCCCGTTCAGGAGATATACTAATTTTTATAAGCCATAAAAATACCTCTTCTGGAGCTGCAAAATTAAAAATGTTTGGACGCCCATAACTCCTGAACGGGAGCGAATTTTCAAAATCTGAGCACATATTCGTGTTTCTCGCTTCAAGTACTATAAGATTGCAAATTTTGAGCAATTTCTATTTTTTGAAAAATTTCGCTAAAAACCATGATGTATACATCATGCTTCATTTTGGTGAAAAATAAAAAAATCGCTCAAACTCGGGTGGATGATAGTCCTTGAAGAGAGGAACAAGAATATGCAATTAGATTCCCGAAATTCGCCCCCGTTCAGGAGATATACTAATTTTTATAAGCCATAAAAATACCTCTTCTGGAGCTGCAAAATTAAGAATGTTTGGATGCCCATAACTCTTGAACGGGAGCGAATTTTCAAAATCTGAGCACATATTCGTGTTTCTCGCTTCAAGTACTATAAGATTGCAAATTTTGAGCAATTTCTATTTTTTGAAAAATTTCACTAAAAACCATGATGTATACATCATGCTTCATTTTGGTGAAAAATAAAAAAATCGCTCAAACTCGGGTGGATGATAGTCCTTGAAGAGAGGAACAAGAATATGCAATTAGATTCCCGAAATTCGCCCCCGTTCAGGAGATATACTAATTTTTATAAGCCATAAAAATACCTCTTCTGGAGCTGCAAAATTAAAATGTTTGAATGCCCATAACTCCTGAACGGGAGCGAATTTTCAAAATCTGAGCACATATTCGTGTTTCTCGCTTCAAGTACTATAAGATTGCAAATTTTGAGCAATTTCTATTTTTTGAAAAATTTCGCTAAAAACCATGATGTATACATCATGCTTCATTTTGGTGAAAAATAAAAAAATCGCTCAAACTCGGGTGGATGATAGTCCTTGAAGAGAGGAACAAGAATATGCAATTAGATTCCCGAAATTCGCCCCCGTTCAGGAGATATACTAATTTTTATAAGCCATAAAAATACCTCTTCTGGAGCTGCAAAATTAAAAATGTTTAGATGCCCATAACTCCTGAACGGGAGCGAATTTTCAAAATCTGAGCACATATTCGTGTTTCTCGCTTCAAGTACTATAAGATTGCAAATTTTGAGCAATTTCTATTTTGAAAAATTTCGCTAAAAACCATGATGTATACATCATGCTTCATTTTGGGTGAAAAATAAAAAATCGCTCAAACTCGGGTGGATGATAGTCCTTGAAGAGAGGAACAAGAATATGCAATTAGATTCGAAATTCGCCCTGTTCAGGAGATATACTAATTTTATAAGCCATAAAAATACCTCTTCTGGAGCTGCAAAATTAAAAATGTTTGGATGCCCATAACTCCTGAACGGGAGCGAATTTTCAAAATCTGAGCACATATTCGTGTTTCTCGCTTCAAGTACTATAAGATTGCAAATTTTGAGCAATTTCTATTTTTGAAAAATTTCGCTAAAACCATGATGTATACATCATGCTTCATTTTGGTGAAAAATAAAAAATCGCTCAAACTCGGGTGGATGATAGTCCTTGAAGAGAGGAACAAGAATATGCAATTAGATTCTGAAATTCGCCTCGTTCAGGAGATATACTAATTTTTATAAGCCATAAAAATACCTCTTCTGGAGCTGCAAAATTAAAATGTTTGAATGCCCATAACTCCTGAACGGGAGCGAATTTTCAAAATCTGAGCACATATTCGTGTTTCTCCTTCAAGTACTATAAGATTGCAAATTTTGAGCAATTTCTATTTTTGAAAATTTCGCTAAAAACCATGATGTATACATCATGCTTCATTTTGGTGAAAAATAAAAATCGCTCAAACTCGGGTGGATGATAGTCCTTGAAGAGAGGAACAAGAATATGCAATTAGATTCCGAAATTCGCCCCGTTCAGGAGATATACTAATTTTATAAGCCATAAAAATACCTCTTCTGGAGCTGCAAAATTAAAAATGTTTGGATGCCCATAACTCCTGAACGGAGCGAATTTTCAAAATCTGAGCACATATTCGTGTTTCTCGCTTCAAGTAGTATAAGATTGAAAATTTTGAGCAATTTCTATTTTTTTTGAAAAATAATTTTTTTTTTGGTGACAAATAAAAAATCGTTCAAACTCGGGTGGATGATAGTCCTTGAAGAGAGGAACAAGAATATGGAATTAGATTCGAAATTCGCCCCGTTCAGGAGATATACTAATTTTTATAAGCCATAAAAATACCTCTTCTGGAGCTGCAAAATTAAAAATGTTTGGATGCCCATAACTCCTGAGCGGGGCGAATTTTCAATATTTGAGCACATATTCGTGTTTCTCGCTTCAAGTACTATAAGATTGCAAATTTTGAGCAATTTCTATTTTCTGAAAAATTTCGCTAAAAACCATGATGTATACATCATGCTTCATTTTGGTGAAAAATAAAAAAATCGCTCAAACTCGGGTGGATGATAGTCCTTGAAGAGAGGAACAAGAATATGCAATTAGATTCCCGAAATTCGCCCCCGTTCAGGAGATATACTAAGTTTTATAAGCCATAAAAATACCTCTTCTGGAGCTGCAAAATTAAAATGTTTGAATGCCCATAACTCCTGAACGGGAGCGAATTTTCAAAATCTGAGCACATATTCGTGTTTCTCGCTTCAAGTACTATAAGATTGCAAATTTTGAGCAATTTCTATTTTTTGAAAAATTTCGCTAAAAACCATGATGTATACATCATGCTTCATTTGGTGAAAAATAAAAATCGCTCAAACTCGGGTGGATGATAGTCCTTGAAGAGAGGAACAAGAATATGCAATTAGATTCCCGAAATTCGCCCCCGTTCAGGAGATATACTAATTTTTATAAGCCATAAAAATACCTCTTCTGGAGCTGCAAAATTAAAATGTTTGAATGCCCATAACTCCTGAACGGGAGCGAATTTTCAAAATCTGAGCACATATTCGTGTTTCTCGCTTCAAGTACTATAAGATTGCAAATTTTGAGCAATTTCTATTTTTTGAAAAATTTCGCTAAAAACCATGATGTATACATCATGCTTCATTTTGGTGAAAAATAAAAAAATCGCTCAAACTCGGGTGGATGATAGTCCTTGAAGAGAGGAACAAGAATATGCAATTAGATTCTGAAATTCGCCCCGTTCAGGAGATATACTAATTTTTATAAGCCATAAAAATACCTCTTCTGGAGCTGCAAAATTAAAATGTTTGAATGCCCATAACTCCTGACAGGAAGCGAATTTTCAAAATCTAAGCACATATTCGTGTTTCTCGCTTCAAGTACTATAAGATTGCAAATTTTGAGCAATTTCTATTTTTGAAAAATTTCGCTAAAAACCATGATGTATACATCATGCTTCATTTTAATTGAAAAATAAAAAATCGCTCAAACTCGGGTGGATGATAGTCCTTGAAGAGAGGAACAAGAATATGCAATTAGATTCCCGAAATTCGCCCCGTTCAGGAGATATACTAATTTTTATAAGCCATAAAATACCTCTTCTGGAGCTGCAAAATTAAAAATGTTTGAATGCCCATAACTCCTGAACAGGAGCGAATTTTCAAAATCTGAGCACATATTCGTGTTTCTCGCTTCAAGTACTATAAGATTGCAAATTTTGAGCAATTTCTATTTTTGAAAAATTTCGCTAAAAACCATGATGTATACATCATGCTTCATTTTAATTGAAAAATAAAAAATCGCTCAAACTCGGGTGGATGATAGTCCTTGAAGAGAGGAACAAGAATATGCAATTAGATTCGAAATTCGCCCCGTTCAGGAGATATACTAATTTTATAAGCCATAAAAATACCTCTTCTGGAGCTGCAAAATTAAAAATGTTTGAATGCCCATAACTCCTGAACGGAGCGAATTTTCAAAATCTGAGCACATATTCGTGTTTCTCGCTTCAAGTACTATAAGATTGCAAATTTTGAGCAATTTCTATTTTTGAAAAATTTCGCTAAAAACCATGATGTATACATCATGCTTCATTTGGTGAAAAATAAAAATCGCTCAAACTCGGGTGGATGATAGTCCTTGAAGAGAGGAACAAGAATATGCAATTAGATTCGAAATTCGCCCCGTTCAGGAGATATACTAATTTTTATAAGCCATAAAAATACCTCTTCTGGAGCTGCAAAATTCAAAATGTTTGAATGCCCATAACTCCTGAACAGGGGCGAATTTTCAAAATCTGAGCACATATTCGTGTTTCTCGCTTCAAGTACTATAAGATTGCAAATTTTGAGCAATTTCTATTTTTGAAAAATTTCACTAAAAACCATGATGTATACATCATGCTTCATTTTGGTGAAAAGAATAGAAATCGCGCAAACTCGGGTGGATGATAGTCCTTGAAGAGCGGAACAAGAATATGCAATTAGATTCCCGAAATTCGCCCCGTTCAGGAGATATACTAATTTTTATAAGCCATAAAAATACCTCTTCTGGAGCTGCAAAATTAAAAATGTTTGAATGCCCATAACTCCTGAACAGGAGCGAATTTTCAAAATCTGAGCACATATTCGTGTTTCTCGCTTCAAGTACTATAAGATTGCAAATTTTGAGCAATTTCTATTTTTGAAAAATTTCGCTAAAAACCATGATGTATACATCATGCTTCATTTTGGTGAAAAATAAAAAATCGCTCAAACTCGGGTGGATGATAGTCCTTGAAGAGAGGAACAAGAATATGCAATTAGATTCCCGAAATTCGCCCCGTTCAGGAGATATACTAATTTTTATAAGCCATAAAAATACCTCTTCTGGAGCTGCAAAATTCAAAATGTTTGAATGCCCATAACTCCTGAACAGGGCGAATTTTCAAAATCTGAGCACATATTCGTGTTTCTCGCTTCAAGTACTATAAGATTGCAAATTTTGAGCAATTTCTATTTTTGAAAAATTTCGCTAAAACCATGATGTATACATCATGCTTCATTTTAATTGAAAAATAAAAAATCGCTCAAACTCGGGTGGATGATAGTCCTTGAAGAGAGGAACAAGAATATGCAATTAGATTCCCGAAATTCGCCCCGTTCAGGAGATATACTAATTTTTATAAGCCATAAAAATACCTCTTCTGGAGCTGCAAAATTAAAATGTTTGAATGCCCATAACTCCTGAACAGCGAATTTTCAAAATCTGAGCACATATTCGTGTTTCTCGCTTCAAGTACTATAAGATTGCAAATTTTGAGCAATTTCTATTTTTGAAAAATTTCGCTAAAAACCATGATGTATACATCATGCTTCATTTTGGTGAAAAATAAAAATCGCTCAAACTCGGGTGGATGATAGTCCTTGAAGAGAGGAACAAGAATATGCAATTAGATTCGAAATTCGCCCCGTTCAGGAGATATACTAATTTTATAAGCCATAAAAATACCTCTTCTGGAGCTGCAAAATTAAAAATGTTTGAATGCCCATAACTCCTGAACAGGGCGAATTTTCAAAATCTGAGCACATATTCGTGTTTCTCGCTTCAAGTACTATAAGATTGCAAATTTTGAGCAATTTCTATTTTGAAAAATTTCGCTAAAAACCATGATGTATACATCATGCTTCATTTTAATTGAAAAATAAAAAAATCGCTCAAACTCGGGTGGATGATAGTCCTTGAAGAGAGGAACAAGAATATGCAATTAGATTCCCGAAATTCGCCCCCGTTCAGGAGATATACTAATATTATTTATAAGCCATAAAAATACCTCTTCTGGAGCTGCAAAATTCTAAAATGTTTGAATGTCCATAACTCCTGAACGGGAGCGAATTTTCAAAATCTAAGCACATATTCGTGTTTCTCGCTTCAAGTACTATAAGATTGCAAATTTTGAGCAATTTCTATTTTTTGAAAAATTTCGCTAAAAACCATGATGTATACATCATGCTTCATTTTGGTGAAAAATAAAAAAATCGCTCAAACTCGGGTGGATGATAGTCCTTGAAGAGAGGGACAAGAATATGCAATAAGATTCCCGAAATTCGCCCCCGTTCAGGAGATATACTAATTTTTATAAGCCATAGAAATACCTCTTCTGGAGCTGCAAAATTCTAAAATGTTTGAATGCCCATAACTCCTGAACAGGGAGCGAACTTTCAAAATCTGAGCACATATTCGTGTTTCTCGCTTCAAGTACTATAAGATTGCAAATTTTGAGCAATTTCTATTTTGAAAAATTTCGCTAAAAACCATGATGTATACATCATGCTTCATTTGGTGAAAAATAAAAAATCGCTCAAACTCGGGTGGATGATAGTCCTTGAAGAGAGGAACAAGAATATGCAATTAGATTCCCGAAATTCGCCCCCGTTCAGGAGATATACTAATTTTTATAAGCCATAAAAATACCTCTTCTGGAGCTGCAAAATTCAAAAATGTTTGAATGCCCATAACTCCTGAACGGGAGCGAATTTTCAAAATCTGAGCACATATTCGTGTTTCTCGCTTCAAGTACTATAAGATTGCAAATTTTGAGCAATTTCTATTTTTTGAAAAATTTCGCTAAAAACCATGATGTATACATCATGCTTCATTTTGGTGAAAAATAAAAAAATCGCTCAAACTCGGGTGGATGATAGTCCTTGAAGAGAGGAACAAGAATATGCAATTAGATTCCCGAAATTCGCCCCCGTTCAGGAGATATACTAATTTTTATAAGCCATAAAAATACCTCTTCTGGAGCTGCAAAATTAAAATGTTTGAATGCCCATAACTCCTGAACAGGGGCAATTTTCAAAATCTGAGCACATATTCGTGTTTCTCGCTTCAAATACTATAAGATTGCAAATTTTGAGCAATTTCTATTTTTGAAAAATTTCGCTAAAAACCATGATGTATACATCATGCTTCATTTTGGTGAAAAATAAAAAATCGCTCAAACTCGGGTGGATGATAGTCCTTGAAGAGGAACAAGAATATGCAATTAGATTCCGAAATTCGCCCCGTTCAGGAGATATACTAATTTTTATAAGCCATAAAAATACCTCTTCTGGAGCTGCAAAATTCAAAATGTTTGAATGCCCATAACTCCTGAACAGGGCGAATTTTCAAAATCTGAGCACATATTCGTGTTTCTCGCTTCAAGTACTATAAGATTGCAAATTTTGAGCAATTTCTATTTTTTGAAAAATTTCGCTAAAAACCATGATGTATACATCATGCTTCATTTTGGTGAAAAATAAAAAAAATCGCTCAAACTCGGGTGGATGATAATCCATGCAGAGAGGAACAAGAATATGCAACTAGATTCCATAAATTCACCCCCCTTCAGGAGATATACTAATTTTATAAGCCATAAAAATACCTCTTCTGGAGCTGCAAAATTCAAAAATGTTTGAATGCCCATAACTCCTGAACAGGGCGAATTTTCAAAATCTGAGCACATATTCGTGTTTCTCGCTTCAAGTACTATAAGATTGCAAATTTTGAGCAATTTCTATTTTTGAAAAATTTCGCTAAAAACCATGATGTATACATCATGCTTCATTTTGGTGAAAAATAAAAAATCGCTCAAACTCGGGTGGATGATAGTCCTTGAAGAGAGGAACAAGAATATGCAATTAGATTCGAAATTCGCCCCGTTCAGGAGATATACTAATTTTTATAAGCCATAAAAATACCTCTTCTGGAGCTGCAAAATTCAAAAATGTTTGAATGCCCATAACTCCTGAACAGGAGCGAATTTTCAAAATCTGAGCACATATTCGTGTTTCTCGCTTCAAGTACTATAAGATTGCAAATTTTGAGCAATTTCTATTTTTGAAAAATTTCGCTAAAAACCATGATGTATACATCATGCTTCATTTTAATTGAAAAATAAAAATCGCTCAAACTCGGGTGGATGATAGTCCTTGAAGAGAGGAACAAGAATATGCAATTAGATTCCCGAAATTCGCCCCGTTCAGGAGATATACTAATTTTTATAAGCCATAAAAATACCTCTTCTGGAGCTGCAAAATTCAAAATGTTTGAATGCCCATAACTCCTGAGCAGGAGCGAATTTTCAAAATCTGAGCACATATTCGTGTTTCTCGCTTCAAGTACTATAAGATTGCAAATTTTGAGCAATTTCTATTTTTGAAAAATTTCGCTAAAAACCATGATGTATACATCATGCTTCATTTTAATTGAAAAATAAAAAATCGCTCAAACTCGGGTGGATGATAGTCCTTGAAGAGGAACAAGAATATGCAATTAGATTCGAAATTCGCCCCGTTCAGGAGATATACTAATTTTATAAGCCATAAAAATACCTCTTCTGGAGCTGCAAAATGCAAAAATGTTTGAATGCCCATAACTCCTGATCAGGAGCGAATTTTCAAAATCTGAGCACATATTCGTGTTTCTCGCTTCAAGTACTATAAGATTGCAAATTTTGAGCAATTTCTATTGTTTGAAAAATTTCGCTAAAAACCATGATGTATACATCATGCTTCATTTTGGTGAAAAATAAAAAATCGCTCAAACTCGGGTGGATGATAGTCCTTGAAGAGAGGAACAAGAATATGCAATTAGATTCCCGAAATTCGCCCCGTTCAGGAGATATACTAATTTTTATAAGCCATAAAAATACCTCTTCTGGAGCTGCAAAATTCAAAAATGTTTGAATGCCCATAACTCCTGAACAGGCGAATTTTCAAAATCTGAGCACATATTCGTGTTTCTCGCTTCAAGTACTATAAGATTGCAAATTTTGAGCAATTTCTATTTTTGAAAAATTTCGCTAAAAACCATGATGTATACATCATTTTTCATTTTAGAGAAAAATAAAAAAGCGACTTACTCGTGTGAATGGTAGACCCTTAAGAGAGTAACAAGAATATGCAATTAGATTCCCGAAATTCGCCCCCGTTCAGGAGATATACTAATTTTATAAGCCATAAAATACCTCTTCTGGAGCTGCAAAATTCAAAATGTTTGAATGCCCATAACTCCTGAGCAGGGCGAATTTTCAAAATCTGAGCACATATTCGTGTTTCTCGCTTCAAGTACTATAAGATTGCAAATTTTGAGCAATTTCTATTTTTGAAAAATTTCGCTAAAAACCATGATGTATACATCATGCTTCATTTTAATTGAAAAATAAAAAATCGCTCAAACTCGGGTGGATGATAGTCCTTGAAGAGAGGAACAAGAATATGCAATTAGATTCCGAAATTCGCCCCGTTCAGGAGATATACTAATTTTTATAAGCCATAAAAATACCTCTTCTGGAGCTGCAAAATTCAAAAATGTTTGAATGCCCATAACTCCTGAACAGGGCGAATTTTCAAAATCTGAGCACATATTCGTGTTTCTCGCTTCAAGTACTATAAGATTGCAAATTTTGAGCAATTTCTATTTTTGAAAAATTTCGCTAAAAACCATGATGTATACATCATGCTTCATTTAATTGAAAAATAAAAAATCGCTCAAACTCGGGTGGATGATAGTCCTTGAAGAGAGGAACAAGAATATGCAATTAGATTCCCGAAATTCGCCCCCGTTCAGGAGATATACTAATTTTTATAAGCCATAAAATACCTCTTCTGGAGCTGCAAAATTCAAAAATGTTTGAATGCCCATAACTCCTGAGCAGGAGCGAATTTTCAAAATCTGAGCACATATTCGTGTTTCTCGCTTCAAGTACTATAAGATTGCAAATTTTGAGCAATTTCTATTTTTGAAAAATTTCGCTAAAAACCATGATGTATACATCATGCTTCATTTAATTGAAAAATAAAAAAATCGCTCAAACTCGGGTGGATGATAGTCCTTGAAGAGGAACAAGAATATGCAATTAGATTCCCGAAATTCGCCCCGTTCAGGAGATATACTAATTTTATAAGCCATAAAAATACCTCTTCTGGAGCTGCAAAATTCAAAAATGTTTGAATGCCCATAACTCCTGAACAGGGCGAATTTTCAAAATCTGAGCACATATTCGTGTTTCTCGCTTCAAGTACTATAAGATTGCAAATTTTGAGCAATTTCTATTTTTGAAAAATTTCGCTAAAAACCATGATGTATACATCATGCTTCACTTTAGTGAAAAATAAAAAAATCGCTCAAACTCGGGTGGATGATAGTCCTTGAAGAGAGGAACAAGAATATGCAATTAGATTCCCGAAATTCGCCCCCGTTCAGGAGATATACTAATTTTTATAAGCCATAGAAATACCTCTTTTGGAGCTGCATAATTCAAATGTTTGAATTCCTATAACTCCTGAACAGGAGCGAATTTTCAAAATCTGAGCACATATTCGTGTTTCTCGCTTCAAGTACTATAAGATTGCAAATTTTGAGCAATTTCTATTTTTTGAAAAATTTCGCTAAAAACCATGATGTAAGTTATACATTATGCTTCATTTTGGTGAAAAATAAAAAAATCGCTCAAACTCGGGTGGATGATAGTCCTTGAAGAGAGGAACAAGAATATGCAATTAGATTCCCGAAATTCGCCCCCGTTCAGGAGATATACTAATTTTATAAGCCATAAAAATACCTCTTCTGGAGCTGCAAAATTCAAAAATGTTTGAATGCCCATAACTCCTGAACAGGGCGAATTTTCAAAATCTGAGCACATATTCGTGTTTCTCGCTTCAAGTACTATAAGATTGCAAATTTTGAGCAATTTCTATTTTTTGAAAACGTTGGCTAAAGAAAATGAGGGATACATCATGTTGCATTCGGGGGAAGACGAATAAAATAACTCAAACTCGGGTGGATGATAGTCCTTGAAGAGAGGAACAAGAATATGCAATTATATTCCCTAAATTCGCTCCCGTTCAGGAGATATACTAATTTTTATAAGCCATAAAAATACCTCTTCTGGAGCTGCAAAATTCAAAAATGTTTGAATGCCCATAACTCCTGAACGGGAGCGAATTTTCAAAATCTGAGCACATATTCGTGTTTCTCGCTTCAAGTACTATAAGATTGCAAATTTTGAGCAATTTCTATTTTTTGAAAAATTTCGCTAAAAACCATGATGTATACATCATGCTTCATTTAGTGAAAAATAAAAAATCGCTCAAACTCGGGTGGATGATAGTCCTTGAAGAGGAACAAGAATATGCAATTAGATTCCCGAAATTCGCCCCGTTCAGGAGATATACTAATTTTTATAAGCCATAAAAATACCTCTTCTGGAGCTGCAAAATTCAAAAATGTTTGAATGCCCATAACTCCTGAACAGGGCGAATTTTCAAAATCTGAGCACATATTCGTGTTTCTCGCTTCAAGTACTATAAGATTGCAAATTTTGAGCAATATCTATTTTTGAAAAATTTCGCTAAAAACCATGATGTATACATCATGCTTCATTTGGTGAAAAATAAAAAATCGCTCAAACTCGGGTGGATGATAGTACTTGAAGAGAGGAACAAGAATATGCAATTAGATTCCCGAAATTCGCCCCCGTTCACGAGATATACTAATTTTTATAAGCCATAAAAATACCTCTTCTGGAGCTGCAAAATTCAAAAATGTTTGAATGCCCATAACTCCTGAACGGGAGCGAATTTTCAAAATCTGAGCACATATTCGTGTTTCTCGCTTCAAGTACTATAAGATTGCAAATTTTGAGCAATTTCTATTTTTTGAAAAATTTCGCTAAAAACCATGATGTATACATCATGCTTCATTTTGGTGAAAAATAAAAAAATCGCTCATACTCTGGTGGATGGTTGTCCTTGAAGAGAGGAACAAGAATATGCAACTGGATTTGCGAAATTCGCCTCCGTTCAAAAGATATACTAATTTTATAAGCCATAAAATACCTCTTCTGGAGCTGCAAAATTCAAAAATGTTTGAATGCCCATAACTCCTGAACAGGCGAATTTTCATAATTTGAGCACATATTCGTGTTTCACGCTTCAAGTACTATAAGATTGCAAATTTTGAGCAATTTCTATTTTTGAAAAATTTCGCTAAAAACCATGATGTATACATCATGCTTCATTTGGTGAAAAATAAAAAATCGCTCAAACTCGGGTGGATGATAGTCCTTGAAGAGAGGAACAAGAATATGCAATTAGATTCCCGAAATTCGCCCCCGTTCAGGAGATATACTAATTTTTATAAGCCATAAAAATACCTCTTCTGGAGCTGCAAAATTCAAAAATGTTTGAATGCCCATAACTCCTGAACGCGCGCAAGTTTTCAAAATCTGAGCACATATTCGTGTTTCTCGCTTCAAGTACTATAAGATTGCAAATTTTGAGCAATTTCTATTTTTTGAAAAATTTCGCTAAAAACCATGATGTATACATCATGCTTCATTTTGGTGAAAAATAAAAAAATCGCTCAAACTCGGGTGGATGATAGTCCTTGAAGAGAGGAACAAGAATATGCAATTAGATTCCCGAAATTCGCCCCCGTTCAGGAGATATACTAATTTTTATAAGCCATAAAAATACCTCTTCTGGAGCTGCAAAATTCAAAATGTTTGAATGCCCATAACTCCTCAACCAGCGTGAATTTTCAAAATCTGAGCACATATTCGTGTTTCTCGCTTCAAGTACTATAAGATTGCAAATTTTGAGCAATTTCTATTTTTTGAAAAATTTCGCTAAAAACCATGATGTATACATCATGCTTCATTTAATTGAAAAATAAAAATCGCTCAAACTCAGGTGGATGATAGTCCTTGAAGAGAGGAACAAGAATATGCAATTAGATTCCGAAATTCGCCCCCGTTCAGGAGATATACTAATTGTTATAAGCCATAAAAATACCTCTGCTGGGGCTGCAAAATTGAAAAATGTTGGAATGCCCATAACTCCTGAACAGGGCGAATTTTCAAAATCTGAGCACATATTCGTGTTTCTCGCTTCAAGTACTATAAGATTGCAAATTTTGAGCAATTTCTATTTTTGAAAAATTTCGCTAAAACCATGATGTATACATCATGCTTCATTTAATTGAAAAATAAAAAATCGCTCAAACTCGGGTGGATGATAGTCCTTGAAGAGAGGAACAAGAATATGCAATTAGATTCCGAAATTCGCCCCGTTCAGGAGATATACTAATTTTTATAAGCCATAAAAATACCTCTTCTGGAGCTGCAAAATTAAAAATGTTTGAATGCCCATAACTCCTGAACGGAGCGAATTTTCAAAATCTGAGCACATATTCGTGTTTCTCGCTTCAAGTACTATAAGATTGCAAATTTTGAGCAATTTCTATTTTTGAAAAATTTCGCTAAAAACCATGATGTATACATCATGCTTCATTTGGTGAAAAATAAAAATCGCTCAAACTCGGGTGGATGATAGTCCTTGAAGAGAGGAACAAGAATATGCAATTAGATTCCCGAAATTCGCCCCGTTCAGGAGATATACTAATTTTATAAGCCATAAAAATACCTCTTCTGGAGCTGCAAAATTCAAAAATGTTTGAATGCCCATAACTCCTGAACAGGAGCGAATTTTCAAAATCTGAGCACATATTCGTGTTTCTCGCTTCAAGTACTATAAGATTGCAAATTTTGAGCAATTTCTATTTTTGAAAAATTTCGCTAAAAACCATGATGTATACATCATGCTTCATTTGGTGAAAAATAAAAATCGCTCAAACTCGGGTGGATGATAGTCCTTGAAGAGAGGAACAAGAATATGCAATTAGATTCCCGAAATTCGCCCCGTTCAGGAGATATACTAATTTTATAAGCCATAAAAAAACCTCTTCTGGAGCTGCAAAATTCAAAAATCTTTAACTGCCCATAACTCCTGAACAGGGCGAATTTTCAAAATCTGAGCACATATTCGTGTTTCTCTTCAAGTACTATAAGATTGCAAATTTTGAGCAATTTCTATTTTTGAAAAATTTCGCTAAAAACCATGATGTATACATCATGCTTCATTCGGTGAAAAATAAAAAATCGCTCAAACTCGGGTGGATGATAGTCCTTGAAGAGAGGAACAAGAATATGCAATTAGATTCCGAAATTCGCCCCGTTCAGGAGATATACTAATTTTATAAGCCATAAAATACCTCTTCTGGAGCTGCAAAATTCAAAAATGTTTGAATGCCCATAACTCCTGAACAGGGCAATTTTCAAAATCTGAGCACATATTCGTGTTTCTCGCTTCAAGTACTATAAGATTGCAAATTTTGAGCAATTTCTATTTTTGAAAAATTTCGCTAAAAACCATGATGTATACATCATGCTTCATTTAATTGAAAAATAAAAAATCGCTCAAACTCGGGTGGATGATAGTCCTTGAAGAGAGGAACAAGAATATGCAATTAGATTCCCGAAATTCGCCCCGTTCAGGAGATATACTAATTTTATAAGCCATAAAATACCTCTTCTGGAGCTGCAAAATTCAAAATGTTTGAATGCCCATAACTCCTGAACAGGGCGAATTTTCAAAATCTGAGCACATATTCGTGTTTCTCGCTTCAAGTACTATAAGATTGCAAATTTTGAGCAATTGCTATTTTTTGAAAAATTTCGCTAAAAACCATGATGTATACATCATGCTTCATTTAAGTGAAAAATAAAAAATCGCTCAAACTCGGGTGGATGATAGTCCTTGAAGAGAGGAACAAGAATATGCAATTAGATTCCCGAAATTCGCCCCCGTTCAGGAGATATACTAATTTTTATAAGCCATAAAAATACCTCTTCTGGAGCTGCAAAATTCAAAAATGTTTGAATGCCCATAACTCCTGAACAGGGCGAATTTTCAAAATCTGAGCACATATTCGTGTTTCTCCTTCAAGTACTATAAGATTGCAAATTTTGAGCAATTTCTATTTTTTGAAAAATTTCGCTAAAAACCATGATGTATACATCATGCTTCATTTTGGTGAAAAATAAAAAAATCGCTCAAACTCGGGTGGATGATAGTCCTTGAAGAGAGGAACAAGAATATGCAATTAGATTCCCGAAATTCGCCCCCGTTCAGGAGATATACTAATTTTATAAGCCATAAAAATACCTCTTCTGGAGCTGCAAAATTAAAAATGTTTGAATGCCCATAACTCCTGAACAGGGCGAATTTTCAAAATCTGAGCACATATTCGTGTTTCGCTTCAAGTACTATAAGATTGCAAATTTTGAGCAATTTCTATTTTTGAAAAATTTCGCTAAAAACCATGATGTATACATCATGCTTCATTTTGGTGAAAAATAAAAAATCGCTCAAACTCGGGTGGATGATAGTCCTTGAAGAGAGGAACAAGAATATGCAATTAGATTCCCGAAATTCGCCCCGTTCAGGAGATATACTAATTTTTATAAGCCATAAAAATACCTCTTCTGGAGCTGCAAAATTCAAAAATGTTTGAATGCCCATAACTGCTGAACGGGAGCGAATTTTCAAAATCTGAGCACATATTTGTGTTTCTCGCTTCAAGTACTATAAGATTGCAAATTTTGAGCAATTTCCATTTTTGAAAAATTTCGCTAAAAACCATGATGTATACATCATGCTTCATTTTAATTGAAAAATAAAAAATCGCTCAAACTCGGGTGGATGATAGTCCTGGAAGAGAGGAACAAGAATATGCAATTAGATTCAAGAAATTGGACCCCGTTCAGGAGATATACTAATTTTTATAAGCCATAAAAATACCTCTTCTGGAGCTGCAAAATTCAAAAATGTTTGAATGCCCATAACTCCTGAACGGGAGCGAATTTTCAAAATCTGAGCACATATTCGTGTTTCTCGCTTCAAGTACTATAAGATTGCAAATTTTGAGCAATTTCTATTTTTTGAAAAATTTCGCTAAAAACCATGATGTATACATCATGCTTCATTTTGGTGAAAAATAAAAAAATCGCTCAAACTCGGGTGGATGATAGTCCTTGAAGAGGAACAAGACTATGCAATTAGATTCCCGAAATTCGCCCCGTTCAGGAGATATACTAATTTTATAAGCCATAAAAATACCTCTTCTGGAGCTGCAAAATTCAAAATGTTTGAATGCCCATAACTACTGAACTGGTGCGAATTTTCAAAATCTGAGCACATATTCGTGTTTCTCGCTTCAAGTACTATAAGATTGCAAATTTTGAGCAATTTCTATTTTTTGAAAAATTTCGCTAAAAACCATGATGTATACATCATGCTTCATTTTGGTGAAAAATAAAAAAATCGCTCAAACTCGGGTGGATGATAGTCCTTGAAGAGAGGAACAAGAATATGCAATTAGATTCCCGAAATTCGCCCCCGTTCAGGAGATATACTAATTTTTATAAGCCATAAAAATACCTCTTCTGGAGCTGCAAAATTCAAAAATGTTTGAATGCCCATAACTCCTGAACGGGAGCGAATTTTCAAAATCTGAGCACATATTCGTGTTTCTCGCTTCAAGTACTATAAGATTGCAAATTTTGAGCAATTTCTATTTTTTGAAAAATTTCGCTAAAAACCATGATGTATACATCATGCTTCATTTTGGTGAAAAATAAAAAAATCGCTCAAACTCGGGTGGATGATAGTCCTTGAAGAGAGGAACAAGAATATGCAATTAGATTCCCGAAATTCGCCCCCGTTCAGGAGATATACTAATTTTTATAAGCCATAAAAATACCTCTTCTGGAGCTGCAAAATTAAAAAATGTTTGAATGCCCATAACACCTAAAAGAGAGAGAATTTTCAAAAACTGAGGACATATTCGTGTTTCTCGCTTCAAATACTATAAGATTACAAATTTTGAGCAATTTCTATTTTTGAAAAATTTCGCTAAAAACCATGATGTATACATCATGCTTCATTTTGAAAAATAAAAAATCGCTCAAACTCAGGTGGATGATAGTCCTTGAAGAGAGGAACAAGAATATGCAATTAGATTCCCGAAATTCGCCCCGTTCAGGAGATATACTAATTTTTATAAGCCATAAAAATACCTCTTCTGGAGCTGCAAAATTAAAAATGTTTGAATGCCCATAACTCCTGAACAGGGCGAATTTTCAAAATCTGAGCACATATTCGTGTTTCTCGCTTCAAATACTATAAGATTGCAAATTTTGAGCAATTTCTATTTTGAAAAATTTCGCTAAAAACCATGATGTATACATCATGCTTCATTTTAGTGGGAAATAAAAAAATCGCTCAAACTCGGGTGGATGATAGTCCTCGAAGAGAGGAACAAGAATATGCAATTAGATTCCCGAAATTCGCCCCGTTCAGGAGATATACTAATTTTATAAGCCATAAAAATACCTCTTCTGGAGCTGCAAAATTCAAAAATGTTTGAATGCCCATAACTCCTGAACAGGAGCAATTTTCAAAATCTGAGCACATATTCGTGTTTCTCGCTTCAAGTACTATAAGATTACAAATTTTGAGCAATTTCTATTTTTGAAAAATTTCGCTAAAAACCATGATGTATACATCATGCTTCATTTAATTGAAAAATAAAAATCGCTCAAACTCGGGTGGATGATAGTCCTTGAAGAGAGGAACAAGAATATGCAATTAGATTCCCGAAATTCGCCCCGTTCAGGAGATATACTAATTTTATAAGCCATAAAAATACCTCTTCTGGAGCTGCAAAATTCAAATGTTTGAATGCCCATAACTCCTGAACGGGAGCGAATTTTCAAAATCTGAGCACATATTCGTGTTTCTCGCTTCAAGTACTATAAGATTGCAAATTTTGAGCAATTTCTATTTTTTGAAAAATTTCGCTAAAAACCATGATGTATACATCATGCTTCATTTTGGTGAAAAATAAAAAAATCGCTCAAACTCGGGTGGATGATAGTCCTTGAAGAGAGGAACAAGAATATGCAATTAGATTCCCGAAATTCGCCCCCGTTCAGGAGATATACTAATTTTTATAAGCCATAAAAATACCTCTTCTGGAGCTGCAAAATTAAAAATGTTTGAATGCCCATAACTCCTGAACAGGGCGAATTTTCAAATGCTGAGCACATATTCGTGTTTCTCGCTTCAAGTACTATAAGATTGCAAATTTTGAGCAATTTCTATTTTTGAAAAATTTCGCTAAAAACCATGATGTATACATCATGCTTCATTTTAGTGAAAAATAAAAAATCGCTCAAACTCAGGTGGATGATAGTCCTTGAAGAGAGGAACAAGAATATGCAATTAGATTCGAAATTCGCCCCGTTCAGGAGATATACTAATTTTATAAGCCATAAAAATACCTCTTCTGGAGCTGCAAAATTCAAAAATGTTTGAATGCCCATAACTCCTGAACAGGAGCGAATTTTCAAAATCTGAGCACATATTCGTGTTTCGCTTCAAGTACTATAAGATTGCAAATTTTGAGCAATTTCTATTTTTGAAAAATTTCGCTAAAAACCATGATGTATACATCATGCTTCATTTGGTGAAAAATAAAAAATCGCTCAAACTCGGGTGGATGATAGTCCTTGAAGAGAGGAACAAGAATATGCAATTAGATTCCCGAAATTCGCCCCGTTCAGGAGATATACTAATTTTATAAGCCATAAAAATACCTCTTCTGGAGCTGCAAAATTCAAAATGTTTGAATGCCCATAACTCCTGAACAGGAGCGAATTTTCAAAATCTGAGCACATATTCGTGTTTCTCGCTTCAAGTACTATAAGATTGCAAATTTTGAGCAATTTCTATTTTTGAAAAATTTCGCTAAAAACCATGATGTATACATCATGCTTCATTTTAGTGAAAAATAAAAAAAAATCGCTCAAACTCGGGTGGATGATAGTCCTTGAAGAGAGGAACAAGAATATGCAATTAGATTCCCGAAATTCGCCCCGTTCAGGAGATATACTAATTTTTATAAGCCATAAAAATACCTCTTCTGGAGCTGCAAAATTCAAAATGTTTGAATGCCCATAACTCTGAACAGGGAGCAATTTTCAAAATCTGAGCACATATTCGTGTTTCTCGCTTCAAGTACTATAAGATTGCAAATTTTGAGCAATTTCTATTTTGAAAAATTTCGCTAAAAACCATGATGTATACATCATGCTTCATTTGGTGAAAAATAAAAAATCGCTCAAACTCGGGTGGATGATAGTCCTTGAAGAGAGGAACAAGAATATGCAATTAGATTCCCGAAATTCGCCCCCGTTCAGGAGATATACTAATTTTTATAAGCCATAAAAATACCTCTTCTGGAGCTGCAAAATTCAAAAATGTTTGAATGCCCATAACTCCTGAACAGGGCGAATTTTCAAAATCTGAGCACATATTCGTGTTGCTCGCTTCAAGTACTATAAGATTGGAAATTTGGAGCAATTTCTATTTTTTGAAAGATTTGGCTAAAAACCATGATGTATACATGATGCTTCATTTTTTTGAAAAATAAAAAAATCGCTCAATCTCGGGTGGATGATAGTCCTTGAAGAGAGGAACAAGAATATGCAATTAGATTCCCGAAATTCGCCCCCGTTCAGGAGATATACTAATTTTATAAGCCATAAAATACCTCTTCTGGAGCTGCAAAATTCAAAATGTTTGAATGCCCATATCTCCTGAACGGAAGCGAATTTTCAAAATCTGAGCACATATTCTTGTTTGTCGCCTCAAGTACTATAAGATTGCAAATTTTGGACAATTTCTTTCTTTTGAAAAATTTCGCTAAAAACCAAGATGTATAATTTGAACCATCATGCTTAATTTGGTGAAAAATAAAAAAATCGCTCAAACTCAGGTGGATGATAGTATTTGAAGAGAGGAACAAGAATATGCAATTAGATTCCGAAATTCGCCCCGTTCAGGAGATATACTAATTTTATAAGCCATAAAAATACCTCTTCTGGAGCTGCAAAATTCAAAAATGTTTGAATGCCCATAACTCCTGAACAGGGCAATTTTCAAAATCTGAGCACATATTCGTGTTTCTCGCTTCAAGTACTATAAGATTACAAATTTTGAGCAATTTCTATTTTTGAAAAATTTCTAAAAACCATGATATATACATCATGCTTCATTTTGGTGAAAAATAAAAAATCGCTCAAACTCGGGTGGATGATAGTCCTTGAAGAGAGGAACAAGAATATGCAATTAGATTCCCGAAATTCGCCCCCGTTCAGGAGATATACTAATTTTTATAAGCCATAAAAATACCTCTTCTGGAGCTGCAAAATTAAAATGTTTGAATGCCCATAACTCCTGAACGGGAGCGAATTTTCAAAATCTGAGCACATATTCGTGTTTCTCGCTTCAAGTACTATAAGATTGCAAATTTTGAGCAATTTCTATTTTTTTATAAAATTACACTAAAAACCATGATGTATACATCATGCTTCATTTTGGTGAACAAAAAAAAGCTCGACCAATCTCGGGTGGATGATAGTCCTTGAAGAGGAACAAGAATATGCAATTAGATTCCGAAATTCGCCCCGTTCAGGAGATATACTAATTTTTATAAGCCATAAAAATACCTCTTCTGGAGCTGCAAAATTAAAATGTTTGAATGCCCATAACTCCTGAACGGGCAATTTTCAAAATCTGAGCACATATTCGTGTTTCTCGCTTCAAGTACTATAAGATTACAAATTTTGAGCAATTTCTATTTTTGAAAAATTTCACTAAAAACCATGATGTATACATCATGCTTCATTTTAATTGAAAAATAAAAAATCGCTCAAACTCGGGTGGAGGATAGTCCTTGAAGAGAGGAACAAGAATATGCAATTAGATTCCCGAAATTCGCCCCGTTCAGGAGATATACTAATTTTTATAAGCCATAAAATACCTCTTCTGGAGCTGCAAAATTAAAAATGTTTGAATGCCCATAACTCCTGAACAGGGCGAATTTTCAAAATCTGAGCACATATTCGTGTTTCTCGCTTCAAGTACTATAAGATTGCAAATTTTGAGCAATTTCTATTTTTGAAAAATTTCGCTAAAAACCATGATGTATACATCATGCTTCATTTGGAGTGAAAAATAAAAAATCGCTCAAACTCGGGTGGATGATAGTCCTTGAAGAGAGGAACAAGAATATGCAATTAGATTCCCGAAATTCGCCCCCGTTCAGGAGATATACTAATTTTTATAAGCCATAAAAATACCTCTTCTGGAGCTGCAAAATTAAAAATGTTTGGATGCCCATAACTCCTGAACGGGAGCGAATTTTCAAAATCTGAGCACATATTCGTGTTTCTCGCTTCAAATACTATAAGATTGCAAATTTTGAGCAATTTCTATTTTTGAAAAATTTCGCTAAAAACCATGATGTATACATCATGCTTCATTTAATTGAAAAATAAAAATCGCTCAAACTCGGGGGGATGATAGTCATTGAAGCAAGGAACAAGCATATGCAATTAGATTCCCGAAATTCGCCCCCGTTCAGGAGATATACTAATTTTTATAAGCCATAAAAATACCTCTTCTGGAGCTGCAAAATTAAAAATGTTTGAATGCCCATAACTCCTGAACAGGGGCGAATTTTCAAAATCTGAGCACATATTCGTGTTTCTCGCTTCAAGTACTATAAGATTGCAAATTTTGAGCAATTTCTATTTTTGAAAAATTTCGCTAAAAACCATGATGTATACATCATGCTTCATTTAAGTGAAAAATAAAAAATCGCTCAAACTCGGGTGGATGATAGTACTTGAAGAGAGGAACAAGAATATGCAATTAGATTCCCGAAATTCGCCCCGTTCAGGAGATATACTAATTTTATAAGCCATAAAAATACCTCTTCTGGAGCTGCAAAATTAAAATGTTTGAATGCCCATAACTCCTGAACAGGGCGAATTTTCAAAATCTGAGCACATATTCGTGTTTCTCGCTTCAAGTACTATAAGATTGCAAATTTTGAGCAATTTCTATTTTTGAAAAATTTCGCTAAAAACCATGATGTATACATCATGCTTCATTTTAATTGAAAAATAAAAAAATCGCTCAAACTCGGGTGGATGATAGTCCTTGAAGAGAGGAACAAGAATATGCAATTAGATTCCCGAAATTCGCCCCCGTTCAGGAGATATACTAATTTTTATAAGCCATAAAAATACCTCTTCTGGAGCTGCAAAATTAAAAATGTTTGAATGCCCATAACTCCTGAACGGGAGCGAATTTTCAAAATCTGAGCACATATTCGTGTTTCTCGCTTCAAGTACTATAAGATTGCAAATTTTGAGCAATTTCTATTTTTTGAAAAATTTCGCTAAAAACCATGATGTATACATCATGCTTCATTTTGGTGAAAAATAAAAAAATCGCTCAAACTCGGGTGGATGATAGTCCTTGAAGAGAGGAGCAAGAATATGCTATTAGATTCGAAATTCGCCCCGTTCAGGAGATATACTAATTTTTATAAGCCATAAAAATACCTCTTCTGGAGCTGCAAAATTAAAATGTTTGAATGCCCATAACTCCTGAACAGGGCGAATTTTCAAAATCTGAGCACATATTCGTGTTTCTCGCTTCAAGTACTATAAGATTGCAAATTTTGAGCAATTTCTATTTTTGAAAAATTTAGCTAAAAACCATGATGTATAGGTACATCATGCTTCATTTTGGTGAAAAAAAAAATCGCTCAAACTCGGGTGGATGATAGTCCTTGAAGAGAGGAACAAGAATATGCAATTAGATTCCCGAAATTCGCCCCCGTTCAGGAGATATACTAATTTTTATAAGCCATAAAAATACCTCTTCTGGAGCTGCAAAATTCAAATGTTTGAATGCCCATAACTCCTGAACAGGAGCGAATTTTCGAAATCTGAGCACCTCTTCGTGTTGCTCGCTTCAAGTAATATAAGAGTGCAAATTTTGAGCAATTTATAGTTATTGAAAAATTTCGCTAAAAACCATGATACATGCATATACATCATGCTTCATTTTGGTGAAAAATAAAAAATCGCTCAAACTCGGGTGGTTGATAGTCCTTGATGGGACGAACAAGAATATGCAATAAGATTCCCGAAATTCGCCCCCGTTCAGGAGATATACTAATTTTTATAAGCCATAAAAATACCTCTTCTGGAGCTGCAAAATTAAAATGTTTGAATGCCCATAACTCCTGAACGGGGCGAATTTTCAAAATCTGAGCACATATTCGTGTTTCTCGCTTCAAGTACTATAAGATTGCAAATTTTGAGCAATTTCTATTTTTGAAAAATTTCGCTAAAACCATGATGTATACATCATGCTTCATTTGGTGAAAAATAAAAAATCGCTCAAACTCAGGTGGATGATAGTCCTTGAAGAGAGGAACAAGAATATGCAATTAGATTCCGAAATTCGCCCCGTTCAGGAGATATACTAATTTTATAAGCCATAAAAATACCTCTTCTGGAGCTGCAAAATTAAAAATGTTTGAATGCCCATAACTCCTGAACGGGGCGAATTTTCAAAATCTGAGCACATATTCGTGTTTCTCGCTTCAAGTACTATAAGATTACAAATTTTGAGCAATTTCTATTTTTGAAAAATTTCGCTAAAAACCATGATGTATACATCATGCTTCATTTTGGTGAAAAATAAAAAATCGCTCAAACTCAGGTGGATGATAGTCCTTGAAGAGGAACAAGAATATGCAATTAGATTCCCGAAATTCGCCCCGTTCAGGAGATATACTAATTTTTATAAGCCATAAAAATACCTCTTCTGGAGCTGCAAAATTAAAAATGTTTAGATGCCCATAACTCCTGAACGGGAGCGAATTTTCAAAATCTGAGCACATATTCGTGTTTCTCGCTTCAAATACTATAAGATTGCAAATTTTGAGCAATTTCTATTTTTTGAAAAATTTCGCTAAAAACCATGATGTATACATCATGCTTCATTTTGGTGAAAAATAAAAAAATCGCTCAAACTCGGGTGGATGATAGTCCTTGAAGAGAGGCACAAGCATATGCAATTAGATTCGAAATTCGCCCCCGTTCAGGAGATATACTAATTTTATAAGCCATAAAATACCTCTTCTGGAGCTGCAAAATTAAAATGTTTGAATGCCCATAACTCCTGAACGGGAGCGAATTTTCAAAATCTGAGCACATATTCGTGTTTCTCGCTTCAAATACTATAAGATTGCAAATTTTGAGCAATTTCTATTTTTGAAAAATTTCGCTAAAAACCATGATGTATACATCATGCTTCATTTTAATTGAAAAATAAAAAAATCGCGCAAACTCGGGTGGATGATAGTCCTTGAAGAGAGGAACAAGAATATGCAATTAGATTCCCGAAATTCGCCCCGTTCAGGAGATATACTAATTTTTATAAGCCATAAAAATACCTCTTCTGGAGCTGCAAAATTAAAATGTTTGAATGCCCATAACTCCTGAACGGGGCGAATTTTCAAAATCTGAGCACATATTCGTGTTTCTCGCTTCAAGTACTATAAGATTGCAAATTTTGAGCAATTTCTATTTTTGAAAAATTTCACTAAAAACCATGATGTATACATCATGCTTCATTTAATTGAAAATAAAAAATCGCTCAAACTCGGGTGGATGATAGTCCTTGAAGAGAGGAACAAGAATATGCAATTAGATTCGAAATTCGCCCCCGTTCAGGAGATATACTAATTTTTATAAGCCATAAAAATACCTCTTCTGGAGCTGCAAAATTCAAAAATGTTTGAATGCCCATAACTCCTGAACAGGGCGAATTTTCAAAATCTGAGCACATATTCGTGTTTCTCGCTTCAAAGTACTATAAGATTGCAAATTTTGAGCAATTTCTATTTTTGAAAAATTTCTAAAACCATGATGTATACATCATGCTTCATTTTAGTGAAAATAAAAAATCGCTCAAACTCGGGTGGATGATAGTCCTTGAAGAGAGGAACAAGAATATGCAATTAGATTCCCGAAATTCGCCCCGTTCAGGAGATATACTAATTTTTATAAGCCATAAAAATACCTCTTCTGGAGCTGCAAAATTAAAAATGTTTGAATGCCCATAACTCCTGAACGGGGCGAATTTTCAAAATCTGAGCACATATTCGTGTTTCTCGCTTCAAGTACTATAAGATTGCAAATTTTGAGCAATTTCTATTTTGAAAAATTTCGCTAAAAACCATGATGTATACATCATGCTTCATTTTAATTGAAAAATAAAAATCGCTCAAACTCGGGTGGATGATAGTCCTTGAAGAGGAACAAGAATATGCAATTAGATTCCGAAATTCGCCCCGTTCAGGAGATATACTAATTTTTATAAGCCATAAAAATACCTCTTCTGGAGCTGCAAAATTAAAATGTTTGAATGCCCATAACTCCTGAACGAGCGAATTTTCAAAATCTGAGCACATATTCGTGTTTCTCGCTTCAAGTACTATAAGATTGCAAATTTTGAGCAATTTCTATTTTTGAAAAATTTCACTAAAAACCATGATGTATACATCATGCTTCATTTTAATTGAAAAATAAAAAATCGCTCAAACTCGGTTGGATGATAGTCCTTGAAGAGAGGAACAAGAATATGCAATTAGATTCCGAAATTCGCCCCGTTCAGGAGATATACTAATTTTTATAAGCCATAAAAATACCTCTTCTTGAGCGGCAAGACTAAAAATGTTTGAATGCCCATAACTCCTGAACGGAGCGAATTTTCAAAATCTGAGCACATATTCGTGTTTCTCGCTTCAAGTACTATAAGATTGCAAATTTTGAGCAATTTCTATTTTTGAAAAATTTCGCTAAAAACCATGATGTATACATCATGCTTCATTTGGTGAAAAATAAAAAATCGCTCAAACTCGGGTGGATGATAGTCCTTGAAGAGAGGAACAAGAATATGCAATTAGATTCCCGAAATTCGCCCCGTTCAGGAGATATACTAATTTTTATAAGCCATAAAATACCTCTTCTGGAGCTGCAAAATTAAAAATGTTTGAATGCCCATAACTCCTGAACAGGAGCGACTTTTCAAAACCTGAGCACATATTCGTGTGGCTCGCTTCAAGTACTATAAGACTGCAAATTTTGAGCAATTTCTATTTTTGAAAAATTCCTAAAACCATGATGTATACATCATGCTTCATTTCAGTGAAAAATAAAATCGCTCAAACTCGGGTGGATGATAGTCCTTGAAGAGGAACAAGAATATGCAATTAGATTCCGAAATTCGCCCCGTTCAGGAGATATACTAATTTTTATAAGCCATAAAAATACCTCTTCTGGAGCTGCAAAATTAAAATGTTTGAATGCCCATAACTCCTGAACGAGCGAATTTTCAAAATCTGAGCACATATTCGTGTTTCTCGCTTCAAGTACTATAAGATTGCAAATTTTGAGCAATTTCTATTTTTGAAAAATTTCACTAAAAACCATGATGTATACATCATGCTTCATTTAATTGAAAAATAAAATCGCTCAAACTCGGGTGGATGATAGTCCTTGAAGAGAGGAACAAGAATATGCAATTAGATTCCCGAAATTCGCCCCGTTCAGGAGATATACTAATTTTTATAAGCCATAAAAATACCTCTTCTGGAGCTGCAAAATTAAAATGTTTGGATGCCCATAACTCCTGAACGGGAGCGAATTTTCAAAATCTGAGCACATATTCGTGTTTCTCGCTTCAAGTACTATAAGATTGCAAATTTTGAGCAATTTCTATTTTTGAAAAATTTCGCTAAAACCATGATGTATACATCATGCTTCATTTGGTGAAAAATAAAAAATCGCTCAAACTCGGGTGGATGATAGTCCTTGAAGAGAGGAACAAGAATATGCAATTAGATTCCCGAAATTCGCGCCCGTTCAGGAGAGATACTAAGTTTTATAAGCCATAAAAAGACCGCTTCGGGAGCTGTAAAATTAAAATGTTTGAATGCCCATAACTCCTGAACGGGAGCGAATTTTCAAAATCTGAGCACATATTCGTGTTTCTCGCTTCAAGTACTATAAGATTGCAAATTTTGAGCAATTTCTATTTTTGAAAAATTACTAAAAACCATGATGTATACATCATGCTTCATTTAGTGAAAAATAAAAAATCGCTCAAACTCGGGTGGATAATAGTCCTTGAAGAGAGGAACAAGAATATGCAATTAGATTCCCGAAATTCGCCCCCGTTCAGGAGATATACTAATTTTATAAGCCATAAAAATACCTCTTCTGGAGCTGCAAAATTAAAAATGTTTGATGCCCATAACTCCTGAACAGGAGCGAATTTTCAAAATCTGAGCACATATTCGTGTTTCTGCTTCAAGTACTATAAGATTACAAATTTTGAGCAATTTCTATTTTTGAAAAATTTCACTAAAAACCATGATGTATACATCATGCTTCATTTTGGTGAAAAATAAAAAATCGCTCAAACTCAGGTGGATGATAGTCCTTGAAGAGAGGAACAAGAATATGCAATTAGATTCCCGAAATTCGCCCCGTTCAGGAGATATACTAATTTTTATAAGCCATAAAAATACCTCTTCTGGAGCTGCAAAATTAAGAATGTTTGGATGCCCATAACTCTTGAACAGGAGCGAATTGTTAAAAACTGAGCACATATTCGTGTGTGTCGCTTCAAGTATTATAAGATTGCTATTTTTGAGCAATTTCTATTTTTGAAAAATTTCTAAAAACCATGATGTATACATCATGCTTCATTTTGGTAGAAAATAAAAAAATCGCTCCCACTCGGGTAGAGGATAGTCCTAGAAGAGCGGAACAAGAACATCCAATCAGATTCCCGAAATTCGCCCCCGTTTAAGAGACATACTAATACATATAAGCCATAAAAATACCTCTTCTGGAGCTGCAAAATTAAAATGTTTGGATGCCCATAACTCCTGAACGGGAGCGAATTTTCAAAATCTGAGCACATATTCGTGTTTCTCGCTTCAAGTACTATAAGATTGCAAATTTTGAGCAATTTCTATTTTGAAAAATTTCACTAAAAACCATGATGTATACATCATGCTTCATTTAAGTGAAAAATAAAAAATCGCTCAAACTCGGGTGGATGATAGTCCTTGAAGAGGAACAAGAATATGCAATTAGATTCCCGAAATTCGCCCCGTTCAGGAGATATACTAATTTTATAAGCCATAAAAATACCTCTTCTGGAGCTGCAAAATTAAAAATGTTTGGATGCCCATAACTCTTGAACGGGAGCGAATTTTCAAAATCTGAGCACATATTCGTGTTTCTCGCTTCAAGTACTATAAGATTGCAAATTTTGAGCAATTTCTATTTTTGAAAAATTTCACTAAAAACCATGATGTATACATCATGCTTCATTTTAATTGAAAAATAAAAAATCGCTCAAACTCGGGTGGATGATAGTCCTTGAAGAGAGGAACAAGAATATGCAATTAGATTCGAAATTCGCCCCCGTTCAGGAGATATACTAATTTTTATAAGCCATAAAAATACCTCTTCTGGAGCTGCAAAATTAAAAATGTTTGGATGCCCATAACTCCTGAACGGGAGCGAATTTTCACAATCTGAGCACATATTCGTGTTTCTCGCTTCAAGTACTATAAGATGGCAAATTGTGAGCAATTGCTATTTTTTGAAAAATTTCACTAAAAACCATGATGTATACGTCATGCTTCATTTTGGTGAAAAATAAAAAAATCGCTCAAACTCAGGTGGATGATAGTCCTTGAAGAGAGGAACAAGAATATGCAATTAGATTCCCGAAATTCGCCCCGTTCAGGAGATATACTAATTTTATAAGCCATAAAAATACCTCTTCTGGAGCTGCAAAATTAAAAATGTTTGGATGCCCATAACTCCTGAACAGGAGCGAATTTTCAAAATCTGAGCACATATTCGTGTTTCTCGCTTCAAGTACTATAAGATTGCAAATTTTGAGCAATTTCTATTTTTGAAAAATTTCACTAAAAACCATGATGTATACATCATGCTTCATTTGGTGAAAAATAAAAATCGCTCAAACTCGGGTGGATGATAGTCCTTGAAGAGAGGAACAAGAATATGCAATTAGATTCCCGAAATTCGCCCCGTTCAGGAGATATACTAATTTTATAAGCCATAAAAATACCTCTTCTGGAGCTGCAAAATTAAAAATGTTTGGATGCCCATAACTCCTGAACGGGAGCGAATTTTCAAAATCTGAGCACATATTCGTGTTTCTCGCTTCAAGTACTATAAGATTGCAAATTTTGAGCAATTTCTATTTTTTGAAAAATTTCACTAAAAACCATGATGTATACATCATGCTTCATTTTGGTGAAAAATAAAAAAATCGCTCAAACTCGGGTGGATGATAGTCCTTGAAGAGAGGAACAAGAATATGCAATTAGATTCCCGAAATTCGCCCCCGTTCAGGAGATATACTAATTTTTATAAGCCATAAAAATACCTCTTCTGGAGCTGCAAAATTAAGAATGTTTGGATGCCCATAACTCTTGAACGGGAGCGAATTTTCAAAATCTGAGCACATATTCGTGTTTCTCGCTTCAAGTACTATAAGATTGCAAATTTTGAGCAATTTCTATTTTTTGAAAAATTTCACTAAAAACCATGATGTACACGTCATGCCACACTCTGGCCAAAAACAACAAAATCGCTCAAACTCGGGTGGATGATAGTCCTTGAAGAGAGGAGCAAGAATATGCAATTAGATTCCCGAAATTCGCCGCCGTTCAGGAGATATACTAATATTTATACGCTATAAAAACACCTCTTCTGGAGCTTCTAAATTAAGAATGTTTGGATGCCCATAACTCTTGAACGGGAGCGAATTTTCAAAATCTGAGCACATATTCGTGTTTCTCGCTTCAAGTACTATAAGATTGCAAATTTTGAGCAATTTCTATTTTTGAAAAATTTCACTAAAAACCATGATGTATACATCATGCTTCATTTCAGTGAAAAATAAAAAATCGCTCAAACTCGGGTGGATGATAGTCCTTGAAGAGAGGAACAAGAATATGCAATTAGATTCCCGAAATTCGCCCCGTTCAGGAGATATACTAATTTTTATAAGCCATAAAAAACCTCTTCTGGAGCTGCAAAATTAGGAATGTTTGGATGCCCATAACTCCGGAACGGGAGCGAATTTTCAAAATCTGAGCACATAATAGTGTCTCTCGCTTCAAGTACTATAAGATTGAAAATTTTGAGCCATTTCTATTTTTTGAAAAAATTCACTAAAAACCATGATGTATACATCATGCTTCATTTTGGTGAAAAATAAAAAATCGCTCAAACTCGGGTGGATGATAGTCCTTGAAGAGAGGAACAAGAATATGCAATTAGATTCCCGAAATTCGCCCCCGTTCAGGAGATATACTATATTTTATAAGCCATAAAAATACCTCTTCTGGAGCTGCAAAATTAAAAATGTTTGGATGCCCATAACTCCTGAACGGGAGCGAATTTTCAAAATCTGAGCACATATTCGTGTTTCTCGCTTCAAGTACTATAAGATTGCAAATTTTGAGCAATTTCTATTTTTTGAAAAATTTCACTAAAAACCATGATGTATACATCATGCTTCATTTTGGTGAAAAATAAAAAAATCGCTCAAACTCGGGTGGATGATAGTCCTTGAAGAGAGGAACAAGAATATGCAATTAGATTCCCGAAATTCGCCCCCGTTCAGGAGATATACTAATTTTTATAAGCCATAAAATACCTCTTCTGGAGATGCAAAATTAAAATGTTTGATGCCCATAACTCTGAACGGGAGCGAATTTTCAAAATCCGAGCACATATTCGTGTTTCTCGCTTCAAGTACTATAAGATTGCAAATTTTGAGCAATTTCTATTTTTGAAAAATTTCACTAAAAACCATGATGTATACATCATGCTTCATTTTGGTGAAAAATAAAAAATCGCTCAAACTCGGGTGGATGATAGTCCTTGAAGAGGAACAAGAATATGCAATTAGATTCCCGAAATTCGCCCCCGTTCAGGAGATATACTAATTTTATAAGCCATAAAATACCTCTTCTGGAGCTGCAAAATTAAAAATGTTTGATGCCCATAACTCCTGAACGGGAGCGAATTTTCAAAATCTGAGCACATATTCGTGTTTCTCGCTTCAAGTACTATAAGATTGCAAATTTTGAGCAATTTCTATTTTTTGACAAATTTTACTAAAAACCATGATGTAAACATCATGCTTCATTTTGGTGAAAAATAAAAAAATCGCTCAAACTCGGGTGGATGATAGTCCTTGGAGAGAGGAAGAAGAATATGCAATTAGATTCCCGAAATTCGCCCCGTTCAGGAGATATACTAATTTTATAAGCCATAAAAATACCTCTTCTGGAGCTGCAAAATTAAGAATGTTTGGATGCCCATAACTCTTGAACGGGAGCGAATTTTTAAAAACTGAGCACATATTCGTGTTTCTCGCTTCAAGTACTATAAGATTGCAAATTTTGAGCAATTTCTATTTTTTGAAAAATTTCACTAAAAACCATGATGTATACATCATGCTTCATTTTAATTGAAAAATAAAAAAATCGCTCAAACTCGGGTGGATAATAGTCCTTGAAGAGAGGAACAAGAATATGCAATTAGATTCCCGAAATTCACCCCCGTTCAGGAGATATACTAATTTTTATAAGCCATAAAAATACCTCTTCTGGAGCTGCAAAATTAAAAATGTTTGGATGCCCATAACTCCTGAACGGGAGCGAATTTTCAAAATCTGAGCACATATTCGTGTTTCTCGCTTCAAGTACTATAAGATTGCAAATTTTGAGCAATTTCTATTTTTTGAAAAATTTCACTAAAAACCATGATGTATACATCATGCTTCATTTTGGTGAAAAATAAAAAAATCGCTCAAACTCGGGTGGATGATAGTCCTTGAGAGGAACAAGAATATGCAATTAGATTCCCGAAATTCGCCCCGTTCAGGAGATATACTAATTTTATAAGCCATAAAAATACCTCTTCTGGAGCTGCAAAATTAAAAATGTTTGGATGCCCATAACTCCTGAACGGGAGCGAATTTTCAAAATCTGAGCACATATTCGTGTTTCTCGCTTCAAGTACTATAAGATTGCAAATTTTGAGCAATTTCTATTTTTTGAAAAATTTCACTAAAAACCATGATGTATACATCATGCTTCATTTTGGTGAAAAATAAAAAAATCGCTCAAACTCGGGTGGATGATAGTCCTTGAAGACAGGAACAAGAATATGCAATTAGATTCCCGAAATTCGCCCCGTTCAGGAGATATACTAATTTTATAAGCCATAAAAATACCTCTTCTGGAGCTGCAAAATTAAGAATGTTTGGATGCCCATAACTCTTGAACGGGAGCGAATTTTCAAAAACTGAGCACATATTCGTGTTTCTCGCTTCAAGTACTATAAGATTGCAAATTTTGAGCAATTTCTATTTTTGAAAATTTCACTAAAAACCATGATGTATACATCATGCTTCATTTATGAAAATAAAAAATCGCTCAAACTCAGGTGGATGATAGTCCTTGAAGAGAGGAACAAGAATATGCAATTAGATTCCCGAAATTCGCCCCGTTTAGGAGATATACTAATTTTTGTAAGCCCTAAGAATACCTCTTCTGGAGCTGCAAGATTCAATTTTTTGAATGCCCATAACTCCTGAACGGGAGCGAATTTTCAAAATCTGAGCACATATTCGTGTTTCTCGCTTCAAGTACTATAAGATTGTAAATTTTGAGCAATTTCTATTTTTTGAAAAATTTCGCTAAAAACCATGATGTATACATCATGCTTCATTTTGGTGAAAAATAAAAAAAATCGCTCAAACTCGGGTGGATGATAGTCCTTGAAGAGAGGAACAAGAATATGCAATTAGATTCCCGAAATTCGCCCCCGTTCAGGAGATATACTAATTTTTATAAGCCATAAAAATACCTCTTCTGGAGCTGCAAAATTCAAATGTTTGAATGCCCATAACTCCTGAACGGGAGCGAATTTTCAAAATCTGAGCACATATTCGTGTTTCTCGCTTCAAGTACTATAAGATTGCAAATTTTGAGCAACTTCTGATTTTTGAAAAATTTCTCTAACACCCATCATGCTTCATTATGGTGAAAAATAAAAAAATCGCTCAAACTAGGGAGGATAATAGTCCTTGAAGAGAGAAACAATAATATGCAATTAGATTCCCGAAATTAACTCACCTACAGGAGATATACTAATTTGTATAAACTATAAAAATACATCTTCTGGAGCTGCAAAATTAAAAATGTTTGGATGCCCATAACTCCTGAACGGGAGCGAATTTTCAAAATCTGAGCACATATTCGTGTTTCTCGCTTCAAATACTATAAGATTGCAAATTTTGAGCAATTTCTATTTTTTGAAAAATTTCACTAAAAACCATGATGTATACATCATGCTTCATTTTGGTGAAAAATAAAAATCGCTCAAACTCGGGTGGATGATAGTCCTTGAAGAGAGGAACAAGAATATGCAATTAGATTCCGAAATTCGCCCCGTTCAGGAGATATACTAATTTTATAAGCCATAAAAATACCTCTTCTGGAGCTGCAAAATTAAGAATGTTTGGATGCCCATAACTCCTGAACGGGAGCGAATTTTCAAAATCTGAGCACATATTCGTGTTTCTCGCTCCAAGTACTATAAGATTGCAAATTTTGAGCGATTTCTATTTTTTGAAAAATTTCACTAAAAACCATGATTATACATCATGCTTCATTTGGTGAAAAATAAAAATATCGCTCAAACTCGGGTGGATGATAGTCCTTGAAGAGAGGAACAAGAATATGCAATTAGATTCCCGAAATTCGCCCGCGTTCAGGAGATATACTAATTTTTATAAGCCATAAAAATACCTCTTCTGGAGCTGCAAAATTAAAAATGTTTAGATGCCCATAACTCCTGAACGGGAGCGAATTTTCAAAATCTGAGCACATATTCGTGTTTCTCGCTTCAAGTACTATAAGATTGCAAATTTTGAGCAATTTCTATTTTTTGAAAAATTTCACTAAAAACCATGATGTATACATCATGCTTCATTTTGGTGAAAAATAAAAAAATCGCTCAAACTCGGGTGGATGATAGTCCTTGAAGAGAGGAACAAGAATATGCAATTAGATTCCCGAAATTCGCCCCCGTTCAGGAGATATACTAATTTTTATAAGCCATAAAAATACCTCTTCTGGAGCTGCAAAATTAAAAATGTTTGGATGCCCATAACTCCTGAACGGGAGCGAATTTTCAAAATCTGAGCACATATTCGTGTTTCTCGCTTCAAGTACTATAAGATTGCAAATTTTGAGCAATTTCTATTTTTTGAAAAATTTCACTAAAAACCATGATGTATACATCATGCTTCATTTTGGTGAAAAATAAAAAAATCGCTCAAACTCGGGTGGATGATAGTCCTTGAAGAGAGGAACAAGAATATGCAATTAGATTCCCGAAATTCGCCCCCGTTCAGGAGATATACTAATTTTTACAAGCCATAAAAATACCTCTTCTGGAGCTGCAAAATTAAAAATGTTTGATGCCCATAACTCTGAACGGGAGCGAATTTTCAAAATCTGAGCACATATTCGTGTTTCTCGCTTCAAGTACTATAAGATTGCAAATTTTGAGCAATTTCTATTTTTGAAAAATTTCACTAAAACCATGATGTATACATCATGCTTCATTTTGAAAATAAAAAATCGCCCAAACTCGGGCGGATGATAGTCCTTGAAGAGAGGAACAAGAATATGCAATTAGATTCCGAAATTCGCCCCTGTTCAGGAGATATACTAATTTTTATAAGCCATAAAATACCTCTTCTGGAGCTGCAAAATTAAAAATGTTTGATGCCCATAACTCCTGAACGGGAGCGAATTTTCAAAATCTGAGCACATATTCGTGTTTCTCGCTTCAAGTACTATAAGATTGCAAATTTTGAGCAATTTCTATTTTTTGAAAAATTTCACTAAAAACCATGATGTATACATCATGCTTCATTTTGGTTAAAAATAAAAAAATCTGTCAAAGTCGGGTGGATAATAGTCCTTGAAGAGAGGAACAAGAATATGCAATTAGATTCCGAAATTCGCCCCTGTTCAGGAGATATACTAATTTTATAAGCCATAAAAATACCTCTTCTGGAGCTGCAAAATTAAAATGTTTGGATGCCCATAACTCCTGAACGGGAGCGAATTTTCAAAATCTGAGCACATATTCGTGTTTCTCGCTTCAAGTACTATAAGATTGCAAATTTTGAGCAATTTTAATTTTTTGAAAAATTTCACTAAAAACCATGATGTATACATCATGCTTCATTTTGGTGAAAAATAAAAATCGCTCAAACTCGGGTGGATGATAGTCCTTGAAGAGAGGAACAAGAATATGCAATTAGATTCCGAAATTCGCCCCGTTCAGGAGAAATACTAATTTTTATAAGCCATAAGAATACCTCTTCAGGAGCTGCAAAATTAAAATGTTTGGATGCCCATAACTCCTGAACGGGAGCGAATTTTCAAAATCTGAGCACATATTCGTGTTTCTCGCTCAAGTACTATAAGATTGCAAATTTTGAGCAATTTCTATTTTTGAAAATTTCACTAAAAACCATGATGTATACATCATGCTTCATTTTGGTGAAAAATAAAAAATCGCTCAAACTCGGGTGGATGATAGTCCTTGAAGAGAGGAACAAGAATATGCAATTAGATTCCCGAAATTCGCCCCTGTTCAGGAGATATACTAATTTTTATAAGCCATAAAATAACTCTTCTGGAGCTGCAAAATTAAAAATGTTTGGACGCCCATAACTCCTGAACGGGAGCGAATTTTCAAAATCTGAGCATATATTCGCGATTCTCGCTTCAAGTACTATAAGATAGCAAATTGTTAGCATTTTCTATTGTTTGAAAAATTACGCTCAAAACCATGATGTATACATCACGCCTTATTTTGGTGAACAATAAAAAAATCGCTCAATCTCAGGTGGATGATAGTCCTTGAAGAGAGGAACAAGAATATGCAATTAGATTCCGAAATTCGCCCCTGTTCAGGAGATATACTAATTTTATAAGCCATAAAAATACCTCTTCTGGAGCTGCAAAATTAAAAATGTTTGATGCCCATAACTCCTGAACGGGAGCGAATTTTCAAAATCTGAGCACATATTCGTGTTTCTCGCTTCAAGTACTATAAGATTGCAAATTTTGAGCAATTTCTATTTTTGAAAAATTTCACTAAAACCATGATGTATACATCATGCTTCATTTTGGTGAAAAATAAAAATCGCTCAAACTCGGGTGGATGATAGTCCTTGAAGAGAGGAACAAGAATATGCAATTAGATTCCTGAAATTCGCCCCTGTTCAGGAGATATACTAATTTTATAAGCCATAAAATACCTCTTCTGGAGCTGCAAAATTAAAATGTTTGATGCCCATAACTCCTGAACGGGAGCGAATTTTCAAAATCTGAGCACATATTCGTGTTTCTCGCTTCAAGTACTATAAGATTGCAAATTTTGAGCAATTTCTATTTTTGAAAAATTTCACTAAAACCATGATGTATACATCATGCTTCATTTTGGTGAAAAATAAAAATCGCTCAAACTCGGGTGGATGATAGTCCTTGAAGAGAGGAACAAGAATATGCAATTAGATTCCCGAAATTCGCCCCTGTTCAGGAGATATACTAATTTTTATAAGCCATAAAATACCTCTTCTGGAGCTGCAAAATTAAAAATGTTTGATGCCCATAACTCCTGAACGGGAGCGAATTTTCAAAATCTGAGCACATATTCGTGTTTCTCGCTTCAAGTACTATAAGATTGCAAATTTTGAGCAATTTCTATTTTTGAAAAATTTCACTAAAAACCATGATGTATACATCATGCTTCATTTTGGTGAAAATAAAAAAATCGCTCAAACTCGCGTGGATGATAGTCCTTGAAGAGGGGAAGAAGAATATGCAATTAGATTCCGAAATTCGCCCTGTTCAGGAGATATACTAATTTTTATAAGCCATAAAAATACCTCTTCTGGAGCTGCAAAATTAAAATGTTTGATGCCCATAACTCCTGAACGGGAGCGAATTTTCAAAATCTGAGCGCATATTCGTGTTTCTCGCTTCAAGTACTATAAGATTGCAAATTTTGAGCGAATTCTATTTTTTGAAAAAGTGCTCTGAAAACCATGATGTATACATCATGCTTCATTTTGGTGAAAAAAATCAAAATCGCTCAAACTCGAGTGGATGATAGTCCTTGAAGAGAGGAACAAGAATATGCAATTAGATTCTGAAATTCGCCCCTGTTCAGGAGATATACTAATTTTATAAGCCATAAAATACCTCTTCTGGAGCTGCAAAAAAAATGTTTGATGCCCATAACTCCCGAACGGGAGCGAATTTTCAAAATCTGAGCACATATTCGTGTTTCTCGCTTCAAGTACTATAAGATTGCAAATTTTGAGCAATTTCTATTTTTGAAAAATTTCACTAAAACCATGATGTATACATCATGCTTCATTTTGGTGAAAATAAAAAATCGCTCAAACTGGTGGATGATAGTCCTTGAAGAGAGGAACAAGAATATGCAATTAGATTCCCGAAATTCGCCCCCGTTCAGGAGATATACTAATTTTTATAAGCCATAAAATACCTCTTCTGGAGCTGCAAAATTAAAAATGTTTGATGCCCATAACTCCTGAACGGGAGCGAATTTTCAAAATCTGAGCACATATTCGTGTTTCTCGCTTCAAGTACTATAAGATTGCAAATTTTGAGCAATTTCTATTTTTGAAAAATTTCACTAAAACCATGATGTATACATCATTCTTCATTTTGGTGAAAAATAAAAAATTCGCTCAATCTCGGGTGGATGATAGTCCTTGAAGAGAGGAACAAGAATATGCAATTAGATTCCCGAAATTCGCCCCCGTTCAGGAGATATACTAATTTTTATAAGCCATAAAAATACATCTTCTGGAGCTGCAAAATTAAAAATGTTTGGACGCCCATAACTCCTGAACGGGAGCGAATTTTCAAAATCTGAGCACATATTCGTGTTTCTCGCTTCAAGTACTATAAGATTGCAAATTTTGAGCAATTTCTATTTTTTGAAAAATTTCGCTAAAAACCATGATGCTTCATTTTGGTGAAAAATAAAAAAATCGCTCAAACTCGGGTGGATGATAGTCCTTGAAGAGAGGAACAAGAATATGCAATTAGATTCCCGAAATTCGCCCCCGTTCAGGAGATATACTAATTTTTATAAGCCATAAAAATACCTCTTCTGGAGCTGCAAAATTCAAAAATGTTTAGGACTAGAGGACTAAGGACTAGGCTTAAGGACTAGGACTAAGGACTAGGTCTAAGGACTAGGACTAAGGACTAGGACTAGGACTCCTTTATCCTAGGATAAAGGACTGTAGCATCCTGTACCAGGACTAGGACTAAGGACTAGGATAAAGGAGTCCTAGTCCTAGTCCTTAGTCCTAGTCCTAGTCCTTAGTCCTAGTCCTTAGTCAGCAACTTAATATTATTACCTTTTTTTATTTTCAGAGCAATTGGAATTTGAAGGCATCTAGGACCATAATTATGGTTCGTACAACCAAAGACAATTAGGGCTGGTTCATGAGCTCGGGATTTAGCCAAGTCCGAGACTAAAACGGATGGCCACTGTAGCATCGACAAACGTTAGCCAAGACACTAATTATGTACTAAGGGCTCTCTATGCTACTAACCCACTATCCTGTCGAGATAAACGTTTGACGATGCTATGGTAGCCACCCGTTATAGTCTAGGACTTGGCTAAATCCCGAGCTTATGAACCGGCCCTTAGAATACTATCTTATAGTTTCCTATCGTCTTAGGTCCAACTTATCCAAGCAGGCTACAAGGAAAGAGCACATTGAAGATACTCCAAAGGAAACCTCACAAGGCATTAAATTGAATAATTTATCAGAAATTATCTCAGATTCGTTTTCAGGTACATTCTCCTCCACTTTTTCATTATTCTAGTAGTATCTTAATTATGCTTTAAAATATGTTATGCTGGAATGATTCAATAATTTCAAAATCCATTTTCCATATAATTTCTTATCGAAGAACGTAATTGCAGTACTTGTTTGAAGATTATTATCCTAGAATTCAATTAGCTTTCCATAGACGAAAATATATTGAATATCGAATAAGTAGTCTGCACAATCTGAAATAATGATAGACGTTATTATTCCAATGTTTATCAACTTAAAGTATTGGATCATATAACTAGCCACTATATAAGATGTACGTTTCGAAAGGATATTGGATAGAAATAAGATATTAGGGTATTATTATATAGTAAAGAAGTACATTTCCGAAGTATTTGTTTTATGGATCAAGTTTCAAGTAATATACTATTATTTATAAATTTATAATCAATAGTATATATTAATTTTAATGATTTCAGTATAATACACTGATATATACAATAGTTGATGTAACATTACAAGTTTTTTTTTTTAATATTGTTAATATACTAATAAAAATAAACTTTGTCTTCATTTCTGCATAAAATAAATACAATCTAAAAATAATAACTATTAAAGAACAAAAATACAATAGATAAACAGCTCAACTTGCGGGAATGAAAATTATAATAAAGTAGGCTACGGTACCCACGCAAGAAACAAACTTGTAAATTCCAGTTCCTAAGGTTCATTTCTAATTTTAATTAGAAAATAAAGCCTTTAAATATAATACAATTGTTAGAATAAGCAGAAATATGTCAGTATTGCATACAAAGAATCTCAGTATTAAGATCTCGTCCCTATTCAGAAAGATAATGGAGGAGTAGCTTTGAAAAAGAAGGAAATCCAGGGATAAAAATTATTTTTCCATGGTTCCCCGTACTGTATAAATTTTTCTTTTCACGTTAATGTTTTTATTTATCTCCCATTTCTGGTTCATTTCATCTTATGTCTTACCTGTACAAACAACTGAAGATCTATCAAAAATAGTCCGCTACCCCTCAACTCAATACTTATTGATGAATTGAACTGGAAGATTCTCAGTGTCCGCTTGTGACTTTCATTCAAATTGAACCAAGGACAGTTATACAATGCACTTGGGATTTCTTGACTCTGTAAAGTGACAGTTTTTTATTCAGATATTCAACACAAGTCACTCGTTTTTGAGCTTAACACAGAAAAAATAGGAAAATCTCAACAAATTAGAGAGTAAGAAATCTCAACTCTACAAAGTAGGCATACAAAGAAATTATGAGATTGATTTTTATTCAAATTGAATTGATACTTTACTAAAATATAATATTTCCTCTCTTACAATAAATTGACGAATTAATTGAATAATTAAATGAGGAATTAAATGAATTAAATGACTAATTTTCCTCTCTAATTCATGGTTGTCTGTAAGGTCAATTTTATTTCAATATCAACAATATTATTATGTATCAATCTATTCCTGGTTCACAATTTAATACATAAAAATTAAATTTATTATAAATTATTAAACTCATTATTGTCTATAGATAATAATCAATAATTTATTATACACTCACTCCATGTGTGAGGAAAGTCCCCATCAAGCAATAACCAAATACAATTATGAGTTCTATAAAAAACATCATTGCGAATTTGACAGCTTCGAATGACAGCAAATTTATCTGAAAAAATAACCAATTTTGGTCACTTATTATATACACGAGTAATAATATTCAACATGTTATTTTCATGAAGAATTCAACAGTTTTACTATTTCACTGCACGTACGGCTTGTTCACTTTGCTAAGGCTTCTGGACTGGAAATGAATTATTATTATCATTACAAATAATTCTTTTAATTGTCAAATATCACGATTTTTCAATTATAATTTACTTTATAATTATAGCAGGATTGTTTTAAATTGTCAGAAAACAGCTGATTGATGTAAGCTCGTTTACTGACGTTAAATCAGCTGTTTTCTGATGAATTAAAATAATCCTGCTATACTTATTATTATCATAAGTGAATACGTTTTAACTTTGAACACACAACACGATATTTTTTTCACTATAATTTTGTCCACTATACAGGGTGGGTGAAAAGTTTGGAAACGCCTCAATATATCTTATACGAAGGTTATTCAACGGTAGGTGACATTGGGGATCGTTCTAAAACTGAAAATACTACTGTACTGTGACTTCAAAAATCTGTTCCGCCATCTTGAATGACTGGATCCGCTACATTTTTTAAATGGGAAGGTGGTCATGTTATACATAATTTGGATAGAGAACTTCAAGAGAAAATGAGTTCCCGCACATCGATATGTCACACAGTTTCTGAAATACATTTTAATTATTAATCAGACATATTTACTCTAAATCAGTTAATATCATTCTCAAAAACGGTATGACATATCGATGTGCGGTTTTCGCCACCCACTTTGCCTTAAAATTCTGCATTTAAAGAAAAGCTGTTAATTCATTATTGTCAGTCCAGATGCCTTGACAAAATGAACTTTACCATTGATTCTCCTTTTTTCATTGATAGAATCAATTAATGTATTAATTAATTAATCAAATAATTAATTTTTTCATTAATGTAATTCGAATATCTTACCTTTGAGAGCACAATCGACAAAGATGCAAGGATTATCATACTGACCCCAATAATAACACCAAACAGTGTTGATGTAACATCTTGGTAGAGATTGAATAGCCTGTAAATCGAGATCAATTATCATTTGATTGTGAAAATACAATATACATATATCAGGAATTATTGATGATCAATTTCGAGATCCTAAAAGGAAGTATAAAATTGGATGGTTTCAAATGAAAGGGGCAAAATACGATGAAGTTTTCGTTGTATACCGCACTGTTTCTATAGTTATATTTATTGACAAATTGTAATTCATTTATTTATTTGGATGGTGAAATAGGAAAAATCAAAAAATAGAGTAATGAGCTAACAGCAAATAGCTAAATATTACGTCAGCACAGTATTAAATTTTCCTAGCATAATTGATGGAACTCATAGGTTTTATTTAATAGGAGTAGGAATATTTTATTGGTTTCATTTCAACTTTCTAGAAAATTTATGGAAATACAGAGTCATCAAAAAAGGTTGCATCCATTTTAAAAATTCATTGAATTGAAACCATTGGAGATAAAGTAATGATTTCATTTTATTGTATCCAGAGAATGTTAATTTTTCACATATTCAATACTTCTCAGTATGTGCACCGTTGGTTGCTTTGCACACATCTATAGTCCAATTCACGTCAAGAAGTCAGCATTGTTTATATGAGGAGCATTGATGCCAAGTTCATTGAGAGAGGAAGAGAAAACTGCACCAAACGTGTTTGTTGAGACTGTGTGCGACAACAATGCACAGTGCGGCAACTATGCACGGTGCGAATAGGATAGAGACATTAGCAACTGCCTTGTGCTGAACAAGGATAGCAAAGCAAACTCCCATCTAAGAAATGCTGTCGACTTCTTGACGTGAATCGCACTATAATAAGATATTCAACCTCTGACCTCTGTATTATATCGGGCTTGACTGAAGCACACACCTATGCAATGACTAATCGGTGTGTACTGTGACTAAACGTGACTAATCTCGTCTTGTCTTGACTAACCGGTGTACGCCTAGCCTTATAGTTGCCAAGATATGAAATTGAAAAGAAAATTGAAATCTTCAGTATCATACCTTAGAATTTCATTGTGATGAAGCACGTTTTCTTTGAGGCTATCTTGAACGCATCTCGCATAGATCGGATCATGTCTGAGCATTTCGATCTGCGGATCTTTGACGCGACTGTATCCGCTGTACTTTTCCAAAGCCCGATGCTCCAAACTCAGTATGGATCGCTTCAGTATCCTGTACTGGGTGTTCACCTCGAAAGCCACAAACACAATGAAAGGAATGGCTGCAGCCAAGTACAAACCAATCAGAATAATTTCCATAAACACCAGCAAGTAGCCGCACCAGAAACCAAGATGTGTATTCATATCGAATGGCATCCACAGCGGCACCGGGAGGTTGTAGTTGATCTCTTTCACTGTTTGTCTGGAGCCTCCTCCGAAAAATGTTACTAAAAATGGGGCCAGAACAGCTAGAATCAACACAACCAACAGTATGGCTGTTCGAAAAACATTCTGGAAAATACCATAAAAGAATTTCATGGTACCTCTCAATTTGCTGTCATCCTCTTCACAACATCTAGTTTTGTATTCAAATATTCCAGAATCCAACAGTTTGAACAGTTCCTGTGCGACTGGTAGATTGAAAGCGTAATGGATGAATAGTAATATCGAGAAAGCTAGGATAAATGTGTAAGCATGTGCTATTTCGACAAATGTCATCAGATCGTCTTGTGCGTAGTACATGCTAACTGCGCCCACGTACAAGAAGAAAGCCATCGATGTGAATAGTAAAAATAACGTGATTAAATTGAATGTTAGCCATGGTTGATAGGGAGAAACTATAAGAGCGGAAGCTATTATCAATTTTCCTCCGGCCTTATCGATTCCTCTGAAGATGCATTGCCAATGTTTCTCCTCGTCCTCCGATAATACCCTAAAAATTAAGAACAAACCATTTTTATTCCTTTAAATAGAATAATACTTTTGTTCTACTTGAAAAATAATTATCATCATTTGTTTAAATTTTTGTTTGGTACGGTATCTGACATGGACGTTTATTTTTATTTATTCATTTACGATGCGGTAGCATACAGGGAAACCCCAAAATTTGCTCCCCAATTAATACAAATGACAAATTATGGAAAACTGGTGGAAGGGAGTAGAAGAGTCACCAAGGAAACTGAATATGAAATAAAATAATTATCAATATTAGAATTAGAAAACTGAACAATTCAAACGTTGTAGGTTATTACTAGACTGCAACTAGGTATTAGACCGCAACGACAAATTTTAACAATAGAATAAATAATCCTCACTTATTCCAACTTATTTCTTTTTGATTAGATGGTTAAAAAATAAAAATCTTTCATTTCTCTAATTGAAAATCAAGTAGGCTAAATATGTTATTTTTATTAGAAAAAAAACAACATTAATTACATGAATTATTTTTGAATATTCTTCTCATATAATTTGAGAAAAAAGTCAATAATGATCAATCTCAACACGATTTTTCAATGAGACTAACTCCTGTTTCCTTTTCGTATTCCATCAATATTTTCTATTTTTGTATTGTTTTTTTTTTTTTAGAAAAAAAATATCCTTGAAGGCCCTTTTCCATGATCTGAGGCGATTCTCGTTTTTATCAAATCGTTTCTTGAAGTAAAGAGTTTGCAACTTCAAAATTCAAGTTGAAAAACTTACATGACTCATATACAGTGAATAGAATTTGCTCCTGTTTAGAAATTTGGACTATAACACATAAAATCCATTTGAAGAACAAATTTGAAGAATTATGTACATAATTCTGAATAGAACTGAGATACTGTACGGTACCCAAGTTATAGATGCTTGAAATCTATTACAAACTAGAAGAAATCAAATAGAATGCAATTTTTCATGAATATTAATTTTACAGTGCAATCGATCTGTATGCTACGTGCAACAAGGTCAGACATTTTATTAAATTATTTTTGAAATTCTCACAATTCGCTTGCCAACTATCGGGAGTGATTCTATATCAATAATTAATTCTAAAACCAGATGAGAGAACCTTCAGCTCTTGACATTTATGCATAATGAAACGGCTCTTGTAGGGTTAGGCTAGGCGTACACCGGTTAGTCAAGACAAGAAAAGATGAGATTAGTCACGTTTAGTCACAGTACTTCACATAGTTGCTTATGAAGCAACACACACCGATTAGTCATTGCATCAGTGTGTGCTGCTTCATAAGCAACTATGTGAATACTGTAATTAAACGTGACTAATCTCGTCTTGTCTTGTCTTGACTTACCGGTGTACGCCTAGCCTAATAGTTCAGTTTAGACAGATTAAGCCAGTAATAAATAAATGAAGAAAAAATATACAGTCTGAGTAGGTCTGATAAGTTTGATACAGTATATAGTCGGCGCATCAGAAGAAGATAATTATATAGTAGTCATTAGAAATCCTTATACATACATTGTATATTGAAAGAGTTTTGCAAAACTAATGACACACAAATTCCGATCCCAGACAACTGGTGGGAATTGGAAAATTTATCCAGTCGAATTCAAACACATCAACAACCGCCAGACACAATAAAAAAACAATCCTAGCGCAAACAACGACAATTGTAGTATGGAATGCTACAAAAGTATAAAGTACCGTATATAAAAGTAAAATAAGAAAACTAACCACGGCTATTCGGCTGCAGCACATGAACTTATATAGTATTATAGTTATTATTATTTATTTTGTCATGTACTAGTTATGGATTATGTTATTATTTATCATTTTATGTTATTTTTGCGCCCCACACAGGCAATCTCGGGGCTCTTTAAAAAATTTTTTTTAAATTTTTTGTTTATACCAAGGCCTATGCTGTACTTTGTATCAAGTACTTTGTCTGTCAAAAAGTTTATCTTCATTTGTTACTGTAACCAGAGACAATTGGCATACTTATAATACGACTAATAGTTCCTATCTCTTTGCTGTAACTTTCATTTGTATGTTCTAACTTATTTCGTTCAAACTTACTACCGATTGCACAAAAGCCTATCAAATTTAACCGCCACAAAATGACGTCATTTGACGGATTCATAAATGCAACTATTGAACCACTAACCACTGGCAACTAGCCAAATGACTTTATTCTACGGCTGTTAAATCTGATTTGTGCAGGGAATAAGAAAAAGATATCGATTCAACTCAGTGTTCAGCTCGAAATTATTCAAGCTGAGCGTGAGTTTGTGAGTGCGTGAACACTTTTTCAGACTTGTTATTTGGCTAAATAAATGAGGGAAAAATCCATGATTCAAAAAGGGTAAAAGCTCGACAGCCTTATATTGAATAATCAGCTCCTAAAATTACCATGAGAAGTACTGACCTGCACGTTCTTCTGTATATTCCAAATAAAAAGCACAGTGGAAGTGAAGGCACTGTGAGATATGATTCTCGAACTGTGCTACTCATTATTATTAGTTGTTAATACTTCATATTAGTTGATTTACTGTTACTGTATTAAATTTATTGATTGAAAAGTAGTAGGTTGAAGTAAAGGTAGATTGAAAAACTAGAGTAGGCTATAGGAAATTTTACTTCTCAGATATGTAAGTAGCTAGGCCTACATGCTTTTTTTTGTTTATTTGGAAAATAAATCATTTATTCATTATTATCATATATTAAAATTTTTGAAGTAGCTTACAGTGTTTTAAATAAGAATGGACATTTTTTTGGAAACGCTGATATGTGTGAGTGGCTAGATACTTTTTTATTTGGCAATTAATAAAATTATTCATAAATTGAAATGTTTAAAGTAGCATACAGTGTGTTATAGGCCTATAAATCAACATGTTTTGGAAACATGAGCTTAAAAAGGCTCTATCAATGAAATATTATTAGTGTAGGTATAATCTTATGTAGTTCTTTGTAGATCGAATAAAAATATGTCAAAAAGACTAGAAATTTCGTCGAACGCGTTCATAAAAGGCTCTAATAAAACAGGAAGGCAGTAGCGTCATTTCACCAAAACCTCGGGGGGGCAAACACCGGGGGGGGGGTTGTGTTTGCCGGATAAAATGCTCATTTGTACATTAGCTAGTACAGAATATTTTCTGTAACCCAGGAAATTTTCTGTAACCCTGCCCTCCCCAAATGACGCCCCTGCAGGAAGTAGGCTACTATTAGTTGTTGGAATAATACGAATTCAAATTCCAATAAATTATTCTCAGGAATTAATAAAAGTATACATTAGTACAAATAACAAATTCAATATACAGTGAATATTCCCCCACAAAGACTGAAGTCTGAGTGTGGGGAATGAGTCCATTGGTGCAACAATTACAACAATTTGTACCTATATTGAACTGTACAACAATTTTCAATAACATATTCTTTCAGGTACAATATTACTTAGGTAAAATAACATGTAAGAAAACTTGTTTCACCCTTGAAACCAATCTGAGGTTTAAAACAATAATCACACTTTTAACTTCTGACACAGTGTCTGGTGAGATGTTGTGATATTTATAATACATAATGAAAACACTAGGATGTAGTCAAAAAATATCACTGTATTTTACAGTGATATTAAAAATACAGTGATATTTTTTTACTACATCCTAGTGTTTTCATTATCACACTTTTAGTAGGTGAAATAACAATGTGTCAGTGTGAATGAGTAACAGTGAGTAACAAATTATTTCTCGACTTTTCCAGGCTCTGGGAAATCTCAGATGATAACTGGAAAAGCGTGTTAAGAGGCTTGGAAAAAACGAAAATTAAGTTCATGATAGCATCAGCCGTAGTCTTCAACCCAGAACAGCCGTGGTATACTTTGAATATTATGTGCATGATCATCACAATGAGCGTTATGACAGTTTTCGTATTCATTGGTAGCATGAGTATCTACCTTGCTCGAAAAGATCTGTTAACTTTTGTCGAGATAGCACACGCTTACAGTTTTATTGTGGCATTATGGGGACTACTGCTTTTACAGTTCACTACCAAAGTCCCAACCGTGTATGAGTTGTTGCGGCTGATTGACACTGATGTATTTGTGTACAAAACTGTGCACGGTAGAGAAGACGATGGAAAAGTCAAGTTAAACATGAAGAAATTTTCAAATATTTTCCAAAACTTATTCCATACAGCCCTTGTGTTGGCTGTTTCTATGCTAGTTGTTGTAACTCCTCTACTGTTGAACATATTCGGAGAAGGAGATCGTCCTAAAATCAAGGGAATCAACTACAAACTTCCAATTCCGTTTTGGTTTCCTTTCAACACCGACACACGAACGGGTTTCACAGTCGCTTATTTGCTGCTAACAGGAGAAATTGTTTTAGTGGTTTTCTACATCGGAGTAGCTCTTCCGTTCATAGTGTACCTTGCGCTAGAAGTGGGTGTTCAATTCAAAATACTGCACGACTCCATTCTGAACGTAGAGCCGAGAGCGATTGAAAGATACAGAAGCTGCAAATATTTAGAAGATACGGAAGATGGTGAAACTTTAGGAGAGGATCCGCTATTTCAAATGTGCGTCCGAGAATGCTTGAAGGAAAACGTACTGCATCATATTCAAATTATTAGGTATGTTTCACAAACAGCTTGTTTTTTCTTTATACGTTATGTAATCTATAAACAATTTCTTAAACTATAAACAATTTTGTAAACTATAAAATCTATAAATTATGTATACATGAACAATTTTTATTATTAACAATATCAACAAAATTATTCTTTCTCAACTTTTTGTATAATACTGAATTGTGGTAGTTAACCATGAACAAAAAGATCGAAGTTATCATAACCCGAGTTGTTTGAATAAATGTGAGCTATCTAATGACTTTCCTTTATAAATCTTTTTGTTGAATTATTTCTAAACATGATATTGTAAATTGTAAAACTGATGATGTAAACATGTTTTTTCATGATCAGATATAAAGATCTTTGTATTCTTGAAAATAAAGATTTTGAGTTTGAAACAGTAATGGTTAACTTATATTAAAATGATGTGGCTCATTTTGACGCATTTGATGCACTTGTTAATTTCATCTAATTTGATCTGATAGTTTCTAATTTTACGTTGACAGATTTTTTAAACTCTTCCAAGATGTGACATCAGCTATTCTTGGTGTTTCCATACTAGTAAGCGGGATATTCCTTGCATCTCTGTCTCTTGTTCTTACGAAGGTAAGATTATAAATGACAGAAAAATATTTAATTTGTATTGTCGTTTATTGTAATATTTATAATTGTTATAGATTTATAGACCATCATTGTTATTTTGTGGTTTTTGTGGTAAAGTATACTATTATGGTAAGATAACAGCGTAATAAGACTGAGTTTCTTTCTTTTTTCAATCAATTTCAATCTTTTATTGCTTTTGCTGGGGGTGATGCCCTCATGAGCCTTAGACTTGTGCATGCTGGATAATGAAACGGGTGATGATGTAAGATAATTGAACCAACATTTCTAGGTGGGTTCTGAACCATCAAGAGTTGACTATGAAGCTCATAAATATAATATTCATTCTGATATTGAAATATACGACATTTTAAATGATCCATTAATTTTTATTTGATTTCAGATCGATCTATTCTCATTTGAAGCTGTGAAATTCTCATTTTTCTTCCTTCTGGAACTTTGCTTCGCTTTCGGCTATTGTTTTATGGGAACCTCTCTCACTGAAGCAGTAAGTATAAAAGTCGTTTTAAACTCATTATTAGAGACCAGATATTAGGCAAAATGCCTTATAATTTTGCCTACTTTGCCTTTTTTGGGTGTTCGTGCTATTTCAATATCAATAGCCTATTTCATCCTATTTTATATGGTTCTCCTATACCTTTTTTATTTTGAAAAATTCAAAAATTATTATTAGATGACTGTTCTTTGGCTATTATGATTATTATATATCTTGTTCTCAGAGTAAGCAGATTCCAACCGCCTTATACGACTGCCCCTGGTTCAAACTGTTCAGAAAGGAGGAAAAGAAAACATTACTGATTTTTGAAATGAATACAGAGAAAAGCTTGGTTCTGAAAGGAAATGGTCTCTTTGTAATCGATCTACAACTATTTGTACAGGTAAGAGAAATCTCTCTCTCTCTCTTTCTCTGTAATTATTAACATTTATAAGTACCTATCATAGCCCAGAATATGAGCCGATATATTTTGTAATCTACATGAATAAAGAATCTAATCTCTTTCACTCTCTTACTATACACTCTAATTTTATAATTTCTCAATTATTGAATCGGTTTTTCTTCACTATATTTTTTAAATTCTAATAATAGCCTAATTATTTTGTTCATAGGCTTCCATGACGTTCACTTCTATTTCTATCAAAAGTATTTTATTTAAATTTGATTCTATTTATTGATTATACGATAATATTTTTGTTTTACGTCTTATATGCCAATTAATTGTGAAGAAGCATCTGTAAATCTGTAATGCTCTGTAGCAAAATAATAGGTCTTTCCAGACCTAGCACAGCCAACTATTTTTTCAATAAAGAATCAATCAATCAATCAATTTCCCATACCTAGAATTTATTCTGGATATTTATTCATACTTAGATATCTACAGCAATTAATCAACCTAATCACATATTCCTGATGAAAATGTCTAGCTATTGTTCATTATTTAGGTAATTTATCATATTATATTCAATATTTATTTTGTTAATAATTACTTTTGTATATTTATTGTTTCAGATTGCACGAACAACTTACTCAATATTCAACATATTCTCTTCAAGCGAGAATAAACAATAAGATAGTTATTTAAAAATTTATACTTATTATTATATTGAAATATAATACTTATTTATAATACTTTATTTTATAATACTTATTCAAAGACATTTTTCGTAAACATATAAAATATATAGTTTCAAATATTTGATAATATGCTTCTGATTGAACTTTTCACTGTCAGAATAAACTTCCCAAATTGAACTCTATTGAATTTCCAATTTTATAAATATTTAATGGAAAAGTTATCATGATTGACAGTATGGTTAGCTGTGTACGTACAGCATATGAACAAATTATAATTATTTTCTATTCTATTTATTGTTGCTATCTTATCTTTTCATGTTGATTGATAAGGAGAATGTAAAATTGAACGGTTACCGAGTTAGGTATAAAATTGAAAAATACATAAAATCAAGAATTAATTTCTACGCCAAATGAATGAATGGTAATTTCAATCAAAAGCCTGGGCTGACCTTATCCAGTTTATTTATTCAAGATAACACAATAATACGTGGAGGATGAAAACACAGACAACATGTCCAAAACGTCTTCTCTCACGGCCACCGTAGAACGGCTACGGTGGCCGTGCTTCTCTTCCTAATTTTGATAAATTAATTTATCAAAATATTTAACCACTTCCTGGTTTAGTATTTGAAGATCAAGATCGTCTATTGTTCTTGTAATATTGTTGTGTTTTGTAACCATTAGGAGCCTAAATTTTGAACTACGACCACGTATTGGTGACCTATCAAAAAGTGGAAAGTACCACAGTAAATGCACAGAGAACAGATTAGTAAGTATCGTATATAGAGTATAGATTCTCTACATGGCAAATGTGCATAAACTGAGACTGATTATTATGGGTCACTGAAATTTTCCGAACATGTCGTTGTGCGTTAAATAAAACTACCGAATTGTTTTGAAATACAAACGTTTAGAAGTTGTCAATCTCTCTTTAATTATTAGACTACTATATTGTTGTACGTCCCATGGTGAAAAACGTGATAAATATACAACTATTGAAACCGATCTACCATCTAAATTTGCTGAATACAGGTGAGTCACGTGATAAAACTTATGACCTAAAAAGCTGAGGGAAGGATAACCGCACAAGTCATGTTTAAAACATGCTGATTGAGCATCGAGCAAAACATAAATTATGTTGCAAAAAACTGTTAACATTTTTCCCACTCAAATATGATCGTAGCTAGCAACTGCGTTCTAGGTTTGTTTTTGTGAAAGATTTATAATTTTCTAAAAATGCATGGAGAAAGAATGATTTGCTTCCTTGCACGAACGTTCAGTTGAATTACAAATCTTAATCGATGAGCTGAAGTCAGCTGGATTAATGTGAGGCAGGATTCATTTCCATGATACTGGGCAACTTATATGCAATAATTTATTTTGAATCGTATTTTACTCTAATATCCTTTTTTTCAAAATTATCATCGTCGAATAATTTATGTGAACTTTACAAATATATTCGTACAGCAGATATGTGAGTAGCCTACTTTGATCACTTGATGATTATTTGATTTTTTATCTTTCTTTTGGCGCAAACCGCATCAAAATCGGTCCACTCAAACTTCTCCACAAACTTACCAAAATCTACACTACACGGGCAATATAGATTACTCCTATACTGTAGATTACTTTTTATTGGTCTATTCATTCGGTTTATATTCAAGGAAGTACAACATTAGAAAACAATGCTTGAACACATGAAAGCACAGACACTAAGTCCAATCCTCTTCTCTTCCTAATTTTATTTATTCATTTCTCAACAATTATTTAGGTACTGCTCAATATATATGTGTGGGAAGAGCGATAACAGGCATAACCCAAAACTACTTCAATCTCAAATTTAAATTACACGTTCTAGCTAGAAGTTATAATATGTACTTTTGTTCATAATTTGAGTCTTTTTCCACTGATAATATTCATCCTAAAACTACAAAACAACAACACTTTCGACTTTTGAAGATTAAGATGCCGAATACAAATTCATAAAACAAATATAAAACTTTAAAAAATTCTAGATATTTACTTGAGTTTTGCGACGAATTGAACTCACACCCAAGTTTGGGTTACATAATGTGCTCTTTCTTCTATAGAGTTATTTCATATTATTCTAGATATTTCATATTACGCAGTGACGTTTTTTGAATTTCGAATCAAAAATCATTCTTAACACAGCCTTTTGAAAGTGGTTTTTGCTAGTATCTTCGAGATACTTACAAATGTTTATATATTTTGATGAATACTTGGGTAACTTTCCAGGATTTCATGGCGTATCTCGAAAGAAGATTGGGAAAGGATAGAGAGAGGCATCGAGAAAACAGGAGTGAAGTTTCTAATTGGAACAGCGCTCGTCATATCGCCCCAACAACCATGGCTAACCTACAATCTAATCACGTTGACTGTCACATTTCTGGTGATGACATACTTTTTAATTGTTGGCCTTATAAGCATGTACCTGGCAAGAAACGATTTGGTGGCTTTCGTCGATCTAGTACACGCCTACACTTTTGCATCATCGTTGTGGGCGCTCATCTTAATCCATCAGATTTTCAAAGTACCAAGTCTACATGCGTTCCTGAAAATGATCGATGCAGGTATTTTCGAGTACAAAACTGAATACGGTAGACATGAGTTTGAAAAGCTCAAGAAAGCTGGAAATTTTTACAAAAAGGTCTTTCAAAAAATATTTAATGTAGCGCTTATTGTGGCGTTTATCGCTTTGTCGTTTGTAGCCCCTACTATGACTAAAATCTATGGCGGCGAGGAGCGAAAAAAAGCTAAAGAACTAAACTATGACCTCCCCGTACCTTGCTGGATGCCTTTCAACACAGAAGCCTTTCCTGGCTTCGTTATTGCTTACATACTACTACTTGTACAGTTCAGTTTGATTTCATGCGTTATATTAGCGGCAGTCCCTATACTGTTCTATGGAGCGGTTGAGTTGAGCATTCAATTCAAAATACTGAAAATCTCGATTGCCAACTTGGAGTTGCGAGCTGTGGAAAAGTACAGGTGCAGATGTGATGCTGTGACCGAATCTCATTCATTGAGAAACGATCCACTGTACGAGAGATGCCTACAAGAAAGCCTCAACGAAAATGTGCTGCATCATATTGAAATTCTGAGGTGAGTTCATAAGGAAATTGGAATAGAGGATATCAAGCGAGAGAAAAGTGAATATAAAGGTAAGTAGGGTACTGCATCAAATTCATGGTGGCTTACACTGAGAGCATTTTGAGGCAATAAATCGGAAATATTGCACCAAAATAACATGGTATGGTTTTGACAATTGAATGCATTTTACAATTCAGCAATTTAGGCTATCCATTGTATTATATAGGCTATCCAAATTAGGCTATTGATGAATTATTATTATTATTATAATGTAATATAATTATAATAATTATTAATACATACGGAGTTGTCCGTATAGCCGAGGGCGATAAGCGTCTGTCTGATAATCCAAAGGTTCCAAGATCGAATACAGTTGCTGGAACGGATTTTGAAAGAAACGGCCACTCCCGCCTCTCGGAGGAGACGAAAAGCCGTCGGTCCTGACTGCCTAAAAACAGTATCATGTCTCATTATCACCCCTCTCATTACCAACGCATAAGCCTAGAGCTCATGTGGGCATCACCCTAAAAAAAATAAAATAATTGTTCTTATTTTTTATCCTTGGTTAAGGGCATTGAGGCTAAAAATATAATACTATCTCATATATCTTTGGAATAATATCATATATTCGAATAACAAATTATAAGGAAAAATTCCATCTGATTGATGAATTGATACTACATCCATATGAAAAAGAACAAGTCTGCATGATTTTTTCCAAGATTTTCAATTTTAAAATGAAAAATTTAATGTTTCTTATTATTAAAAATAGTGATAATTGACAATATCTTGTTGTTTTTTCATTTAAAATGAAAGATTGTTTTCCACAATAATTTTTCTATTTTTTCTTGTTTTAAATGTTTACAGATTTTATCATCTTTATCAAGAAATGTCATCTGTAGTGTATGGTCTCCTTATTGGTATGAGTATGGCAATGCTAGCGTCTTTAACACTTGTGCTCACTAAGGTACGATTACTATTACACCGCAGGCTATCGTATTGTGTATTCAGAACTGGAAAAACAGAACTCTCAACTCTTAATTAGCAAAATATGTATCAATTCTTTGTATTGGTATTTATTATACTTATTATAATGGTTCATACAGAGGGATCAAGTAAAATTCTTACACTTGTTGACTCTACAGAACTCAATGACAAGCAGCAGTTGAAGATATCAACAAGTTTAAATTTTGAAAAATAAATGAGTATCTTCATAATTTTATGCAAGAAAGTACATTTATTTTTTTAGCGTAGGCTACTGTAAGAAAGTACAATATATAATTATTATAATTTTAGAAACGAAATTATTCATGATTTAAAGGTGTTTTCTCTATTGCAGACAAAGCTACTCTCGTTTGAAACTATAAAATTTGCCATCTTCTTTGTTCTGGAACTCATAATAATTTTTGGTTATTGTTTGATGGGAACATTCCTGACTGATGTTGTGAGTAGAAAATTGTTCATTATAAATGATAAATTAATTTATTTATTAGTTATAAATGATCATGAAATCTCTGGAATATTTTCACGAAACCTAAAAATAATATTTTACGACAATGTACGTACTACTAGTGATCTAAGGAGTTCTAGCATTGCAATATGCAGAGGCAATATACCAATTAGGATAAAATTTAAACAAGTTAGTATTCAAATCAAATCAAATAATTCTTTATAAATAGAAGATCATTATAAATAGTCAATATAAAATATACACAAGTCATCACACATATACACATAATGACATGTGCATGTGATAAATTAAAAAAAAACCTTTATAATATAGCCTATAATACCAATATATATTGCTGGTATGATTTAAATTATTTCTCTCCTGGAAAATCTTATGATTATCATGCTTTCAGAGTAAAGAGATATCAAGTGCTTTATATAATACTTCCTGGTACAATTTGAGTGAAAATTTGAAAAAGACTTTGAGAATATTCCAACTCAATTCGGAAGTTGGAATTGTGTTGAAAGGAAATGGAATTTTTATAATAAATCTCGAGCTGTTTGTTCAAGTAAGTTGACGAATGTTTTTGAATACTCCTCAAAATATGAATACCGTACTTTTCTGTGGACTACTATATATGAACTTCTTTCGTGTAAATTTTGGAACAGAATAAATTTTGGGTAGACGCATTTCTTCTAACCTTGATATTGTTTTTATTAAATAAATTAATGAATGAATTAATAATTTAGTATGGTAGTATTTTTCCAATGTGGCGGATAGCTAATGACTTTCATTCAACGTTTTCATGGTAACGGGAGATGTTCTGATTTATATTTTAAATATGTTTTTACATGTTATGTACAGCATTTTTGTAAAAAAATCACATCACCTGTTACCGTAGAATCGTAAAATTGTAGACATTCGCCATCCCCTGAATAAAAAAAAGTACTACAGTACTGTACATTGCATTATTGCCTTTTCATTATGACTTTTTAAGATAGGTAGTTTTTATACGTATAGTCTCACTGCATGTATCATTTCCCTCTTGGTAAAGTATTAACTCAGTACTTCATTAAAGATTACCTACTAATTATTGTCATTAATTTACATTTCAGATAGTTCAAACCACTTACTCAATATTCAATATCTTCACAAAAATGGATAGCAAGTAGAGAGTCTGTCTCCAGAAGAGATAAAACAATGGAATGATCAACAGACCTTTCATTAACCAACAAACAGAATTTAAAGATCAGTTTAACACTGTGGAGTTCATCCCATATTTTTCCACTATATAAGTCTTGAAAGAGAAAAATGAATGATGGATAAGAAATATTATATATTTTATATCGATATTATAATATGTATGCTCTGTTATTGATTTTCACCTCTCTTCATCTTTCGATGAGCAAACTATATGGGTATTTTGTTGAATGATATTATATTATTATGCGTATGGGGTTTAAGCACATTGAGGAGTTATAAGAGATAAAAATTAGTACAAACTGTTGAATGATGATGGAAAATTAATAGATTTTGCTGTAACCTTGGCTTTAAACTTATTCAGCTTTTGTGCAACCGGAAGTAAGTTTTCAAAAGATATTGATTGGTGGTACTGTTCATTTTCTTAGCTCGAAATTATTTTTGCTCAAAATTTTGGCGAGATTCTACACTTTTTTATCGTCCTTGAATAAATTTCTCATTCATCTGGCTGCATAAATGAGGGGAGGATTCCCAAAAAGAATAGAGGTAGAGATAGTCAGATAGATGACCTTAATGATAATAATCAGGCCCTATTAATTTAATAATATTTTAAAATTAAATCAGAAAAGTAGTCTATTATATTAATATTGTAAGGTGGAAGAAATTAATCCTATATACATATACTTTGAACACAGTGGTGAAAATAATAGTTCCTTTCCAGTTCAGATGCCATAGCAAGCTAGTTGCAATCCATCCTGTACTTGTTCTTTTACAGATTTTTCGTTGAGTTTAGATCATATTATTATTAAAAGAATCAGATGAAAATGAATAAGAGATGATGGTTAGTAAAAATAGCCTACCTCTCCCACCTTGAACTTGAGATCATGTGGCGGGAAAACCAAACAAGTCTCAAAACTTGTCCTATTTAATAGTATGTTTGCCATCTCTTCTCTTTCTCTTTCATTTTCACCTTTTGACGCTCTCACTCTCTTTCTTCTCCTTGGTATTTATTTAAAATCACTTCATTATTTTTCCTTGACATTCATTAAGGTTTTATTTATTCATTTATTGGCAAGATACATTGATTACAATGTGGGAAGAATCAACAGACATTTGTCCAAAACTGCTTCTTATTTCCCAAATTTTGATAAATTTATGTGTAATATCACCAAATCTTACCTGTGCACAGGATGTTTCCTTGCAGGTAAATACATTTTGTAATATTTAGAACGTTTATTCTATAATTAAGCTGTGAATATCTTGAAAAAAGTTTTTGATTTGATTTTTCAATTCCGTCTTGACATACCTGAGTGCATTGTGCTCCGCGCATGCGCGCGCAGATCTGCCGGTTAGTTGTTAGAATAATTTCGGCGCGAGTCGGATTAGAGCTGTTCTGTGAGTCAGTTATTGGCGAAGCGGTTTCGCGGTCGTCGCGCCTTCAACTTGTCTTTCAGTGTTTGTTTACATTGTGCGGCTAGTGCATTTAGTGTCGTGCGACCGCGGTCTGAAACTACAAACAAATATTTTTGATTAATTAGTATTAATCAATTAATCATTGATTGATTGATAGCTCTTTAATCAGTAATTGAAACAAGTGGGAATATTCTCAATAACAGGTAATAAAAAATTTCACATTTTATTTTTAAAGAAAAGAGTTTGTCTAATAGAGTCTAATAACTCTAATCAATAGGAGTTGTATCTTATGTGCTGTAATATATGTTCTCAATAAGTTTAATTTTGTTTACTATCTATTATTTTATACAATACTGTATGGTTACTATTTTGTTGCTTTTGTGTCATTTAGGCTCTATATATTTTCTTGTATTTATTGAGAATAAAATTTCAATTCAATCATTAGGATTGAATTGAATTTTTATTCACAATAATTACAAGAAAAATAATTAAATAATTATAGCCTACATTCATGTCAAAAGTATAGATTATCAAAGTAGTATATAAATTAAATACGAAATTTATAGAGTATATAAAGAAGCAGCAAGTCTATTGATGTAACAAATCGTAATCTACTTCCAGTGCATGAGTTCTTATTGAGATCAATTGTTTGGGAGAAATTTTCAAGATGGAAAAAAATTCGGTCAGTTAAATCCAATTGAATGTAAAACCGCTGTAAAATGATGTCATCTAATGGTACCAATGCAACAGGAACCAATAAACAAATCTAACATCAATGAAATGACGTTATTCTACTGTCGTTTGATTTCACTGCATTTTCGAGCAACAGGTTAATTTGAGACTTTTAATACAAGAAAATGCTGACAAAGAAAATTGAAGCATCTGTTGTAAAAAAAATCAAAAATCATATTATGGTTCTCTACAAGAGCAGAGAAGTCCAGTATTCAAAATTTATAGCTTGAAAAACTTCTCATGAAAAAAATAGGCTCATATTATAAACACAAAATCTTAATGATCAAGACAGAAGCTTTAAAGAGTGTGCTTTATCATAGTGAAACATGAAAAAGCAAACTATATAACCATAAAAATTAAATACACTGTGACAATATCATTTTTTTCTGAAGAGGTAACATGGGAACACTAAAGGAACTTTAATGATTTTGTCAGAAGATAATAAGCTATTATTGCCATAGATAAGTCTGGAACTAAAACTTGTCTCTTCAGTTTTGATCGTGAAAATCGTATAGTGAACCACATGAATTGATTATTCATGATTTTCCTATGAATGTCTTCGAAAGATTGACAACTTTCCCAGTTTAAATGACTTTGTTATGGACTATATTATTTAAAAAACTTATTCCAAGTCTAGGTTTTCACAATATTCCTACCAGAATGGGTTCAGTATTACATGAGAATTCTCACTTATAATTTTTTTTTCAAAATAAAGTAAGCTATCTATAAATTATTATTGTAGACAAAGTAGCCTACCCACTGATTTTAGAAACATTATTGTGATACTCAACATTCCAATACAATTGAATTAATAATGATACTTGCAATTTACCAGTTTTTGCAAAAATCTTGTGCAATTTAAACAGAACTAGCTACAAAAAAACTGGAAACACGTAAACTTGAACTTGAGTGAAGGAAACATTCCACTGATATACATAGGTATGCTATAATAAAACTGCTTGAGCAACTTCGCGACTGTCTATAGATTATGATGATGATGATGATCGTTACGAAACACAGGATTTGCAATGTGTCTGTGTGTGTATTCATAACAAAGAATCTCTGCACGCTTTCCTATATGTTTTCAAACAATCCTAGAGATGCCATATAGATTACATCTGAAGAGAATCGATTAGGATGGAGTGATATGTCCGTAATACCTAGCACCATACAAGTGTACAATTTCATTAGAACTGGTAGACAAACCAGATATCACATCTCAAACATTTGATTGTTTTCACTTTTTTATTGACGTTCTGTTTTTTCTAGGTTTAGATAAAACACACCGAGAGTTTCAAATAGTGGGCTATATATACAGTATTTTAAACTACAGTATTTAAAAAACAAGTAATCAATGATCTTTGTCTTGTAAGAATAGTTTCTATCATGCTGAACCCACGAAAATTTAATTCTATTTATTTTGAATTATTTAGTGATGATTAGGGGAACAGCTTACTTACAATTTCCTTTTTTTAATTTGAGTTGAATATTATGGCATTTTAATTATTGTTTTTTTTCAAATTATTGTAGCTTCTAGCCATTTTCTAAGTGTTCAAGATTTCATAAACTACACAATACTTTAACGAAAGTGGATGGATTCGTTTATAACTTCATCACAGTGAAAATCGGTAACGAGGTAATTGATAATCAATTATTCATTGTCATTCCAGGTGCATCGATAAAAGTGAACATAGAGAACTTAACAACCGAAACCGGTATCTCAATATTTAAATTAATCTGTAGTTGTGACAATTTTCATACTTTTTCAATAAGGATTGCAGACTATTCAGAAATGATATGGTTAATACTTTTACGTTTCCTCTACCACCTTCTTCTTATTCATCTACTACTCCCTCTTCTACTCCTCCTTCTTCTTCATCATCATAATCTTCTTTTTTCTTCTCTATTTCATCTCCTCCTTCTTCTTATTCTTCTGCTCTGTGGTAAAAGGTAAAGGAAAGTAAAGTTGTTGAATATTAAAAGCCTATGAGTGAATGAAAACAATATTTTTCCAGTTCATTTACAAAGCAAGTTCCCACTGACATTGTAAAATTATTCAACAAGAACACACCAATGTTCAGGTCAAGGACCCCTTGTTTAGGACCCTAGATCTCTATTTGAATGCAGCAGAAGTGACGTAGCTTTTGATGGCTTGCATATAGAATGAGCCACAGTTCTGCATATAAAAGCTGTTAGTAGGCCAACTTTATATTTTTAGTGATCTACCTTGTAATGTCCAATCTCTGGAAGAGTAGGCTACCTAGGCAATAAAACTCTCACAAATCAAAGTTTCAGGACTTATCTACCATAAGGAAAAGAACCAAATTAATAAATGTCAATGAATAAGTAATTATTTATCTGGTACTGGATAAATTCAAGGTCTAATTTATTCTTAAAAATGATGATGATAATCCTAGTTTGTAGATTACCAGCAAATGCTAGAAGATAAAGTTAATTTTTTTGTAAACCTATAATAAATATTTTCAATAGTTTATTGTTATTTCCGCTTGTCTATCTATCAACCTTTCAGATTCAGATTCAAAATCAATAACCTAGGCTATTTATTCATTGTCTTTCAAAAAAGGCTACTGCTTGTACTTGTGGGTAGCTTTTTCAAGTGTAAATTATATAAATGAACAAAACATTCAATTAAAGGTCTTATTTGATAATATTTTATAATGATAATATCCCAGTTTGATTAACAAATGCTAGGCTAGAACATACTCAGTTATTTCTAAACTCGGAGTTATCAAATAGCCTACATTGAATGAGTATATATAAATCCCAATTCGATTACCAAATGCTACAAAACTAATTTTATTAACTCAGAGTTTTCGATTAGCCCACACTAAATAAATTTAATATTACAATTGTAAAGGGTAGTCTGTATCAAACAATCATTAATCCCTCTACCAGAATTAAAGCACTTCCTAATTTCTATGAGCTCCTGGTCCAAAATTCTGTTCCTGCAAAGCCAAGATAATCATCTTATCAAATTGATATTGCTTTCTGGAGCACAGTTGTTGTTAAGAAGCTTCAAAAGTATTTGGAGCGGATGTATCAACAATAGACAAGCAAAGTAATAATGCACTCAGTTCTAGAAGTTGCTCGCCTGACGTGGATGATAAGGCTGTAGCTACTATTTGAAAAAAAAAAACTATTAGTGTAATATAGGCTATACTAGTCTGATATGGATGATGATAATACTGTAGCAATGATTTGAAAAAATACTATCAGTGTAATATAGGCTATACGCTATACTAGTCTGATATGGATGATAAGACTGTAGCTACTATTTGAAAAAGAAGACTATCAGTGTAATAATATATACTTGTGTCCTACAGAGAATTATAATAAACTATACCACACACAGTACAGTGAATTAAAATAAAATAAAATAAAATTGACGTAACTCTCAGTCATGCTTCATGTATCGTCCTGATCTGGTGACCTTTCACACACTAACACAATTGCAACGGATCACTTACATGAAAACGCATTTCACTCAAGATAAAGTTAGTTTGTATTCAACATAGAACGGTATTAGATATTGATTCAGTGATGATGATGAAAGTGTTATTGGTATTTATTTTGACCCTAATTTATTTCTTAGAATGTTTAGTTGTTCTAAATTTTGTACAGTATCATCGAATAAGAAAATATTATTCATTCATTCATTTATTGGCAAGATACATTACAATGTATTAGCCTACATTATGTTTATTTATATTTATATTAAATGTCGGAACAGTAAAGTGTAGATAATTACGCTATATGTATCATACAGGGTAAAGTAGTGGAACTTTTTTGACCCGTCTGGAGAATAAAGATTAAGGGCCTAGTCACATACGTGTGGGGTTTGATTTAGTTCACTTCACTTCACCTATTAGGGCCTGGCCACACTCCTCCTTTGCTTGACTTCCCTCCACTTCACTTACTCGCATAGTATATCTATGAGTAAAGTGAAGTCACGCAAAGGAGGAGTATGGCCAGGCCTTAAGTGAAGTGAAGTGAACTCAATCAAACCCCACACGTATGTGACCAGGCCCTAACTGAAACAATAAAATGTAGGCAAATTCCAATAAGAATAATATAGAATCTCTATGATTGACGCTACCGATAGTGATTATGAAATGCTAACCAAGTGATTATGATAGGCTACTAATAACTTTAGAATAAGTTACTCAAGGAAGCGTATGTACCGTATTTACTCCAAGAATAAGTCATGAGAAAAATTCATCCTAGTGAGTAAGCAACTGGTATATTCACTAATAAAGTTCAAGGTGGATTGACTCCATAACACCAGATCAATTATAATCAACAAGTAATCCAATCAGAGCATCTTGTCATTCTTGTCTACAATCAGCCAACATCAATCTTCGTTACTGTTTTACTGATGGAAATACTGCTGTGCTATGAAAACCCCAATCACAAGCGTCTACAGATGGGGATTACCGTACGGTTTCAAGAGATTCCAGGTAATCGTAACTTTAGAACATTCTCGAGGTTAACAAGACAATTCAAATTTCCTGTAACCACAGTAAGTAGGCTTCAATTAAGGAAGTAAATGAACAAAGACTCAAAAAGCATCATCATTAATAATTAATCGAACGGAAAATCTGTTACTTCGTCACTTCAATTCATTTTTTTTCATTACATTTAGGTACCTACCTACTTATTTTCTAAGAAAATTGAATGCAGTCATGATAGAATTCAACGTTTCTCTTTTTAATCAATCATAAATTAATATTATATCATAAAATCTTTCACTCCTATTCTCACTCTTAAAATTCTCTTTTATTCCTTTACTTTCGCTTATTTGTAAATAATGTATTTTAATGGAATGAATGAAGAATTTTGATTTGATTTTATTCTTTTTAATCTAGTCTACTTCCTGAAGTGAAATCGTAAATTCCTGAAGGGGGATTCCTTATATTTTTATGAATGTACCATCCTTCACACTTGTAAATATTTGGGAAATAAATAGAATTTGAATTTGAATATTCACAATATTTTAACGTTACTTTTTTGTTTTTGCAGTAAGAGGCCTACACCATTGTTAGCCTATATAGTGCTACAGTATGTATATCACTTCGACGGTGAAGTAAAAACGTCCCAAAATTAAAATCCACTCCTCAACCCTTGAAAAAGATTACCTAAACCATATCTAAACTTTATCTATAAAGATCATAATTATAAATTACTCAATTTTTAGTAACCAGTTTGAATTTTACTTTTAGCTCAAGTCATATATATGTTTCCAATCCATTCCATACCAAAACATTTTCTTTACTGAAATGATTGACCGAGCATTTGACAAAAGTGCGACCGTGATCTTATTACATAGCAGAAGAAGGCGATGAAAAGAACCGACGTACAGATCTGAACCTGTTTCGGCAAAGATTAATACTGTAATATCTTTATGATGATGTTATGTGACGTCACGAAGCTCAGTGGTTTGGATGCTGAGAGGAAAAGACGCAAGAGTGACCTTGAAACTGGAATCAGTCTGTGCACGTTAAAATAATCATCGTCTACGTTGAAAGTCTGGAAAATCAACAAAAATGTAAACAAAAAATCTTCCTGTATTGTCATTCCATGTTACCGCGTGTAGGTACTCGTTTACGCGTTTTGTTTCAAGGGTAATTTCCATATTCTGATAAAAAATGTTCATTAAACAACGTAAACTAGACTTGAACACTTCCCGCAGTCAGTCTACCGAATTGAATGGAGTACAATAAAGAATTAAAAAAAGAAAAAAATAAGTGTCTACTGAGCTATAGACTCTGCAACACTGCCGGTTTAGTAGAGTAAAGGCAATTTAAAAAAGCGTAAGAATGTCTCAGCAAGTTTAACAACTTTGAAAAGCAGACTTTCTGGCAATGACCTTGACGTTTACTTCTCTTTAGCAGCAAAAATTACAGTAATTGAGACAGAAAATAGTAACTGTGTCGTGTTTTTCAGGTAGTTTGTTAAACTGTCTGCAAATAACTAGAATACCGGTGCTACATGTTTAATTTCATTAAGAGAGTGGGGTATCAAATTGTGTTCATTTTTAAATATTTTAATTGAAGTTTGCCCAATTTTTTCATATTGTCAGAAAACTCTAATAGGGAGTGAATGCATTTTTCCCACTGAGGTTAATAGAGCTGATCTTAATCCAACTATTTCATCCAATGTTGATGAATTACGGAAGGTTGATAAGACAACCGATAAACCATTAATTATTGAAAAATGCCTTTAATATTTGAATTAATTGAAGAAAATTGAGTAGTGATTGTTTGATTTTATTAAAATAATGTAAACATATCCTTTTTCTTTTCATACTCGATATTGTATTTGAATTGTGATTTATATTACGAAGGAGGCAGAGTGGGTTACACCTATTTTCTTCATTGATAAGGATCAATCTATTTACTAACAATAATTTTATGTCATAAAATTTACACATTTTAAAATACTATTATTTCATTTTCATGCTGATTTTACAGGAAAAATAATGATCAAGAATAATAAAAAATATCACAATATGAGATTATTAATTTATATTAGTAATATTATTGGTATATCATTTGAATATTGTAAAGATATATATTATACGGCATAATATTCAGAATATATCATCAGATCTATTTATTGAAATTTACTGTAGACAGAATGCTATGAATGAATGAATAAACTGAAAAATAACAAGTCTGTAAGAATAAGTATGGAAGTTTGAAGCCGAAGAACCTATACAAAACAAAAATAATAACCAAGAAATACAACAGTATTCTTAGTGGGTTATGTGTGGGTTGAACCCATCGGAAAATTTGCATCTAGTATCGAAGAGACTTGAATAAGGAAATAATATCAGATTGAAATGTTAGATTCGGATATTGTTGGCTAGTCAACCTTGACCGCTGAGTTGAATAATTCCAGACATGAAATTTGTATGAGTTCTTTTAGAAGCCTATAATATATGGGCCTTACTCATGAAGGTCGTGTTTCAATCATATTAATAATGTATGCACTATCTGAATCAACTTTGCTCAGGGTGAATGAGTCTGTAAACCTACATTTCAGATAAAATAAATAATTTATTAAACGGTTCCGAACGAGAAAAAATGTTGCGGTTAATTGGGAGTTGAAGAGAATTATCAGAATGAGAAAATTGATAAGAGATTATAACAAAACAAAATTAACAGAACTTAAATAATTTCAAGAACTTGGCCTATTATAATATTTCAGCATTTTTCTTTTCTTTTAATGGAATATAGGTGAGTCTTACAACATGAGCATTAGATAAAAGATTATTTTTAGAAAGATCATTGGGAATACATTCAAGACGAATGTTTAAAGAGTTCTTTTTGGGAGAAATGAATTTTTTATCACTTCAACATAATTATTTCGAGTGAATATTATCATAGAGAAGCAATACTCTCTAGTAAGTCTGTTCTCTGTGATATTATCGAGTTTGAAGCTCTACTTCAAAGACACACTATAGTAAAATACAAATAAACGTATTGTATTAGACTGTATCAACAGTATGGATCAAAGTGCTGAATTTTTCAGAACATCCAATCAAAATAAGTAAAAATAATACGTAGATTGAATGTTTAATTCAATTAACTACCAATTTATCTGCTTTATAATACTGTACAAGTACAATAAGTGGGAAATTAAGTGCAGGCTGAAGTAGCCTGTTTTTAAAAGTGAAATTAATTATATACATCACCTTCCTATCAAGGTATAATTACTTCTTATTCAATGTCATCAAACGTTAATAGCCTGTCTGTACTGTAATGAACTCTTGCTCTAAATAGTTTTCTCGTTGATATTAAACCGTTATTCTGATACTTTGACGTTATATTATTCACATGTGGTATATAGAAAAGTAATCGAAATATCGTGGAGCTTGAATGATATAGATAAAAAATACAATGGAAATATAATTTTTAAAATAATATATCATTGAATAAAATAATTTTAAAATTCACTGTCATGTAACAGATCAAAAAGTCATTTTATACATACAAATACAGCATACAAATTGTAATAAATATTATCACTTATGAGTATGTGTTTGATTTATGATTATTTGTTTTACATATTCATTTCTATTCTTTTCTATTGTTTGATTGTTTGAATTGTTTCCCAATTTCATTTTTTGAATAAATTTTTTAAGCAAGTGGTTATTATTGAGTTCAGAGTTCTATTCTAATAGGCTAGAGCAATCTAGTAGTATTGAAAAGTATTTAATGGTCTACAATATTATAGTGTGGATGAAGTAAGGAAAATTTGATCGAGTTATTTATGAGAAGACCTTTTGGTATTCAATTAAAGTACCATACGGTATTCAAACCATAATTATTGTGTACATTACTCTTGTACAAGCAGGGATCTATCCTCATTGAAAAATATTGCAGTTCTACTAAACAACCAATAACACCTCTGAGAAAAACTATTCTATGAATGAAATTTGATTTTCTCAAGATAGTTACGGTTCTTTTAGCATCTGTAGGACGGTAATGCTCAAGGTCATCGACCTTATACCGGCTTCTTCAACTGTGTTTCCTACCGATCAAAGATAACGTTCTTATCAGACAGCAGATATCTAGCACGCCCGTCTCTGCTATAATAGCTGCAGTATTCAAACCAATGTCCAACAGATCATCATTGAATTATCAATCTCCGTGTTCTAGATAGCCTTGCAGTGATATTGGTCATTATTTTCGGTTGGCATAGTTTTTGTTTTGAACTACTGTAGCGGTGTAGCCTACTTCAAAGGTGAATTTTAGTTTCAGTGTATAGGCCTACCCAGTAGTTGAAAATGCGCATGGATTATTGGATTTTTCCATGACAAATAACGTATGGTACGAATTTTAGTCAAGTTTATAGTGGCATGTTCTTCATGCGAATTACGTATAATTTAACGTTTCCATAGTAAAGGTAGATGTTATACTATAGCTCTGTCTTCAGTTTGCAAGCATCTGCAAGAACGATTCTACCGTATGTGAACTTATTCTGTTATCAATATATTTTGTAGTTGCGGAATTCTTCAGAGTTCTTAATAGCAATGAGGATGTTAGAGGATCATCTTTCTATGATCCTCTTTGTAGCTTTATAGCTATAATAGCTTTAATTTGATTTTCTTTTAATTAATGATTATAATTATACAGAGTGGGTGAAAAGTTTGGAAACGGCTCAATATTTCTTATGAAAAGGTTATTTGACGGTAAGTGATATTGGGGATCGTACTATTGACTGTATCCAGTTTCTGACTACATCTTGTAGTGTACATACAATTTTTATGTATTGTAATTATTGTAATGTTTAATGTAACAACGACTAATGTACTGTAACAACCCTTGACGTTGTCATTAATGAAACTGTGTTCTACGACAGTAAAGTATTTATTTATTTAATGAGTATTGTACTATTGTAGGTATTACTATCGTATTTATATTCATCATATTTATATGTATTTATTTAATGAGGAATGAACTATTGTAGGTATTACTATCGTATAATATTGAAATTGAAAATACTATTTTACTGTGACTTCAAAAATCTGTATATTACCAATTGAATCTTTTGAGTTGACTTTTTCATAAGAATTTATGGATAATTCATAAGAATCAATCTAATTTATACTACCAAATAGACTTAATTATGACATTGACAATTCCAATGTCACCGACAATATTATTAATGAGTAGAAATAAGCGAATAAAATGACTTGGAATTTCAAAAATATTAATGAACACTGGTCAACTAGCGCGTATTAACTAGTAATATGTAAACAAGGCATTACTATTGAAAAATTCACTGGAAGCAAGCTAATACCGAATATTTCAACTATAAATAATCTCACAGTTTGCTGATGCGGAATGCAGATACCTTATTTTCAAACTTCATCAATATCTCCTCATGAATTTAAATCGTCCAAGTCACTCAGGGGTTGAAATTACACTCACAAAAAACATTGTTCCACTGCACAATAACACTTTTTAAAAAGCTAATGAGGGCAGGAATACATTTTCAAACGTAGCATTAGGCTGTACTAGATTATTAGATGGAGTGACGACTAGATATGAATAATCTATTACCATCTTGAATACCTGATGTAATCAAATTGTCATCTACTGTATTATCATCTTGAATAATCAAATTTGAATTTAAATAAGCGCAAAGTCATCAGGCAACACTATTCTTATCTACTGAGATATACGAGTCTTGAACTGGATTATTAGTGAATGTAAGTTATATAGCCTATTACCGTCTTCAATAATGGGACTGAAATTAGAATAAGCGCCAAGTCATTCATCAACACTTTTTTTGGATTAAAAACTAAGATCTTCCAAATAAATTAGATTAGGCTACTGATGTTCTGTTGATGATGTATTAAATAAGCTCACTCATCCAGCAACACTTTTCTACAACATAGGTTGGGGACTACGATCCTCTAAGAAATTAGTTTACTGAAGTTCTCTTGACGAGATTATGATTTGACAAATATCGATGTGGTTTTTGTAATCCTTTTCTTAAAAATGTTGATTGTCTGAGAAGATAATCGAAGAAATCTCTTTTGCTCTTGTTCAATCACCTTCTTCTCACTGATAGATGAAGTTCGATGTAATATATAGCCTACTTTGAAGAGAAAAATGAAAGGAAAATATAAAACAGAACAACTTCGAGACAGCAATAATGTCCTTGAGAATGCAGTATCATTATATTACTTTAGGAATATTTTTGAAAAGCTTAAAATTATTATGATTTTTTGAAAATCATTAGTCTTCACTGTGAAGTAAAGGACAATGTCTACAAGTCTATTCAGTTCATCTCTACTCTACTTTTTATCATAGTGTTCATTTTCAGCTTCTATGAAGCAAGATTCAGAATAATTAGTAGGTATGATTCATCAACGGAGTTCCCTCCCATAAAGGATGCGGCTAATTAATCAAGCTCCTATTCATTTTGCTCCTGTTTTCACTCGAAAAAATTTAATTCGTCTACATTAATGTAATTTTGAGATGATTTGCTATTTTACCACTACCGTTCGACCTTCAAAACAAACTCTTTGTCTTATCCTTTGCATTCAATTCATCAAGCATAATTTTTCTCTTATCTTCTTTATCAATATTCTGATGATTGTTTCTTTAAAGGGACCATTATTTTTAGAGGTTTTCAAGTGGATGCAAATGAATAGTCAATTAATTTCAAATTCGAGTTAATCGCCACCTTCCGAAAAATATAGCAGACAATTTGAAAGATCAATTACGTTCAATTCAAACGCCTCTTCACAGAAAATACTTCTAAAAAGCCGAAACGGACAACTTCTCTAACAATTAGGAATAAAAACAATGTATCCTGGTATTGAAATAGTTGGGAAACTATCTCATGTGTTTCGTGTAGATATTATAGATGTACCTCAACAGAGAGTAGATCGAACTTGGAAGAAATTTATAGCCTATACTTTGAAGTGTGAACCTACAAAAAATATTTGATGAGCCAGACAAGAAGATACTCAACCTGCTGGTAAATCTCGTTAAGCACATTTTTGTACAGTCACGACTTTAGTGAGGCTGAAGTAATTTAAATCAAATCGAACCATTGTAGCTTATTTGGTTATGTTTGGATATTATTAAATAATGGGAGTCTTATGGCTGTATTCTATTTTGCTTCTCGTTAATGTTATTCTATTTCAATATTATGTTGTGAAGGAATAAGATTGATTTGTTGTCAAACTCATATATTGTAATTTTTTTAAATGAATAATAAAGAATTTTAGTGAGGCTGAAGTAATTCAAATCAAATCGAACCATTGTAGCTCAGTTGGTTATATGTTTGGATATTATTAAATAATGGGAGTCTTATTGCTGTATTTTATTTTGCTTCTCGTTAATGTTATTTTATTTCAATATTATATTGTGAAGGAATATGATTGATTTGTTGTCAAACTCATATATATTGTGATCTTTTTTTAGATGAACAATAAAGAATTATTATTACTTTGAAGTGACCGAAGGTCATGGCCTGAAGACAACCCAATATTGTCCTCCAGAAAATTTGATCGTTTATTACACATGACCACGAATCACGATGACATTTTCAAAAAACAATACAATAAAAGGCTACAACATAAATACAATACAAAATATGAAAAAGTGGTTAGGTGTTTGACCTCATTGGTAATCGTGTTGATGCACCATAAAACTCTTAGGCTAGGCGTACACCGGTTAGTCAAGACAAGACAAGAAAAGACGAGATTAGTCACGTTTAGTCACAGTAATTCACATAGTTGCTTATGAAGCAACACACACCGATTAGTCATTGCATCTGTGTGTGCTGCTTCATAAGCAACTATGTAAATTACTGTGACTAAACGTGACTAATCTCGTCTTGTCTAGTCTTGTCTTGACTAACCGGTAGTCCACAGCTCTAAATACGCCATATTTGAAAAAATTATTTTCTATAATAGATTTTCTATTCAACAATGCTAAGGGAATAATCTTGCAATAACATATAATTGAAGCCCTATTCTTTAGTTCCGACCTTCACTGTTAGGCTAGGCGTACACCGGTTAGTCAAGACAAGACAAGACGAGATTAGTCACAGTAATTCACATAGTTGCTTATGAAGCAGCACACACCGATGCAATGACTAATCGATGTGTGTGTTGCTTCATAAGCAACTATGTGAAGTATTGTGACTAAACGTGACTAATCTCGTCTTGACTAACCGGTGTACGCCTAGCCTCAGACCTGAGACGTGAACGAACAAAATCGGTTGAGAAACCACGGAGGAGTTCTTGTCACAAAAAACATGTTCGCCTATCTTATAATAAAGGTTGTTGGTTTTAGGGCGTCGGCGTCGCAATGGCTAGCAAATGGTCGTCGAGCTGGGCGGACTGGAAGCACCCGACGTGGATGATGGACTCGCGGGAGGTGCGCACGGGCCGCTGGTGGATCGACCGGAAGCGGGCCGACGACGGGGCGGACGGGCTGTGGCGCGTGCACGACAAACTGTACGACCTCAGCGCCTGGCTGCACCAGCACCCCGGCGGCAAACAGTGGATTGCACTCACTAAGGTCAGTCGGTACTCATTCATTTAGTACACAGACTGTATATACTATAATTATAGTTTAGATACTATATATACTGATTATACTATAATCTATATTAATAAAAGAGAGTTGGTGTCTGTACGCTCGCTTATAACTCGAGAACGGCTGAACCGATTTAGATGATTCTGGATTAGTTTGGATTGTTACAGCACTGGTTAACATAATATGTATTAAAATATAAGAAAATCTCTTTATAATTAATGAATAATTAGTAACTTCATGACCTAACCTATCAAACATGGCATCCATTCTGATCCAGTCCAAACAATAATGCTCCTATAAAATCGATGTGTAGTTGAACATGCTACAATATAGGTCATTGAAGGGGGGACTTTTGGGGGGAAGAGGGGGGTGACATGAAGGGGGGAATTTGGGGGGTGACATTTTGGGGGGTTTACATGAGAGGGGCCAACGGGTGGGAAGAGGGGGGTGACATTCGGTGCGAAAGAGGGGGATGACATGAAGGGGTATTTGTGGGGGGAAGGAAGGGGGGACATTTGGGGGGGGGGGAAGAGGGCGATACGAAGTTTGCCGGGACAGCTTGTAATTATATATAATACTATTATACTGGGTGGCGCAAAAAGAACGGATGGATTTGAGTAGGACATTATCAGTGGACTAGAGCAGTCTGTGACCGCAGAGCGACACCATTTTGTAGATTAAAGTATCCAGTTTTAGTATAAATGGCGCAATCGACCTCGCGTATTTGCTGTTGAACAATATTTCCAATAGAATGAATCTGCAATCGTCGTTCAACGGAGCTTCAGCAGAAAGTTTCAAGTCGAGCTTATTGGCATGAGATTCTTCTTTACTTGAAATTCAAGTTTACTATCGTAAATATCGTTACATTGAAGATTTGAATACATGAATGAATTGCTGCTGTATCAAAAGTTAAGGACAAATTTGAGGTTTTTAATTAGCATTAACGCATAAGGGCGCCACCTTTCCTATGTGATTTTTGAAATATACTCAAGTGTTTTGGAGTTTTCCAGACAAATTATAAAATTGTATTATTTACTTATTGATATAGTTAGGAAGATAAATTTATGATTCAAATAAAATTTCTTATAACAATTTGAAAAACATCCGTTCTTTATGCGCCACCCTGTACTTAGTACAAAGACTGTATAATCACAGTGTGGTCATTGGTGTGAAAATTAAAAAAAGTATGTTCTAACATTTTTTATTCCCGCCACCACCATACTTTTGCCAATTTTTTTTCAATTTTGATATGAGATTACATTAAAAAATTAACTTATTTTTTGGTTATTACTTATTCAGGTTGTCTAACGACCTTTTAAAGTTTAAAATCGAAAATTAAATGACGAGCACTATTCAAATGTTGCAGGGTCTTGACATAACTGAAGCCTATGAGTCATCACACTTGAACCCGGACGTGGATTTGATTCTGAAGAAATTCTATGTCAGAGACGCTAAAACTCCCAGAAACTCGCCTTACACAATGGAGCCAGGCGGCTTTTTTAGAACCCTCAAATCCAGGGTTTATGAGGAGATGAAAACCATGAAGACTGGTACAAAGATGAGGTTTGTTATAATCTATTGTAACTTTTTTGAAATTATATTTATTTATTGCCAAAAGAATTCGAGCCAAATAATTTTTATCATGCAATATTTCAAAAATACTTCTAATTTTTATTTATTCTTCTAGTTATTGTGCAGATAACACATCAATATTCCAATATGAACTCATTTTCAACCCATAATATTAACTAAAATGTAATTTCTATTGGATCCGGAAATAAACAAGTGAAAGATTTGGGTAAGAGAGTCACGCAATCGCTTACAACTCCTTCAATCCTTGAAAAGTATAATTTTCTAATTTATTTCTTCTATATTTCCTAATTTTCTAATTTAATTTATAATATTCTACAATTTTAATAAAAATACAAAACTATTGTAATTATTTACAAGTCGTACACTATATAGTTTAATTCCTTTTTATGATTGACTTTCCACAATTCTAATCAAATCACAATAATTATTTTCATGATTTTCAGATCATACATTCTCATCGATTCGCTAGTGGTGATGACTTTCCTGATGGCAGTAACGGCCGTTAAATTTAACAATTACTCGGCCGGTTTCATTTCAGCCGTCTGTTTGACATGCGCCTCTGTGGCCTCTCACAATTTCTTCCACCAAAAAGATAACTGGAGAATGTACTATTTTCAACTGTCACTGATGTCTGTAACGTAAGTATTTAATTATTCCATTTTAAGCTGCGTCTAAATTCTACAGAGTGGCGCACAAAAACGGGAAGATTTGAAATAATTAGAATAAACGAATGAATTGTAGAAAAACAATGCTCAAAATGTGTTAGGCGAGAGTGGAAATTACATGAAATAACAATAATAATAAAAATCACCTTTGTCAATGGCTGCAATGAGACGTTTGTTTGGGGACCGCATAACTTCAAGGAACGCCAACGTTGTACAACTTATCGTATTGCTAACGACTTGGGAAGCCTGGTTTACGCGTTACCGGACGACTACCTTATTACTACATTTTTTACTTTCTTTGACTTTATTCTTAATTTCTGTGTAATTTCTAAAATTTTATGCATTAAATTATACAAACCTGAACTCTTATTAATTTTTGTAAATATAATATTAAAAATTACATCATCGTAACAAGTTGATATTTTATTCTTATAATAATGTTCTTAAAATTTATATTGATCGACTGGCTGATTGCCTGTAAACAGTTGATCAATTTATTTTAAACTTATGGATAATAATAACATAATTTCGTGTAACCCAAGGTCTGGCTAAGTGCTGGCTAAGGTCTGGTGTCAGAGTTTTCAGGTCACTCCTGATCAGTTCAGGGTCTCTGACGTGACTTAACGATTGCTTTTAGGCAGCCGGGACCGACGGCTTAGCGTGTCCTCCGAAACACGAGGAGTGGCTCGAGCTAAAATCTCACGGTCTGACCTGGGTTTGAACCCGGAACCTCTAGGTTACAAAGCCAGCACTTGACCCACTCGGCTATGGAAACTTATGGATAATTCAGGGGAATAAATCAGATAACATTTCATAAATAGTCCTGAAAACTGATCAACTGTTAACACGTAAACCAGGTTTCCAATAATATTTGAGTGTAGCCTAATTGTCTCTAAGAAGAAGGTTTATAATTTACTCCAATTAATTTATTGGGAAGTTTTGACGACTTTCCATAAATTACAATGTTTTGAGTATTGAATCAGCCTTTAGGTTTAGAATATAAGATATTTTAAGTCTCCAAGGTGATCTATTTTCTTTAAAAGAAATATTTGAGGATTATTTATTATTTTAAAATTATAGAATTATTCTGCTTTTGTTTTGGAAGAGAAAATTGGTGTGATGATATGACAACCTGTATTATTTGGACTGTTTGTGTAAATTGGAATAAGAACCGTTTTGGACATAAGCCTGTTGTACGCTGTACTCTTCTTTGTAAATTATAGACTAAATGAATGATTGATTGATATTTAATTATTTGTTCTTGAAAAATATCAAACAATTATGAGAAGCCTAATTAGAGAACAAACTTATCACAAAATGTTTTTATTTATTAAAAATAATAATAATAACTCCGTGTAACCTGGCTGGCTCAGGTCTGGTGTCAAGAGTTTTCAGGTCACTCCTGATCAGTTCAGGGTCTCCTGATTAAAAATGATTAATTCAGAAAATGATGAATTCCCGAGTAATTCATGATTAGCTGGTAATTAGATGACTGAGGAATTCGAGAAAATTTTTTTGTTACATGCAACTTTTTTGATAGTTCAATTTGGCTGTTTGTCCGGTTGACAAATTGCACCTTGTATACGAACTTGTATAATACAAGGTCTTCAAATTTTCAACTTGAAAGAAGGTGTATATTTCTTTTAAATAGTTGATAATTCATTAGGCCTACCTCTTTTTATTGATTGATTTTTTCCAGGGATTGGCGAATAACACACAGCCTAAGTCACCACATCTACACAAACACATACCACGATCTTGAAATGATGATGATGGAGCCGTTTCTACAGTGGCTGCCAAAAGAGGACAAAAGCTGGATCGCACGGAACCTATCCTGGCTCTACACGCCTGTAGTCTATCTCTGCGTATACCACGGGCAGGCTATCATTAGGTTCGTTTCATGATAAATTATCAACATTTTTTATTTAAAAACAATACAGTTGAATGAATAATTTTGCATATTCAACAAGGATTGAACTGGAGTAGTAATCTTGCAATGGCATCCAATTGAAGCCCTGGGGCTGAATTGTTATTCAATCAACCAAATAGAAATTAAATCTAAATTCATCCATTGAACAAAACTCCTGTATATACTACCTTATAATACTTCAAATTATAAATTATAAAGAATTTCGTTTCACGAAAAACCTTTTGGGTGAAAATGACTAGGCGTTGACTCCAAGGCTAAGCATACACCGGTTAGTGAAGACAAGACAAGACGAGATTAGTCACGTTTAGTCACAGTACTTCACATAGTTGCTTATGTAGCAACACACACAGATTGGTCATTGCATCAGTGTGTGCTGCTTCATAAGCAACTATGTGAATTACTGTGACTAAACGTGAATAATCTCGTCTTGACTAACCGGTGTACGCCTAGCCTAAGAAATAATACGCCATTTGAAAAATTATTTTCTATAATAAATTTTCTATTCAACAATGCTAAGGGAATAATCTTGCAATAACATATAATTGAAGCCCTATGGTTGGACCATTATTCTATCAACAAATTAGAAATCAAATCTAAATTTCTTCATTGAAAAATTTCTGTTTGCACTACGTTATAGGCTACTACTTCAAAGAATAAATTATAAACTCTTTTGCTTCACGAAAAACCTTTTGGGAGAGAATCTTTGAATGACTCTATAGACGAACTTGAAATAATATTTATTTATTCATTTATTGGCAAGATACATTACAATGTGGGAAGAATCAACAGACATTTGTCCAAAACTGCTTCTTTCCCAAATTTTGATAAATAGTCCAGAGGTTGTTGATTCATCTTATTACTGAAATTGTGAGTCCAAAAAATTATTAACTAACAATAATTTTGAATTTCTAAGATAATATTGTGAAATGTCATAATGCCGTCAGTAGCGGCATTAATCTCGAAATTATTCAATTATTTAATCTCAAAATACCTATAAACTCAATTTCAAACAATGATTTAAATTTATGAAATTTTATTGTATCCGGATACAATACATTTTGTTTATTGTAATAAGATTTTGTTTTGTTACTTCGTGCCATAATAAATTAAATTTGATAAGATTCTCTTCTAATAAATTCGTTTCGATTTTGTAAATGTTCTTTGTTTAAATTCCAGAATACTGCGGCATGGAGTGGAGTGGCCAGATGCCATTGGTCTAGCCACACCGACCGTCATGTACCTGTTCAGTGGTGCCACCCTACTGCAATGTCTGGGCATGTGGTCGTTCATAATGCTCTTCAGCAGTGTTATGTTTGCCACACTGGGCTTCAATGCAGCCCACCACCATCCCGACATCTTCCACGAGGGAGACAAACCAAGGTGATGAACCCTACTTACATTTTCAGAAATTAATTGATCTATGCTCGATTCCAATGTTTTTTATTAGTTTTTTTTTTTCAATTTTGCCTAGTTTTTTTTTCTTATTTTGCGTGGGTATTAAAAACTAACCTACAAAAACAGGATTGTTGCTTAACACAGACACACCTTGATAAAAGTCTGCCTGTCTCTACCTTTTCCAAAAACGTAACACTGTATCTTACTAGAAATAAACTACTGTATAATGCCACAACAGAGATGTTTTTCAAATAGACTGCATTTGTCAGCTCGACCGATACATTCTTGCAGACTATGCTACCAGACTGAAACGGACCAATAGACGGAAAACAGTGTATTGGCAAAACAGAGCTATCGTGCTTTTCATCCACCCCTGGCCCAAGGTTATTAGAGAACCTGAATCAGTCCCCCCACTACAACAGCTTGTGGATTCAAACATTAATAAATGATGTGTTTAAATTATTCCATTCAAAAAGCATTAGGAATGGTTCAATCTGTAATCTAATAACTTTGCCCCTGGCCAACTTGGTGCTTAATCCAATCAGAATTCCCGGCAATGTTGTCATATTGTGTGCCGTTTAATCATCTGGGCACGCATGCGTATCAGAATGAAATATCAGTCTTCTATTACAACTTCGAGTGTTAACTTGGATGATTTACAGCATATATACTGAAAGAATAGGTTCAAGACAAGACAGAGATTAAGTCTCTGCTTAGTCACAACAATTATTATAGATTTGCTTATAGGCTACACACTGATGCAATGACTAATCGGTGTGTGTTTAGCTCATAAGCAGCTATGTGAACTACAGTGACTAAACGTGACTAATCTCGTCTTGTCTTGTCTTGACTAACCGGTGTACGCCCAGCCTTAGAAGAGATGATCAGAAATTTGTCGTCTACATCAGTCCTTCGATATAATATAGCAATCATGAGTTAGTAAAGTGACATTCATTTTATTTGACACTCGGCATTAGATAGATTGATAGATAGAGAGATATCATTTCTCGAAGTTGCTGATGACCGTAGAGTACCATGGCAAAGAAATCCATCCATCTATCCAATGCCAAGCGTCAAATTAAATGAATATCACTGTATATTGGCAACGCAGCAGGAGTGTGATTCGCTTGCTCGGAAAGTGGTGGGATGCTGTCTCTGCGCTCAGAGTTCTTCAAGTATGAGAAGCACCAAGTTATAGCAAAGACGAAAGGAAACTTTCAAGTATTCTAATTGTCTTTGGTTATAGTATGACATTATTATTATATTTGCTAGCTCTGTTTTGCTTATTTAGTCTGTTGGCATAGTCTGCAAGAATATGTCGCGATCCGGCTAACTCACTGACAAATGCAGTCCATTTGAAAAACATCTCTGTTGTGAGATTACAGTTTATGTACAGAAAGATACTGTCTTATGTTTTTTACTTGGTACCTTCTTTAATGAAATATTATTGCTTCAATTACTGTTACCCCGGACGTACACCGGAGCAATAAGCAATAGGCAACATATGAATCATATGATTGTCTACTCCATACAAACCAATAGTTCAATGCACACTGAAACAGCTGCTTTAGGTGTGCATTGGACTATTTGTTTCTATAGAGTAGAAGATCATATGATTCATATGTTGCTAGTTGCCTATTGCTCCGGTGTACGAGCTGCCTTACATTCGAATGTGATTAGGCCTACTTGATCGAATCAGTTTGAAATGTGCAGGAAAGACACCGACTGGGGCCTAAACCAACTGGACGCAGTCAGTGAACGAATCGAGGTGAAAAAAACATTTCCTTGGTCGCATTTGTCGTTCGGGGACCACGCACTGCATCACATCTTCCCCACCATCGATCATGACGACTTGGCTCAGCTCTATCCGGTATTCGAGCGCACCTGTGCCGAGTTCAATGTCACCCTAAGTCACATGACCACTTGGGAACTCATTTCGGGACAATTCAAACAGCTGATGAGAAACAAGGGCAATGCGACGGCGCCTGAGGTGAGGCTAGCCGTGTCTACGTAATCGCGACAACAAATAGTGATACCATTCAATTAATGCCAACTAAAATACATGGAATACTTATTTCCTCGCATAGACTATATTGATCAGTGCGCGAAGAATAAAGATGAGCTCATAATCTAGAAGACATACGGTAATGACATTTTACAAAAAAAATCTTAGAAATATGACGAGTGCTCAAAATACAGTAACTGATACTTCCCAATCGGTCGGTTTTCTAACACATCAGTTCAGCTCGTTCTGCTCATGCGTCAATAATGATAGACTAATAGACTGGGGATTCGTCGATGCTTTGTGATTCCCTATGTATGTCACCACTTAATCGACTTTTGGAGTGGTCCGTAGCCGAGGGCGATAAGCGCCTGTCTGATAATCCAAAGGTTCCAAGATCGAATACTTAATCGATTTTTGTAAGCTGCACAACATGTTGCATTATGCTTAAGCATTGGTAGCATGCTCTGCAGCATACTCTGCAGTATGGCATAGGGAATCAAAAGCATTAATGGACGAATCCCTATGTCCAAACGGTCGATTTTTATGTGCTGCATTATGCTTAAACATTGATAAAATGATGTGTACAGCAAACAAAAATCAACCAAGTGTGGACGTAGGGATTCACATAGCACTGGCCTGACTGAACTTACGTAGGCTGTGGTTTTCACGATTCTAGTAGACTTTCTGGTTACTGGAGGCAGGTTACTGGTTTATAGAAGGTAAGTAGATAGGATTCTGGTAACCTACCTTCATTATAGAACGTCCAAGTAGAATCAGTAATAGAACGTCTAATAGAATTGTGAAACCCGGCCAAAACTGATTCTGAACTTAAATGTGTGATACGTGATCCTCGAACGTTAATGTTTGTTACCAATAAATTACAATTGATTAATGGAATTCGGCCTGAATGGAATCTGTTTTGAAAAACTATCAGTGCGACAAATAAGTAGTGATATTTTCCAATGTAGGTAATTATTGGGTTTGTGGTAAAAAAATAATGAAGTTTGATCTGAATGGAATCTCTGTTTCTGATTAATTTGCTCAAAATTTGACTACGAAATTAGTTTGTATTCTAAGAACTAGTTTGTTCCTAGAATGAAAAATTGAAGGAACTGAAAACAAGATAATCATCACCGGATTCGAGAAAGTTATAAATTCGAATAGTAGTATGTAAACCTACATAGTAGGTCTAGTAGTTGTTAGAAAAAAAATAATTGATTCCTGACGTTTGTAGGATGTCTGTTAATTATGTTAAACTCAATTATTTGGGCTTTGTTCAATATTTTAGACTGTGAATGAGTGATCTCCGGAGATTAAATCAAACCGAATTAGTTTACCTACATGTTAACAAAGGTTTGAACGAATTTGGAGAGAAAAAAGTACATCATTTACAATGAAATGAGGACCTAACTGAGCTCACATTTTTGTAATCAACAGGTTTTAGATTGGAAAACCTCTTGGTAATGAATAGTGAGAGTAGGCAACTACAACTAATAATAAGAATAGGTAGTAATTGAGTAGAATAGTGAACCAATTTAGACTGATCGAAGAAATTGTTTTCAAGACTTTGGACATAATTCTTAATTTTCATATTGAAGTGATAATATTTTCATATAATGAACATAGAATTTAAAATTTGAGAATTGTATATGAATGAATATTGAAAACATACTTGGTGCCAAGTCATGGTGTTACATTTGATAAATTAATATCGATGTAAGCTGATTTATTTTTAAAGTGTAATCGAAATTATGGCCTATTATGATAGAAGGGAGATTTAAACCATGACAATGTCTTTTTTAATTGAACTAAGTTAAATTGTATTAGAATTTATGGATTTGTAATTATTATTGTGATATTATAGGCTATGTTTCAATTCGATTGAAAAGTTTGTATAATACATTGTGTTTCATTTAAAACCTCTTTTAAAACCATTGAAGTTGATTAGAATCATTTAAAACCGTTGAAGTTGATTAAGAGTAAGTTCCAGTGATAGATCTTCAGACTTAATTTATCTGATTACATATAACCTACTAATCCTCAATATAATCCTCATTATAAGTCTAATATTATTACTCAAGATATTTGGAAACAATAAAACTTTTCAACAGAGTCTATCCAGTGTAGGCCTACTTATTAAGTATTATTGAGTTTAGCTGAGAGAGCCCACGCAATATTGAAGTATAATTTGCTTCTTCTACATACGGTGAGAGAGCCTAAAGAGGATTACTCTTGTAAAAATTACTTGGTATTTTATGTAAAAAATTGTTCATTAGTTTCAAGACTAGAGATTCAATTTATCGTTAAAAAAAACCATCCAATTAAAAATATCCTTGAAATATCCATGTCTTGTGTGTGACTAACTTACCTGATCAAATTACCGTTAAGTTTGAAGCTATTTTAGCTTATTCAAAGCTATTTTATAGGATGGAAAATTTTATCATGTAGGCTACATGAAAGGATGTTATCAAATAAATACTAAGGAAAATAATAGAAATATCAAGAAGACTAATTTCCAAAGAACTAAAATCTTATCCAAGATCTACTGCCAAATACACCCAATACAGTATATCCTTATGAAAAAATAACTTACTCGTAAATCTTTCCATCATTTGTCTTATCCGCAGCTGGGATTCCATTTAAAATGTATCTAACTTATGCCAATAGATTCAGATATCCATCTTCTATTACAGCTAAGATACTTGAAAAAACTGCCACTAGCTCTGACGATTGAGGAAACTGAACCTGAAATGGAATTGAAATAAAAGATAGATTGAATTAAAGAAAAGTTAAAGAATAGAAAAAAATGTAATTACAAAATAAAAAATACAACGTATAGAAATTGCTATAAATGAATGTGAAAGAACCGAATGAGATGAAAAAAAGATTTATTAAATAGTGAAGTTGGAATAATAATAAAGATAATTTAGAATTGGAAATAACGGTTTAACTGAACTACGCTGTTTTATATCAAGAAATTTGCATTTATTACATGATAGTGGTGTATGATATAGTTACACACACAAAATACAATGCATTCTGTATGGTAAAAATAATTATTATCGTCGTAACATTTTCACAGATAAACCTCTCATACAAAATAACACTTGGTCATGAAAATCTTAACAAATCTCAAACACGATCACAATCTCATACAACTTCAATATTTGTACATTTTGGCACTTTTAAAACTTACAAAGGAGTTAATTTCTATTACGATAATAGTGGACCAGCCACACAATATCTTTAAAAGCGTTATTCCATAAAAAATCTTTATACACTATGGTAAAACTATCAGATAGTTCCTCGATGGGGAGGGTCTGATTGTATATAGTTAAACACTTTTATACCGTACTACATTATTATCAAACATAATATTATTACACTATATATCTTAACAAGTTAATGTCTACACAATTAAAGCCACTTTTCAGCAAAGCTGATCATCATCAATAATAGGCAACTATCTAGTTTTAAACTATTAGTTTAGTTTTAATAACTTAGTTTTGACTTCGTCAACTGATTGTTTACCTTTATTGTTCTTCTGTTCTGATTTCCAATGCAACAAAATTGGGATTCTTTCTTGTACGGTATTTTCCTAATGAAACATAGAAATAAGAAACAAATTGAGCCAATGATCCTCTGATCAAAATGCATTAGTCGAATAAATTGTTATTGAAAATTTCAACAATGTTCAGCTCTTAAATAGTAATAATATTAAGTAATAATCTAGTAATCTAATAATAGTAATAACAGAACAGAAAGTTGATTTCAAACCACCTGTTAAAAATACTTTCATGCATGCGTTCACCTAAGGACATTAAAAAACGCACCGTTTTCAAATACATTGGAGTAAATTAGCACTTTCATGAAAAACGCATGACAGTGCCTTTCAAAATACGCTCATTTTACAGTTTTTAACGTCCATAAGAAAACTTATACATGAAAGGAACCTAAAGACTAGGATGGGTTAAACTGTATAGTTGCACAGAGAGCTTCAATAAATGAATAAAGGGAAGAATTCAAATTGGAAGAATTATATATAGGGAAGTGAGAATATATATTGAAACATCATTATTGAAATTATGATTTTTTGTCGGAAGCCGTAGGTATAATATTAGATTTTATTAATTTTTTTTATTCATCCAATAGAATAAAAGAGAAGAGCTTCAAATCTTGTCCAATGCTTAATGAGACTTCAAAAGACTAGAAAATTAACTTGAATTGAAAAAAATATTAATATACCGGAACCGATGCAACAAGAACGAATAACGAATTGGAAGTGAATACAATAACGTTATTATCTAAGTTATTTATATATTGAAATCAATTGGATTTTCGTGCAACTGGCCGTTCAAGTTTTTATTAGTCCGATTAAAACAAGATTTAAAACAAGATCTTAAACAGTCTCTCAAGTCTCAGATCTCAAGTCTCTTGAACGACTGAAATTTTAAAATCTTGGCATGAATGTTTAGCTATTGATGCTAGCTATTCAATGAAAAGCTAGCAAAAATAAAAGAACTGAAAAAATGTGTATGATACTTTTTCAATACATATCTTGAAATTATTTGTGAGGAAAATTAAAGATAGGTAAAGATAGATAAAATTAAATTCCAGATAGGAACGTATGAAACATAGAAATAACAGGAAGAGACCTACTACATTATGTTTCAATACGCAACTACTAAATACTATTTTTTCTATGAAACATAAACTTCCTCAAATTCCAACACTGCTAACCTGAGTGCACTTACGTACCTTGCCAATACTCAAGGTCATCGCTTACAATCTATTTGGTGCTTCGTCTAACTATTAAATTACGCAATTTAACTATTCATTAAAACTGCAGTAGGCTAATATATAAATGTATTCAATAGCTTACAAATACTTAGAATTGTTCGTACTAGGAGATAAGTTATAGGATAAGTCTCAATGGTTGAATCACTCGGTAGAGAAATGAAGATCATATAATCGAAATAATTTTACTGTAATACTAATACAATGGAGACGGGAATGAAGGAATATATTAAGATAAAAGAATTTAACAAACTATCGCGGGAATTCCAACTAGGAAATTCAAATCTAGTGAACTCAAATATTACTGAAATACCTTCAAATGTTATAAATTTAATTATTTTAAAACTTTTGAAAATAGCTACACTTTAAATCTCGACTTAATCGAGTAAGTTGGGTTCTTTGTTTGAGTGAGTTCTCTATAATAAACAGGGATAGATTGCTTGTTCTAGTAGATTTCTCTCCTACAACGAAGTCTACATTCCTGTAGGCTTCTAAAATCACATCTAAATCTACTCAAATCACGATGAAATGAGACTCAACACAATCTACCCAAAACAATAAACCACCTACACATATTAGGAAACAATCTACACACATATATAACACGATACAATGTGACTTAATCACACATTCCAGAGCTGAAATTAACTATTTTTTCAAGAAAAGAAAACAAATAAAATTAACCTTACGAGAGAAGTCTGTCAGGTGATTCAAACCTTGAGAACAATTTCAGTACATAACTTTCACATTTGTCATAAAGCTGTAAAAATACTATACAATAGTTTCAGTGATTAGGTAACAATTGAGATCGACATACTAGATTTAAATAAATGCTTTGCACTCTTACTTCAAGTTCGTGTGCTTTTTGGGACGCTAGTGAGAAGATCGAAAGGTTTCTCATCTAAGGGACTTGTATAATTCTTGAAAGTTGCCAGTGATTTCAAGTTGAACCTGTGATAAGGTATTTGAGCAAGCAGACAATGAAATAAATTTAACAGTGAGGGGATATTCTGTTAAAACTCAATGATATAATTCGAAAAAGTTCTAACCTTAGTGTTTACAAACCCTTTATTATCTATAAGCAAGCTCAATTCACTATCTTAACTCATATTTATTTTGGTTTTTTCTTTGGTGAATGATCGAATAGTCTCGTGAAATCACAATGAAATAACAATGTTGACAAATTTGAAGAAGCATTGATGAATTCTAAATAGCTATTTCCCGCAAATTCTTAGGCCTAATATAACCGTTCTGGTTTTGAATTGTAGTTAATTGGATTTAGGCCTACTTCTAAAATAGTAATGACTGATTATTTTAGGGTCAAAATTGGACAAACGTAAAAAAGTGCAAAATTCCTTATTTTCTACGGGGTTTGACGGTGATCCGGAAGGTTTTCGAGGTCGAAAATTTGGTTTCAACACCTCAGAATTATCAGATACAACATAAAAAACCACTACCCCATTCCATGCAAGTTAAAATGTTTGTTAAATGTATTTTACTGAGCTACGACAAAAAGAAACCCACTAACTCATTTCATGCAAGGTAAAATGTAGGCCTAATATTTTACTGAGCTATTATAGGAAGCCTGTTCCCGTAAAAATCAACAGAGAAGTACTACTAATACCAATAACAAATGTATACAGTATTAAATAAAACTAAGCTAATGCATCACAGGTTCAACATTACCATAGAAATTTTTCTGAGATCACAGTTTCATCGCTAATACACTAAAGCGCCGCTCTGCTATCTCCACAGCATATCGCACCATCGATATATGACATCATCGATACATTGCATCATCGATATATCGCATTTCCAATGCATCTGACAATCAATAAATCGTATCATTGATAACGCACTACATTCAGTGCTGTTCTGCTCCTTCACTGCTTCGATATATCGCATCGATATATTGCACAATCAATACATTGCATCTTCGATACATCTCACAATCAATATCATCGATACAACGCGAAATCGATTTCTTGCGATTGCATCATCGATACATCGCAACTTCGATACTTTGCACTATCGATATATCGCAGTCGACTAGACTTGAGTGCCGGGGTCCTCCAGCTCGACTGCATGCAGCCGCTGCAGTCGATAGCGGTCCCTTTTCGACTCGTCTGCACCGGTTCCGTTGCATAGCGGCTGATGATCAGCTGACAGCTGTGACGTCACTGTTTTGATTGTCATCGGTGACGTCATCGACTTGATTGTGATCGGCGATTTGTCGGATCGACTGCTCTCGCCGCTCGACTCCAACTGAAACTGAAACAGTGATTACTTCAATTGCAAAGCCAAATTTTGGTTCATAGGTTTCAAAGAGTGAATAGTTGTTGAATGAGAGATTATTTACATAATATTTTAACACAAGTAATCTTAAGTATACGTCACATAATCTTGGTATCTCAAGTTTGTTTCATAAGATTCAAACGGTGAATATTTATTGAATGAGACAATAGCTCTTCATCTTCACTTTCATCTTCTTCTTCTCCTCCTCTCCTCATTCTTCATTTTCATCTTCTACTCTTTCTTCTTCTCCCCCTTCTTCTTCTTCTTCTTCCCATTCTTTTTCTTCTTCTCCTTCTTTTCTCTCTTACCTCATTTTTATTCTTCTCCTTTTCTCCTCCTTTTTCATCTCTTTCTACTTCTTCTCCTCCTTTTCCATCTCTTTTTCCTTCTTCTTCTAATCCTCAAACTTCTATTTCTCATTTTCCTCTTTTTTCTACTTCTCCCTCTTCTCCTCCTGCTTCTCGTTCTACTTCTCCTCCTTTCCTCATTCTTCATCTTCATTTTCATCTTCTTCTCTTTCTTCTTCTCCCCCTTCGTCTTCTTCCCATTCTATTTCTTCTTCTCCTTCTTTTCTCTCTTACCTCATTCTTATTCTTCTCCTTTTCTATATCTTTCTCCTTCTTCTTCTCCTCAATCTTCATTATATTCTTTTCCTCTTTTTTCTACTTTTCCCTCTTCTCCTCCTGCTTCTCGTTCTACTTCTTATTCTCCTCCTTCTCTTATTCTTCTCTTTCTCCTCCTTCTTCTTCTTCATTATTTCCTTCTATTCATTCTTCTCATTCTTATTCTCGTTTTCTCCTCCACCTTCTTCTTCTCCTCCTCCTCCTTCTTCAACTTCATTTTCATCTTTTCCTTCTCTTTCTTCTTCTCCTCATCCTTCTACTTATTCTCCTTCTTTTCTCTTTTACCTCATTCTTTTTCTTCTCCTTTTCCATCTCTTTCTCCTTCTTCTACTCCTCAAACTTCTATTTCTCATTTTCCTCTTTTTTCTACTTCTCCCTCTTCTCCTCCTGCTTCTCTTTCTACTTCTCCTTCTCTTTATCCTTCTCATTCTTATTCTGCTTTTTCTCCTCCTCTTTATTCTCCATCTCCTTCTTCATTTTCTTCTTCTCCTCATTCTCATTCTTCTCCTTCATCTTCAACATCTTCATCGTTATCATCTTCTTCTTCTCCTTCCTCTTCGCCTTCTTCTTCTTCATCTCCTCTACTATAATGGGAACCCATTAACGTCACCACTCTTAAAATCTAGCCTGGAACTTGTGACCCTAGCCATTGAATAAAATTATATCCTTTAAGAAGAACACACCTTATGGCCAAAATTCAGCCTACTTTTTTTCTTCAAGTGCTACTTTTCGCATTTGCCACCAGAGTTCTCTGGTCCCTTTCGAGAGAGCGCGCCGAGGGTAAGAAAGAGAGCGTGTGAGAGCGCGGCGAGGGTGTGAGAGAGAGCGTATTGAGGGTGTGAGAGGGTATCGAAAGAACTACTAGCGCTGCCTCGCTTCGAATGCTTAGAACTAGCGTTTCTACCTGCCGAATTGGGCTGAATTTTTAACATGGGGTCTGTCCTTCTTAAAGGATATATATATTCAATGGCTAGGGTCACAAGTTCCAGGCTAGATTTTAAGAGTGGTGACGTTAATGGGTTCCCATTATAGTAGAGGAGATGAAGAAGGCGAAGAGGAAGAAGATGATAACGATGATGATGATGATAACGATGAAGATGATGAAGATGAAAGAGAAGAATGAGAATGAGGGGAAGAAGAAAATGAAAAAGGAGACGGAGAAGAAAAAGAAGAATAAAGAGAAGGAGAAGAAGTAGTAGAACGAGAAGCAGAAGGAGAAGAGGGAGAAGTAGAAAAAAGAGAAATAGAAGTTTGAGGAGTAGAAGAAGAAGGAGAAAGAGATGGAAAAGGAGGAGGGAGAAGAAAATGAAGTACGACAGAAAAGAAGGAGACCAAGAAAAAGAAGGAGGAGATCAAGAAAGAGGAGGAGGAGAAGAAGAAGGTGGAGGAGAAAACGAGAACAAGAACAAAAAGGATGAAGAGGAAGACAAAAAGACGAAGAAGGAGGAGAAAGAAAAGAAGAAGGAGGAGAAAGAGAAGAATAAGAGAAGGAGGAGAATAAGAAGTAGAACGAGAAGCAGGAGAAGAGGGAAAAGTAGAAAAAAGAGGAAAAGAAGATAAAGAAGATTGAGGAGAAGAAGAAGGAGAAATAGATGGAAAAGGAGGAGAATAGGAGAAGAATAAGAATGAGATAAGAGAGAAAAGAAGGTTTTTTTCTCTTTTTTTTTTCGAGGATGATGCCCACATGAGCTCTAGGCTTGTGCGTGGGTAATGAGTGGGGTGATGATGAGATATGACGACTACTTTTTTAGGCAGTCGGGACCGACGGCTTAACGTCTCCTCCGAAAGACGGGAGTGGCCGTATTTGTCAAAATCCTTTCCGTCAACCAGACTCGAACCCTGGCCCAATGGATTTTATCTGACTGCTGATAACTTAATCAGTCTGACGCCTTAGCCGCCTCGGCTACGAACCACTCCGATAAAGGATAAAGGATATATATTCAATGCCCTAGCGTACACTTGTGTAAATAGAGCAGCACTGACCTTGAACACAGTAGGCGGGTGCGGCGGCGGTTCGTCGGCCTCGTTGTTGTTGAGGTGCCGAGGCGTGGACGGCTCGCTGCTGGGCCGCTGCCGGCGGGGCACGGGCGTCAACAGCGGGTGGCCGCTGCCCGACGACGAGTCCGAGTTCTGGCGCACGCACGTGCCGCAGCGGCGCTGAGCCAGGCGGAAAGTCACGCTTTCGTAACGCAGCGAATCGCCGCCGCCACCGCTTCCGCTGCCGCCTCCGTGCACCTGACAAACGCACGCACTAATTTCAATTTTTTCCAATTAAAATAAATTGTTTTATTGCGATCAACAAGATTCAAAGAGCAAGATAAGAAAGTAATAAATGATAAAATTGAATATTCAAGTAACTCGAGTTTATGTGTATTAATTTGTATGATACAATCGAATAGAATGATTTATTTGCCATAAAAACAATAAAGCATAGCCTACAATATTATTACTGCTCGTTACTAAACTTCGAGATTCGTAAAACAAAAACTTCGTAAAACAATAAATTGTTTTATTGCGATCAACAAGATTCAAAGAGCAAGATAAGAAAGTAACAAATTAATGATAAAATTGAATATTCAAGTAATTCAAGTTAATGATTAATTTATATGATACAATAGAATAGAATAATAATAATAATTCCGTGTAACCTGGCTGGCTCAGGTCTGGTTTCAGAGTTTTCAGGTCACTCCTGATCAGTTCAGGGTCTCTGACGTGACTTAACGACTGTTTTCTAGGCAGCCGGGACCGACGGCTTAGCGTGTCCTCTAAAATAGTATACAATGATTTATTTGTCATGAAAACAATAAAGCATAGCCTAAAATTATTACTGCTCGTTACTAAACTTCGAGGGGAAATGGGAAGTTATAAAGGAGGTAAGCATTGATTACATTTACATAAAGTGGATCTACTGGCAGAAGAGAGCTTGTTCGCCAGCAGTGAGTTCAAAATCATACAAATTTTAAGACAGAAAACAAACGAATTATATATAAAATATAAATAGATTAATATGGTGTCAGCAGACCTTTGATTTAATTGGATGTAGTTTTTCATTTTTCCCCAATGGTGACTTGCTGAGAGTTCTATAAACACCTTTATAAACGTCTATAAAGAGCTTTTTGAAGCATACACATTCAAACAATTTGGCTAAATGATTATTTTTAATGAATTTGGTCTGTAATAATAATGAACTTGGTCTATATTATTAATTACCTGAATTCCAGTCCCAGTCTCGAACGGTCTCTTTTTTGTTTCTAGATTAACGTTAGCTTCGCAATACTTTCACACATCTAACAGGAATCGATACACTTGATTGAACTGAATATAATTCATTCTGTAGGCCTATATAATTATTATAGGTATATAACCTATATTGTAATTGTACTGAATATAATATTTTATTCAGAGTATGCTGTGACAGTTCGAAAAATGAATTTAATAAGATAGATTTCAGAGATATTTTTAGAAATTGAAGCTTTTGTTTCGAAACCTGATTACACTGAGCCTCATGTAATAATACCATCTCCCAGTGATGTGACATAGTTTCTAACAATTTATAGGCTAACAATCTTTATATTTTATTTAGGTGAAATTAATAGGCAAATGTGGAGTAAAATTAGGCTATTGGAAAATCACTTCAGTTGAAAAAGTACAGTTGACCTCAAAGAACTGTAGGCTAGGTAGCCTACTGCAAATTTAGTCTGTACACTGCTGAGTTTTCAACATTATGTAGTAGCAAAAAGATACAATAGTGCCCTGACAAACTGAAATATTTCAGAGCCCCCCAACTTGGATTCGCCATAAACCCTGTCAACAAAAGTTATGGGCACTTCCGCTATGGTATGTCCATACTGCCTGGCGCGAACCATCATTTCCATTTGAAAAACATATCCTTTGGAGACACAGGACGATACAAGGTGTTCTAGAACTGACTTCTTATACAATCTAAAACTTCCAGTGAGATCGGAAACGCCAGGCCTCAACAGCAACTGAGTTAGAAAATTTGCACCCCTACTTATAACCTTCCTTTTCAAATCCCAGCCATAAACGCCACCATTCCCAGAATAACGAGTACCAGTAACAATGTCAACATGACTGGAGTTTTGCAGTTCAATCATTTGAGGAATAAACTTGGGATGATGTGAAAGGTCAGCATCCATTATGATAATCAAATTACCAGTGGAATGTTTCAATCCATGTAGATAAGCTGTACCCAGACCCAATTTCTCCTTTCTTGGTTTCAGTACAATTTTCTCTTGTCCATAAATTCTTTGCAACTGTTTCGCCACATCTAGTGTACCATCCGGACTTCCATCGTCAATAATGATAATCTCATAATTGTACCCTTCCATGTATTTAGCCAGAAGCCATATAATTATCGGCAGGTTATCTTTCTCGTTGTAAGTTGGAAGCAAAATTGAATACTTGTTGTCGTTTTTTGCCATGTCCAACGAATTAAAAATCACAAGATCTCAAACTATTTGAAATACCCTATCAGAAGAAAACAATAACAGAGCAAAATGTGACCTAACCTACAAAGACTAAACACAACAAACTGAGCTATTCACAATAGAGGATTGAACTGAACAAAACACAAGCAACGGCAATATTAGTGATAAGCGTTCTTGATAATTACGAGAATTATTATTCACAAGCTTATTTTTATTAAATTCAAGACTAAAATCACAACAACTTGAACCGATGAGATGCACAACAGCTGTCATTCCATTCACCAATTACTATCGACTATTGAGTAGCTTTTCAACTCGATAAAAACCGATCGATTATCGATTTACCACCTCTTATTGCTCTACCCGCTAAATTCAAATTACTCAAGGTAGAACTTAATGAGTGACTTTTGTGAGAAAAAAATGTCAAATAACTTACTTGATTTATGGCTGATGACTTTGCTACGATTGCTGATAATATTGCGACAGTCGGCAATGGAAATTAAAAAGCTCTATGAACATTAATTAATTGGGAACCATAACCTGAATTGATTTAAAAAATGGTGGGCGGTATGTTTCAAGATGACGTCACTCAACTTACCAAATTATAATGACCCAAAAGTCAGCAGGTGGAGCTGGTTATTGGTCATACTGCAAACTATCAGCAGTAAAAATTTGAAAGCTCTGCTCCTCTGCATGTAATCAATTAGAAGCTGTCATCGGAATTGATTTCAAAATTGGTGGGCGGTATGTTTCAAGATGACGTCACTCAACTTACCGGATTATAAGTGGCGACAAAGTCGGCAGGTGGTGGTTGTTGGTCGTTGTGTGGACAGTCGGCGGTCGACATTTGGAAGCTCTGCACCGACATGCTGTCACAGTGCGACGAGGGCTGATGCCTGAGCAGGGGGGGAGGCGGCGGCCCCACTGTGGGGGACAGGACCCCTGTGGGGCAACCGGACCCCCCCGCCACCCTCCACCAGCACACAACGCGACCTGCCTCTTTGCGTACTGACTCGTTTCTGGTGAATTGAAACAATAAGACAAATTAGAAAAAATACTTAGGATTATCCTATTGAAACTGATTAACAGATTAAAGGTATTTTTTCTATAGAAAATTTTTCAGATTGTTTATTCATAATTGTTGCAATTTTTGGTACTGAAAGAATTTTTGTACTGTGTAATTTTTTCAATAAAATTTCTGATTTCTGCGATAAAATGAATAGCTCCTACCCGGGGAGAATAATAGATGGTTTGATTGAAACATACAACACGCCTTAAAAAGTTAAGCAATCAATATTAATTATTCTGATGAATTTTACTGAGACCATCTTAAATTCAGTGATGTACAATTTTGAATAATACAGAGAAAATTGACAAGTTTGATGTAAAATGATTGAGCAATAAAATCATAATATTGATACTAACGTGGTTTTGAAGGTGATAAGATTCAGGTAGGCCTACCTGGAAATCGATGGTTGAAAAATTCTGTTTTAATGAGTAGGGCTAGGAGCCGAGCAAAATGTCTTTTAGTTAATTCCTAAACTGCCTCAAATCCGTAATCTTACTCAATTCAATTGGTAGGCAATTGAATAATCTTGTAGAATAATTTTCTTATTGCTTTGGTGTACGAAGTACAACAAAAAATGTTGCCTGATGCGTATTGCTCATTGCTTGTTGCTTATTGCTCCGGTGCACGAGCTGCCTAATGATCTGGTATCTTCTCTCAAATTCTCAGACTATGAAAAGAAAATTTCAAATTTAGATTGCGCCCTTTGGTCTCATATGTGTGCTGAATTTCGTCTCTTGAAAGAGAGAAAACAACTGATCAGACAACAAGACAAGTAACACAGAGAAGGAAAGAATTCTTTCACACACCGATTAGTCATTGCATCGGTGTACTATGCTTCCTCATAAGCAACTATGTGAATTACTGTGACTAAACGTGACTAATCTCGTCTTGTCTTGTCTTGACTAACCGGTGTACGCCTAGCCTTACTCTGATCAGTCTCTATCAATATGTATTACAAATTATTACCACTATTCAGTAGATGAGTTTTTATGAATACCAGTTATCTATCCCTAAGTGTTAGTGAGAGCTTATAGAATATAATACAAAGCCAGTAAACAGTGAACATTCATTTTCCATTGAAATGCGCTCTACAACTACATCTTTCCCTATAAAACCAAGCCAAACATTATCCTCATTGAATTATTTGTAATATTTGAGAACTTGGTCACACAATGAAGAGCCACCAATATAATTATTATGTATAGCAGGATTCTTTTAAATTGTCAGAAACAGCTGATTGATGTACGCTCGTTTACTAACGTTAAATCAGCTGTTTTCTGACAAGTTAAAAGAATCCTGCTATATATTAATATTATTGTAATACCGGGTTATCATAAAAGAATGGTGCGGTTTCAAAAGAATTGGTGCGATTTTCTGACAAACATTTGACGCGGATAAGTTCACGATTCCTGTCTAATTTAGGTTGTTTGGCTTCAACGCTGGTTTCTATAAAATAACTCAATCTTCGCACCATTCTTTTACAGTATACTATCATCTATTAACAAGTTGTTAATACACTCTCACCTGAACACATAGACAAAAGGATTGAGAGAGGAGGCGGACAGCGCACATATGCCGACCAAGGCGGGCGGGAGGGCGACACTGCCCCAGGCCTGCGACGTGGATGAGACAAAGAACGGCGTCCAACAGAACAGGAACGACGCTATGACCATGACTGCCGTCTTGACGGCGCGTCCCTCCTCGCGGAACAGTAGCGCCGAAAACGTCGCGTTCGACGTACGACGCCAGGCGTCCAATTCGGCCCCGCAGCCCGACACTGAATGCCGACGTGTGCGAACGCTGTTCCTGTCACAGAAAAATATAAAATATGTACTCTATTTCAGGTAACTTCCGACTTGGCGTAGCATGTGTAAGATAGGGAATAATTATTATTATTATGCTTATGGCTTTTATTAGCGGGGAGACCCTTTCGGGTGTTCCGCTTCGCCGAATCATCCAATTTCCGTAATGGGAAATGTGGAAAAGATATAGGTTATAATAGTCCAACATTGAATTTCACTGAATTTTCACGAATCAGTTCCAAAAATCTTCAAAATTGAATTATTTTGATTATTACAGATAGGGAATAATATTATTGGATCTAAAGGATACTCACTTTTTTCTTAATTTTCCATTAAACTTATGTTCGGTTGCACCAAAGACAATAAGTAGTTAAATTGTCTTTGGTTGAACCAAGCAAGATCAACGTTGATCCAGGATCAGTTCAATGCTAATCAAATGGGGTCAGGTGATTAAAAATAGTTGATCCTCCTTGGTGCAACCAAAGACGATAGGAAACTATAAGTATTCTAATTGTCTTTGGTGCAACTCAGTATGTCTTTAAAAGTTGAGATTTCTTTTTTGGGGCGCTTCATGGCAAGTGTTTCTTTATGTTTTCACCATTATAAAGTGAAAGTTAATTTTTATTATATTAGTTTAAGTAATTTCATACACTTTCCAGATTTCCTCAGCAACTCTGTACAATAAATTAATAACTTCTTTTTCAGTGATTCATTGTACATTTTCCACTACAGAGTGACATTTCGATCACTCTGTATAAGGATATTATAAGACAAGGCAAAATCTCAACATTTTTCCTACAGTTGCATAGAAAAAAAAATTTCATATATTTTGAAACGAAATCTGTACTGTTTCTAACTGCGCCTTCAGTTCCGAGCTCCACTACTAGATGGCGTAACAATCACCAAGAGGAAGCTTTTCTTCACAAATCATTGGAAAAACCCTTTTCCTGCACTGATCAGGTACCGTACTCAAAATAGGTTATTCCAAAAACCAAATCTGATAATTCAAAAGATCGCAGATTGATAGGCTATATTTTCTGTTTTGAAATAAGAAATCTGTACTGCTTCCAACCGTTCTTTAGTTCCAACCTTCACTGTTAGGCTAGGCGTACACCGGATAGTCAAGACAAGACAAGACGACATTAGTCACGTTTAGTCACAGTACTTCACATAGTTGCTTATGAAGCAACACACACCGATTAGTCATTGCATCAGTGTGTGCTGCTTCATAAGCAACTATGTGAATTACTGTGACTAAACGTGACTAATCTCGTCTTGTCTTGACTAACCGGTGTACGCTAAGGTGCCTAGCCTTAGGTAGCGTTAAACAGGCCACGAATAGTTACTTAACAAATTAATTGATTAATTATTATTACAAGTTAATTCACAAAATAGAAAACATCCGATTTCTGCACTAATATTGCAATGACAAACTTACGATACACAAAATAGTTTATCCCAAGCCAGGGGCCTGTTTCATTGTATTCTTACCGTATATATTTTGGTAGACGAACATCCCCCAATCATATTATACTTATTATTATATACAGTCAATATTTCCCTTATATGTCAAGTAATACAGTAGAATCTTCTCTAATACAAGAGAAAAGGAATCAACACATGAATTAATACAGGAATCAATGTTTCAATAACTTCTCAATACCTGTCAAAAAATTCAATTTTTTCCTGTTTTTAGTTTTTCAATGTTACCTGTGAGCGGCTGCATACATTCTTGCGTAGATTAGAACGAGTGCGATCAATGGAAACGTGAATCCGATGAAGAGGAGAATGAGGGAATGTGATAGCCAGAAGAGAGGATTCTCGCAGGGCATGATTAGGTGCGGTGAAGCTAGGGCCATTGACATGCTCCACACCAGAGCAATAACTGCAACAGATAATTATCAATATATCAAATCAAATAAGAGTTAGTGGCGAAGCGTGGTATACTTATTTGGTCACCAAATAAGTATACCACGCTTCGCCACGGATAAGAGTAATTGTCAAATAACAGAATATCAGTGCAAATAACAGAAGATAACAATCTATGATTATAAGAGTCATGAGAAATCATAGTTGAACATAAATTATTGTTATGAAATATGGCAATTAGTTTCAAATGTAATTATTGTTGTAATATTAATTCTGGAGAATAAAGTATTTCAATTTAAAACACGTAATTTAACTGTGAAAATTTTGAAGCTTTCATGTATTTTACAGTCATATCTTCCCCATCCTAAATACTACTCACTGCGTCTCTAGTGCAGTGATTTTTGTTGGGTTTCAAACTCTGTACAGCAGCACTATCTCTTGCAAAAAATACTCTATATTTTATGCTCAATCGGAAAGCAATGCAATGTTTGTGCGTACAGAATCGTTGAAATTGAAACATAATTGTGAGGAGAAAACTAACAAATCAAAGTACATATTGCAAGTACAAATTACAAGTGTAAGTTAAAGTGCAAATTAAAGTTTCATTAATTTCCAAACCTTTTCCAACTTCAAATATCAAATAAAAGCTATAGGTTGTGTAGGCCCATAGCAACTTTTACTGTATAATATAGCCTATTTGTTCACTTAGTTTTATGTTCTTCGTGTACTTGAATATAACTCATGCGATATAAAATAATAACCTCTTGCTTACATTAAAAATAGAACTTAATTAATGTAAATAACAGAAATGTTCTCACATATAATTCAATAAAATACTTTTTACAATGGAAAACTGACTGTTGTACAAAGTACAACAGGAGCGTCTCGATGTCACAGTGTCACAGTCAGAAGCGCGCGCATCCTGTAAAGTTGGTCTTCCGCAACAAGCGACCGAGACAGGAGACTGAGACAGGCGACAAATAGGCGAGACCAATAGTGGTGTCTCCATGACTGCTATTCAATCAAGGTCATTCCGCAGCCTGAGACATAGACAGGCGACAATCACATCTCTTCTATATATTTCGAGACAGAGATAATATTGGAGTGGTCCGTAGCCGAGGGCGATAAGCGCCTGTCTGATAATCCAAAGGTTCCAACATCGAATAACTTACAGTTGCCGGAACGGATTTTGACAGAAACGGCCACTCCCGTCTTTCGGAGGAGACGAAAAGCCGTCGGTCCCGACTGCCTAAAAACAGTCGTCATCTCTCATCATCACCCCTCAATAAAAAATAAATCAATCAAAAACCTCTCATTACCCACGCACAAGCCTAGAGCTCATGTGGGCATCACCCTCAAAAAAAAAAAAAAAAATGTAGATTCTCGAGACAGAGACGAGATGTGATTTTCGCCTATCTCTTTCTCGGGCTACGGAATGACAATCTTGTCTATTCCTCAGTGAATAGTGTAGAATAGACAACATTGTTTTCATTCTTTCAACTATTTGACATAATTTATTCATTCTATTTGAGATATGTTACCAGCCAAACTCCGCCTCCTGGTCACAGTCATAGCGTAGTGCAGCGGACTGAGGACCGCGCTGTAGCGGTCGACGGCAATAGCAACCACGGAGAAGACAGTGGCGGTGGCGACAAGGGTGGCCACGCCAGCCGCCAGCGACAGCGGCAGCGACACCGACAGCTTGGTCGAGATCAGCGTCGGCGCCAGCACTGTCGACGACACAATGTCGGCCATCACCAGACTGCCAACGAATCTGCCAACAAAATACAACCCAAGTTGAAAATATTACTAACTACATTTGAGTAATACAGGTTATATGGCCATAAAATGGTGCTGAAGATTGAATTTTATGAAACCAGCGTCAACAGACAATCAAATTAGACAGGAATCATGAACTGATCCGCGTCAAATGTTTTGTCAAAAATCGCACCAATTCTCTTGAAACCGCACCATTCTTTATGACAAGAGTATTAACAGAGTAATCAATTTATTTGGAAAGTCTATGATTATTAATAGTCATACCCTCCAGCCGGAGCAATGCTGGAAACTATCAACTCGTTCCAGCTTGTCGCTTATATGTTTCGACGAGCCTAATATAATACAATGTAGAATGCTGAATCTCGCAGATTATTGAAAAGGTCTTTTAAAAAGTTATTCTTTGAAAGGTCTTCTTCAAAAAGGTCTTTTTTAAAGACTTGGAAGGTCTTCAAGACTTCTAAGCCTTTTGAATATTGTGTCGAAATCACTGGTTAATTATTACCAAAACAGCTGATTTCTGACAAGTTAAAAGGTTCGTGCTATAGCAAAATATGGATCATATGATTCTCTACTCTATACAAACCAATAGTTCAATGCAAAGTGAAACAGCTGCTATTTCGGTTGCATATTGGACTATTCTGTTTCTATAACATTTTGTTTCTAGTGATCATAGAAGAGATCAATCAGTTGCTGATTGCCTATTGGATAGTCTGCTGGTGTACGAGTCTTAAGAACAACATGTGATAAGAATTTTTTAAGAAGTATCAATCAAATATCAAATAATCAATCCAAGTTGAATATATCACCATAGAGAAAGCATGCGCCATGTAGATGATTTGTCCCCATGGTGAACAGTGAACCACGGGAAAACGACGTGAGGGTGGTGATGTCTCTGGGTATAGCACGATCCTTTTAACTTGTCAGAAATCAGCTGTTTTGGTAATAATTAAACAGTGATTTCGACACAATAATCAAAAGGCTTAAAAGTCTTAAAGACCTTTAAAGTCTTTAAAATACCTTTTTAAAGAAGACCTTTCAAAGAATAACTTTTTAAAAGACCTTTTCAATAATCTGCGAGATTCAGCATTTGTAGGTTAAGTATTGTGAAACATACTCGTCGAACATATGTTTTCTGACAAGTTAAAAGGATCCTGCTATACTTCTCGGTACTTCAAGAACTTGCTGTGTTAGGGCGATCGGCGAGATCTCTGAACACGAACTATTTTCACCATACATGAGAAATGTAAACGAATTCGAATGCATCATGTGCTAATGAGATGAGCGTTTAAAGTATAAAATAAAATTTAAAATAAACAATTGAAGATGCACACCAAATGTGGCTGCTGGGCTCTGATATAAATGTTATTTATACAGTTGTAGAGTACTCTTTCCAAAATTGCATTGTAATGCCAGGTTGAGATTGGAAGAGAGAAAGAGCGAAACACGAGAATGAGTGACAGAGAGAGAGAGGGTGCGAGAGAAATCTGTGTGTAATTACGTTTGTGCATGACTGTGGTGCTGGTATTGTCTCCTTAATGATACAACACAGAAAATGAGAACTTTGAACCACCTATCCAGGATAAAACGACTTTCAGTTCATCTCACTTCCACAAGAAAACACAATTTATCTTCAGTACAGTTTTATCTACAGTATTTTTAAACTACTTAAAACTCGTTAAGAAAGTATAGTTGAGAGGATTGAAATCTGCTGAATAAAAAATCAGAAGTTGTCACAACCAAGTTTACGTAACAAGTTTGTTAGAAAAAATGTTACAACAAACTGTTATGAACCTTTTCAAACCAATGACCACACTGTGATTATACAGTCTCTGTAGCATCGACAAGCCATTTCCACAAAGATCGGTTCATACAAATGGCAATAGTTCAATCTTAGCAATAAAATGCAATAAATATATTTATATTTAACATTTGAAAGAAATAGTAATACATGAAGAAAATATTGCGAAGAAAATTAAATAAAGGTTACTATAATGAAATCTATGTATAACAAGATCCTTTTAAATTGTCAGAAAACAGCTGATTGATGTACGCTCGTTTACTAACGTTAAATCAGCTGTTTTCTGACAAGTTAAAAGAATCCTGCTATACTAATTACTAGCTTCAATTCAGGTCTCACTAATAAAAGCCATACGAATAAAAAAAATAGAGAGGTGGAACATATGACCTTGAAGAGCATATGAATAAATAAACAGTAATCAGATTGTATACAACATCAAGAGGGTAGTAAATAGAAGAACAAATTGAATGAAAAGGTACTTTCGCATTTTTTAAGAGAGTTTTAAAATTTAGAAAATCGTCTATCACTTTGAAAAATTGTAAATTACAACAACTTTAAAATCTCACAGTCTACTGAAAAATACTTGTCTTGGTCCACAAATTCATGATTACAGGTGAGATGATCAAACACTTCTTATAACCTTGAAAAATGCAAGCTAATCCTTGCCTCTAAATTTAAAAACAAATTCGTGAAACTAATCAATGAAACAGACTAAAAAAGAAACAGTTATTAGTGTGTTGAAAAACAATAAAAACGATAGACAAAATTCAGACAAGAACGATACGGATGGTGTTAGAATTATTAGACGATGTACGACTCTAGGATTGGATAGGATACAATCGGATCGATTTTTTACTAATGAGAACAGTACAACGTTGAATACAGATAGCTTGAGTATGCATTTTTGTAGCGAGAATACAGATTTCCACGAAGTGAATGGTGGGAAATTTGAGGGAACATCTAGGAGCAATGAGATTGATGAAACACTTGTGAACAACAAGATTACTACTGATGATAAGAATAATGTTGGGGAGGCATCAGAGCGTGTTAGTGATACAAAGTTAGAACCCTCGAGTACCCTGAAACATGAAGATGAGAATTCGATTTTGTCACTCCCCCAATACTCATATGATTTAGAGAATGCTGATGATGTGATAGGCATCAACAGAGAATACCATTTCTTGGACCAAATTCAAGCGTCCAAACAAAAACTCACCTCACTACCAAAAGCTATTTCAAGAGTTATCGAAAATCCAATTCAGAATAATGATAAACTATTGGGGATTAACATAGAGGGTGAAAATTCTGATTCAGGATCACCCATAATCAGGTTGTTGGATCTTAGTTGTAACTATTTGAGACAAGTTTCGGCCGAAATCGCTGAACTCTGCGATTGGATACAAGTGTTCAATCTGAGCAACAATCAACTTGCTTCTCTTCCCAAAGAAATGGCCCAGTTAAATCAGCTGGAAGAGATTGACGTCTCCTACAATCTTCTGAAACAATTACCACGTGCCGTTTACAAACTACGAGGATTAAAGTACTTATTTGCCAAGTGCAACAACATATCAACAGTCGACAAAGAACTGAAAACGTTGAGAAAGTTGATTTTACTTGATTTATCACACAACAACATACGAGGCTGGCCCTATCCTGTCATAAATTTCAGTTCTTTGGTAGAACTGAATCTATCCAACAACAAAATCCTTGTAATACCGTCAGGAGTGCACTATATGACTGGTTTAAAAGTCCTCCGATTGCGCGGCAACTCAATCAGTCGCTTCACCAAGAAGACTAGACCGCCCGGTTTGGAGATTTTAGATTTGGGCGAAAACAAAATGCAAACAACTCCAGATTTCCACGGCTGTACAACTTTGAAACAAGTTTGGGTCGATCATAACTTCTTACAACAAGTGGATGTCAACTCGTTCCTCAGTACATCCATCTGTTATTTGAGTTTGTCACACAACAAGATCACAACAATAAACGGGTATTTTTCAACGTTGGAAAGCTTGAACGTTTTGGATCTATCCGGCAACCAACTGAAAAACTTGCCTTTTGACTTGGGGTGCTCTGAAAGACTCACAACATTGAAGATTGAGAACAACTGTTTCGAAGATCCCGAGATTATGGAATACAGCAGATTGGGTACAAAACAGTTGACAAGATATCTCTTGAAAAACTTCTGGGATACTTCGGGGGAATCAAACTTTTCCAGGTACACAACTGTGTATCGTTTCGACTCGAAAGATAGATTCACTTATGCAAACGAGTGTTCCTGTATAAGAATGACAGCAAACGAAAGCGGTAACATACCGAATTGGATGTTCAAAAAAGCAGAAATGGAAGAAGTAATGCGAATAGATTTATCCAGGAATCAACTAGATCAGTTACCACCAAACCTGTGGAGAACTTCCCCATACCTGGAAGAATTATTCTTGGACGAAAACAAACTCACAGTAATCCCCTCTTTCATAGGCAACTTTTGGAAGCTGAGTGTCCTTATTCTAAAAAGAAACAATCTGGAAGCTTTACCAGCTCGCTTGTCACTATGTGAACATCTTTGCTTACTGGATATTTCTTACAACCATTTTCGTGAACTGCCGTCAGTGATAGACGAACTGAGAAGTCTGAGGATTTTGTATGCCAATAACAACAGGATTCTAGAGATTGGCAAATGTTATGAGAAACTGAGTAACTTGGAATTTATAGATTTGTCGAATAATGAAGTTGAAATCTTGTCATGAGATAATGATCTTCTAGTATAGGCCTGCACACAACAGGATATGATGGAGAAGGAATTTGGCGACTTGGATACTCTGTCGAAAAATAATTTCCATGACCATATTATGTACATAAATTATGATATTTCATAATACATAGATAAGATGCGATATAAGCTTCGCAAGCTAGGGTTTGCCAACTCATAAGCATGAGAAAATAGATCACCCAAGTCAATAGAGCTGATACCCCTAATATAGGCTGTGGATTAATGATGATGAATATTGTGATAATATATTATCATGATGATGTGGTTCATGCTAATGATAATACATGCGAGTATAAATGAATATTTTATTGACGTTCTTCATGTGAATGGCTTGCGAAAAATTCCAGTCGTGAAAAATACTTTAATAATTATTCTACGTAATAAAATGCGATAAACTACAGCCTGACCCTGTATGATTTTTGAAATTCATCATCAAGAATTCAATGATCAATAATTATCAAGAAAAAATTTTTTCTTCCACTATAAAAAGAAGTACACGTACCCATAATTCATGGTTTTCCAAATTTACCGTTTACAGATTCATCGGCTCAAAAATCAATTTCAACTATGAAAAGCAGTATTATTTCTCCGGAGACTCCATCCTGTGTTGAGAATGATAAAAACATCGCTAAAGAATGAGATTATAATTGATTTCTGAATTGTTTCCCAATCATGACTATAATATCTGTTCCACTCTCTTCTGAAGAAAAACTTATTGAAACTAATGATTTCACAACTAGCAAGCTAATTTTTCAATAACAGGCAAAAATGATGAAAATTAGCAAGTTTCAAACAGTAATCGACTTTGAAGAAAGTTATTACTTGAAATGATTCTGCATTGTTTGTCAACTTAATAAATAAAATTCTCTTTCAACTTGCATTTTTCACTAATCTTGTTTGAGCGAACATATTTATAAATTCTATTAATAAAACTCAGAATAATATTATAAACTCATTCCCTTTCATTCTTATTTTTCGAATTCTAGATAGTAATTTTTCATATTTTGTATATTAATCCATCGGCCCAAAATCTGAATGAATAGAAAATATGTGACTCACAAACATCCTTAATTTCATCCTTATCCTTGATGTGAATAAAGAATTCCAATTTACTTGACTTAAACTCACATTAAAATCGATTTAGTACTGTACTTGTTAATCTAAATGTTGTATTGATGTTTATGCATGTTAACATGTTCGGTATTATGTTTACATCATGGATTGTGTATAGGATTGTGTATGGACTTTAGAACTCTGATATTACTTTCATAATGGAAGGCTTTATATTCATAGAACTGGTATCATTATCAATATCGTGGAACCTCTCCTAATTTATATGAATTAAAAAAAAAACTCCATAATGAGGTGGATTTAGTAGTTTGACAAAATTTAAAACTTATCCATTAATTACAATATCACGTTTTACCTATGTATTGCGTTAATATTTCTCGATCAGAGATCGGACAGTTTACGAAGATCACTATAATCCAGTGGTGGTCCTAGACACTGGATTATGATGCAGAGTAGATAATATCGTGTTCACTTACCTATTGGATGGGGAGCGTAGAGCAGGACACCTGTAGAACACGACAAGGACAAGAGTATTGGATGCAAGACCAGAGGCAGCCAAAAATGTCAGACACACATCCACCACAGCTGTAACAGAGAATTGAATGGAAAGGATTAAATTATAAATGAAAGGGGAAATCAAATAAATGATAGAACGTACACATGGATGCACTATAGAAATGATATCGTATACTACAGTACAGTAAAATAGTAGTATCGAAATATAATGACTTGGTATATTAGGCAGCTCGTACACCGGAGCAATAAGCAAAAAGCAACAAGTAATTATGGATAAAATATAAGTAAAATAATGCCTTAGTAGATGAGAAAGTAATATAATGTTATTACGAATGAGAAATTGTCATTAATATTTAGGCTAGGCGTACACCGGTTAGTCAAGACAAGACAAGACGAGATTAGTCACGTTTAGTCACAGTACTTCATAGTTGCTTATGAAGCAACACACACCGATTAGTCATTGCATCGGAGTGTGCTGCTTCATAAGCAACTATGTGAAGTACTGTGACTAAACGTGACTAACCTCGTCTTGTCTTGTCTTGACTAACCGGTGTACGCCTAGCCTAATATAGAAATAATGACTTGGTATATAAGTGATTATGACTATAAGTAAAATAATGACTTAGTGAATGGGAAAATTATGTAATGTTATTACGAATGAGAAATTGCCATTGATATTTAGGCTAGGCGTACACCGGTTAGTCGAGAAAAGACAATATTAGTCACGTTTAGTCACAGTACTTCACATAGTTGCTTATGAAGCAACACACACCGATTAGTCATTGCATCGGTGTGTGCTGCTTCATAAGAAACTATGTGAATTACTGTGACTAAACGTGACTAAGTCTGGGCGTACACCGGTTAGTCAAGACAAGACAAGACAAGATTAGTCACGTTTATTCACAGTAATTCACATAGTTGCTCATGAAGCAACACACACCGAATAGTCATTGCATCAATGTTTGCTGCTTCATAAGCAACTATGTGAATAACTGTGACTAAACGTGACTATTTCGTCTTGTCTTGACTAACCGGTGTACCGGCCTAGTCTAAATGAAATGCTGTAAGACAACTAATATATATGTTGTGATGAAGAAAGAATATTTATGGTCGATTACGAGAACTGTGTCAGTTGTTTTATTTTAAAAGGAAATTATAGAATATTTCTGTTTAATTTGGAGGATGGCAAATGATTGATGGAAGACACCATAAGGCTAGGCGTACACCGGTTAGTCAAGACAAGACAAGACGAGATTAGTCACGTTTAGTCACAGTATTTCACATAGTTTCTTATGAAGCAGCACACACCGATGCAATGACCAATCGGTGTGTGACACCGATGCAATGACTAATCGGTGTGTGTTGCTTCATAAGCAACTATGTGAAGTACTGTGACTAATCTCGTCTTGTCTTGTCTTGACTAAACGGTGCACGCCTAGCCTTAGTTCGTTTCCCAATTTGTAAACAGCTGATTCTTCCTCAAAATCAGAAACATTCTACTATACAAACTTCGTAAGTGATCGAGAATCAAACTTTGACTGACAGACACTTTTCTGCAGCCTTTTCTTTTCGAATCGATCAAAATTACGTTGAAAAATAAGTGAGTTTACAGAATATCAACAAAGAACATTTTATTCAGCAATATTTTCTACAAATGGAGTTGAGAAAGCGGATTGTTGTAAATGGCGGATATGATTGGCCAAGAGGCATTCGTTGCCATTGGTTGAACGCCATTGGCTCGTATTCGGCCAATCGCAGCCGCTCTAAACGATTGAAACCGGAAGACATTTTGTAGCCAATAGAATGCATCGTCCATTGTACATCGGTACTTTGGAGTACATAAATTATGAATAATTCTCTTTCTTGTTCCTCAAAACTCTTTCAAACTCATTCCATACCATAAATACTTGATTGTAGATAATGGCGACGTTAGTATTGTGTTGTGGTACAATAAAATTATTAAATAAGTAACATTATTGAGTATCACAAAATATGAAATTCTCTATCTTGTTCAATTGATCAATTGGGCTTAAGCCTGTTGAACCTTTCATTTAGTATTATGTGTACATTACTGAATAAATATATTTTTTTTTAAATAATCAATTTTCGTCTTTGCATTCAAGTCGTTAGGCAACGGTTGATTTACTACAGTATACTACTACTACCCTTTCCTACACTGCATCTCCTTGCTAATTTCCAGTAGCAAGAATAGTGGTGTTCTGCCTCTTTTAATGTGATTTAAAAGACAAAACTTGGCCTTCCCTAACGATTCCTATTATTAGACAGTCCAGCTCCGACTCGTTTGTTATTGAATTATCTACCGTAATTGACCAAAGTGATTCAATTACTACTTGCACTCACACAATTGAATAAAGGTTGGTTTCAAGGAACCTTCCCTTTATCTTTGTGTCTCTAAATGTTATTGAACTGACGGTAGTTTTCCATTATAGCACCCCATCCCGTAGCGAAGCGTGGTATACTTATTTGGTCATCGCCGGGTATATTTCCTATAGGATGTATACAATGTATAGGCCTATTTCCTATAGGAACTATACCCGGCGATGACCAAATAAGTATACCACGCTTCGCCACGGACCCCATCATACCATAAAGAATAATTTATAAGATAAGATATTCATAGTCGAACATTATGAGTTGCAGACGAATAATGTATCTTTTTCTGGCCGATAAATACATTTTCCAATATTATTCAAAGACGAAAAGTTTTTAAAAAGAAAATCTCTAAGCATTAATAACATCGATTTGATAAATCGATGTATCGATCGATACTCGAACTCGATAAATCGATTAACCCTTATCAACCCGGAGAGTCTATTCATATGAATTATGAATGAGATATGAGATTACATAGGATGGATAGGCTTGAAGTTGATTGCTCTCACGTCATCCAGTGTTTGTATAGGATAATGGGTTCAGGACCAGCTTCATGATCAACAACAATTATAATTAAGTTCAAGTTCAAGTCAAGGTCGACTTGAAGTTGAATTGATTGGATTATCAATTGAAAAGGCACTTGAGAGTGACGGGAAGTAAGTTTGAAGCTGACTAGAACAATTTATCAATTAAGATGATTTTAGAACTCAATATTGGCACAAGAGTAGTTGGTTCGACATTCAAACCATATCCGATTATCCAGTTAACTATACGTGTAGCTTGGTATTAATAGTGTTATTTATGTTTTTTAATTTTCCTCAAGTTTTCGTCAAAAATAACATTATAGGTTATCGTTGCTTTGTTCAACTGCTTACATTAACCTGGATAGGAAGGAAAGCGTCCAAGTGCATACTCCTCGATTACCGTACTAATAGAACTTTTAAGTCCTAGACTAAAACGGGTGGCTACCGTAGCATCGACAAACGTTTGTCTCGACAGGTTAGTACTTAGTACATAGTGTTGAGGATAACGTTTGTCAATGCTATTGGAACCGGCCCTTAGAATTCATTCATCATTAATTTTATCATCGAGATTTGGGAGAGAAAGAGCTTTGTGCCAAGGCTGTTGTTATATCTCATATCATAATTTCTTGATTTGTGTAGCCTATAAAATAAGGAAAATAGTGAAATAATATCTTATATTACTATTTTTCATTACATGTCAGTAGAAGCGATCAGTAACATTATACTGTTAAGTATTATGACATCGATAGATTCGAACATCACTGTTCATGTTCAATTAAGATACATTTTGATGATATCGTATAATAATTATCATTAGCATATCTGTTCTTGAATTCATTTGTCAGTTTTCAGAAAGCTGATTTTCATAGGAAAAATTGAAGTCAAACTCACAAGGGAAAGAAGAGAACTTTTTCCCCGAGTATTTGAGCGAATTTTAAAATTAAATTTGATTTCAATATTATTATATTCTATTTTTAATTTGATTAATTATTTTTATGTTCTCACCATCAGCTGTTCGACTGCTCATACTGTGCTTCCTTCACCAATAGAACACGTCACCGCCATATGACCTGAAACAATATACGCTAAATTATAGCAGGATCCTTTTAACTTGTCAGAAAACATATGTTTTGACGAGCAATATCACAATACTTAACCTACAAATGCTGAATCTCGCAGATTATTGAAAAGGTCTTTTAAAAAGTTATTCTTTGAAAGGTTTTCTTTAAAAAAGGTCTTTTGAAGACTTTAAATGTCTTTAAGACATTTAAGCCTTTTGATTATTGTGTCGAAGTCACTGTTTAATAATTACTGGATCAGCTGATTTATAACAAGTTAAATGGATCCTGCTATAACAGAAGTCATTGAAAAATCAACAGGTTCCCTGTTCTGTCTAAAACTTTCGACAGAGATTCAACTGAACAGCTGATAGAAAAGGGAAACATCTGAGCAATGCTTGATGCTGCCTACAAGTAGTATATTTTCCTTGACAACCAACAATGCCAACAATTCCTACTATTTTCAAACGAAGTTAGTATCTATTTATCTAGTTAATAATCAACCATATTCAATTAGTGTATAGTTGCAACTATAGTTTATAGTTAACCAGATCATATAACGAGGATTTGTTATTCCGTTATAACGGGAATATAATTAATCGTTATTAATTACGATCTTATCTGTGACCAAGATCTAAGTATCCCAAATGTAAGCAACATCTCCATTAATTCCTATAAAATCCACTTTCCCATACGATGCCTCATAAGGTAGATACTGCAATGCAATGTGCGATAAATAATATTTACTTTCAAGGCACGTGTCGGAAATGAGTGGTACTACGATGAGAGTACAAAGAAGAAGAAAAAGAAGAATAAGAAGAAGAAGAAGAAGAAGAAGAAGAAGAAGAAGAAGAAGAAGAAGAAGAAGAAGAAGAAGAAGAAGAAGAAGAAGGGATGAGGAAGAAGAAGAAGAAGAAGAAGGAGATGAGGAAGAAGAGAAAGATAGAAGGAGGAGGAGAAGACGAAGAAGAAGGAGAAGGAGGAGGAGGAGGAGGAGGAGGAGGAGGAGGAGGAGGAGGAGGAAAATGGGAAGGAGGAGGAGCATGAAGAGTGGAGAAAAGAAGAAGAAGAAGGGGAAGAAGGAGGAGATGAGAGAGAAGAAGAAAAAATGAGAAGAAGAAGGGGAGGAGGAGGAGGAGCAGGAGAAGGAGGAGAATAAGAATAAGAAGAGCGAATGCGTGACCGAAAATAGGATGGGTAAAAGTTTATTGCGGCACTTACTCAAATATTTGACACCCAAGATAAGAGAGAGAGAGAGAGAGAGAGAGAGCCCCCGCAGCGTTGATGTCTTGAAAAGAAGCGTTTGATTAAGTCCCGAATCTGGGTGAAACCAAATTTTGGCCTCGATCCTTCTATCAGTTTATCTAGGAGGTGTGACACATTTTCATTATTCTTTATCGCTCTGGAATCAGCTGAGAGTGTGGGAGAATCGTCTATCACGCCATAGACGATAAAAAGTGTACAAGTAGGAACTTTTGTACAAGGAAAATTCTACAAAAATGATAGTTTAATACCATTTATTTGAAAATACAATAGAAATTATCTGGAAACACAATAGAAAACACAATTTCACATAGATTTGACTTGATATCAGTTATTATGGAACGGGAACTTTCCAGAAAACCATAGCGAAAGTCCAACACAGAGAAACTTTGCTGTGCTCGCTGCCGAAGCGAATGTTCAAAACAGCGAATACTGTACCACAAACCCAGTTATTACACACTTTCTGTTAGAAATGTTATTCTATACAAAGAGAAACGAATAAACTAATCATGAATAAGTATTAGGCTAGGCGTACACCGGTTAGTCAAGACAAGACAAGACAAGATTAGTCACGTTTAGTCACAATAATTCACATAGTTGCTTATGAAGCAGCACATACCGATGCAATGACTGATCAGTGTGTGTTGCTTCATAAGCAACTGTGTGAAGTACTGTTACTAAACGTGACTAATCTCGTCTTGTCTTGACTAACCAGTGTACGCCTAGCCTTATGATTTTCAAAGTGTAAGAATCTATAGTTAATCTACTCGGATTTAGTGTGAGATTAGAGATACTATCATTGTCACTCGAATCGTTTGATAATACTCATATAGAAGAAATAAAGAAACATTGTAACTTGAATTGTGTGATACTAATTACATAGAATACGTTATAAACCACGAGTCGAGCAAAATTCTATGCTACCAATAGACGACTATCAGATCACTTCAAGCTTTTACAAGAATGTTTCCTCGATGTTGTTTACTAGAGAATTAATGGAGTAGTAAATCGATCACTTCACGAGTGATAATCGAAGAGATGAACTGTAAGACGAGCGGCGAAAATTCAATTATCAGTGGCCTCCGCTTTTTTGTCGGAACGTGACGTGTAGTGGACGGAAGAGAGAGAATGAATTGGAGAAGGAGTAATGAGTGAGAGAGAGAAGAGGAAGAGAGGAGGTGAGAAAATCAGAGAGTCGAAAAGTGAGAAATTGTGAGAAGTAAATTTGCATTGAGGAAGATTGGGGTGCAAATGAGATCGAACAAAGGAGAATGTGTAAGAAATGAGGATGAGAGTGAAACTGAGAAAGAATGAGTTGGAAAGAGAGATATGAGTTGAGAAGAAAAAGAGGATGAGAGGAAGTTAGAGAGTTAAGAAGTGAGAGATTGGGAGATGCGAATTCGGATTAAACAGAATTAGGGAGCAAGTGACATCAAAAAGGAGAAAATAAGTATGAATAAAAGGTTGGAGGTAAAAATCAAAAGAATTCAATTATTAGCATTGTACACAATACAGTATGAAAATTCGCTCTGCTATGTTATTTCATTCAGTGAAAGGGATTGTATTAACTGTAGTGTTAGCGGCTAGTTGTATGAAAATCCTATTGAATTTAATCTCTGTAAAATAACGACAGTCCATTGACGTCCGATTGGTGCATTGGTTCCCTTAGATGACGTAAACTAACGGCGGATTAATTCAATTATTGTATTTCCGTGCAACTGGCCGGAGAGTAAACGTGAAGCTTGAATTAAACCTAAATCTTAAAGCAAAAGGAAGAAAGTTCAGTTAAATTTCAATAACTATCTCTATGGATTAAACAGTTTACGTTTTTCACTTTCAATATTTAAAGCTTCTTTCACACAGTACGGACCGGGCCCGTATCGTACGTGTGAAAGCCTTTGTGTTAAACACAAACAACACAAGAGATACTTAGTTTCAAACAGTTGGAAGAACATAGTTACTATGTTCTTCTCTCTATTTTGTCTGTGTTTCTAGCGGGTAGGAACCACGTTGAGATAGAAATATTCCATTTCCGTTCCTCATTCCTTCACTTATTTTCCAGCTTCCTTATTCTTCAATTTCTTTTTCTTTGCTTCCTTCTTCTCTTCACCCTTTTTTCTTTTATTTTTGAAACACTTGGCTCGCTTTCCCGTTTCGAGTGTATTTCTATGCAGGTTCGTTTCAAGGTGATACAACATCAGTCTAGCTGCTCTACTGGAGAAAAGCTTGGACTGAAGAGTCTGGTCTTGCATTCAGACGCCTGAATATTGCATTGGGATTTCCTGTTCTCGTTTCACTTCCATTCTTAGTAGTGAATAATGAGACTTCTGACCTAAGCCAATCACAGGGCAGGGATTTCCCCCCCTACCCCCCTCGCCCTGAGGGGGCGTGGCTTAATGGGGTGGTTACCCCTTCGTCTCTCCCTAAGACGCCATTTTGTAGTGGTGATTAAAGAGGGACCCCAGCGAAGACCAATGGGAGACGAGTTCCCCACCAGGTTGGCCAATCAGAGGCAGCATTTCCTCCACCTCTTTTTGTATGTGCTATATTTTTTGTATGTTCTATATATCTATTTCTTTCTCTGTCCTGTACCATACTGTGCCATAGCGTTGTCTCACTCTTTCTTTCCAGTATACAAAGTATACCTATATAAAAATATATATGTACTATCTATAGAGAAAAAATATATATGTGCTATCTCTTTCTCCCTCCTCTAGCATAACGTGTGATAGCGTTGTCTCACTCTTTCTTTCCCCTAAGGAGAGTATATCTATATTTGATGGGGCATATATTGTTGAGAAAGATATATGCAATCTCTTTGTCTCTCTCTTGCAGCATAATGGCAGATGAGCCTCTCTCACTCTTCGGCTGTGATATTACTATGTATATTCGCAATGTCAGTGCACCCGCCCCTGGCCCCCGCCTCCAGCCCCAAGCCCCAAGCCTCAGCAATTAATCACCTCAAAATGACAGCTGCGCTATTATATTGTACAGTAGCTACCAATTGACAGGTGCACTATTTCGTTAAATACAAATCGACTCCCACTAAGAAAAACCAAGTCTACCAACCTAATTTCATATCGTATCAAATTTACCCATATCTTAATCATCTGGTTTTGGAATAAATAACCCAACATATTCATGCAATTCCTCTCTGACCCATGATTTCATAGAATCGATTTTTGCTCTAAATCTTCTTTTAGAGATTGGGACCTTGCGTTATTAGAATCTATTAATTTATTGATTTTCTCGATCTTATCAAGTAATTCATTTTGCTCTGATCAATTGCAAATTGATGCACTGAACTTAAATCTCTTTTAATTACAGCATGTTGCTCTTTGTTATTAGCTTCGATTTTTGAATGAACCTCATTCTTTACCTTATCAATTGTAGATATGTGTTCCGTTTTCAAGCTGTTTAAATTATTTACCAGATCTCTTTTAACATTATCAATCTCGCTATTGTGAAAGGATTTGTGTTCTACTAATTTATCTACCAAAGCTTTTTCAAGTTCCTCTAATTTTCTTGTGAGATTAGTGTTTGTTACATAACTATTTGATATCTCAGTTCTCAATTTTCCTAATTCAGCCTTAGATACAAACTGATTAATTTGTTCTAAAATATTAGCTTTAATAGCATTCGCCATCTCAATTAATCTCTGATCAAATATATCTTTCTTTACAAGTTCTCTATCGATAGTTTCGAATATTCTCTTCTCAAAAACACCAAGTTTCTTATCTAATCTCTCTGCTTATTACACTGGCTATATCAGAAGATAACTGCGTTAGTTGCTCGTTTAAGTAAGCCCTATCAATTTTGTTGAGTACGTTTTTATCACCTACCTCTTTAACAGAATCTTTAATTTTATCAGAAATGACCTGCAATCTTTCATTCAAATAACTCCTATCAACTTTATTTGCGCTTATATTCTCAATCGCGTTCGACAATGTATTCAAATATGATTTTGTAGTTGACGTGCTCTCATCCACCAATTTTGTGATACTATTCAATACGTGTTTAGAAACACTTTTCTCGATTTCTTGAGAAAGCAAATCTAATCTCCTTTCAATTCAGATTTATCTGTATGAAGACTCTTTTGCAATTCTACTGAGATATTATCTAAATACGATTTAAGATTGGTATTAATTTGTTGTTGATTAAGCGATGTAAGAATTTCCTTACTTAAAATTTCTAAATCAAAATTTCCAGGTATCTTTGAACACAGTTCCTTCAATTTCAAATCAAAGTACTGATTTGGGGTACCTACACCCCTCCGTGTCCGAATCTGTGCACAGACATGTTCAAACTGTGCTTAAATTTTTATTTACTTTACTCCAGTGTTTAAAAATTCTTATCAACATTATTATTATTATTATGGCTCCAATATTCCGCCTCACCAGATGTGAACGAGGTGAGGTGTGTCTACCAAGAGTCATAGCACGTGCACATTTATGTCTCAACGGTTTTTCTCTGCAGGAGCAGAGACGCATCAAATTGAGCTCATTCCCCTCATTCACTGCATATCTTATTTTTACATTTGACATGTGCCAGCTCGTAAAGACAGTCCCACAGGGTTTTAAAATCTCTCTAGCGTGGACTTGTGATTCTTTTTTTACACAACCGTAATGGATGTGGGATTTTTCGATAGCGATAATATCTAATAAATCATATATTTCAGAATATATTGGATAGTGGTTGATGCATGATTTACTCAGTATAGAATCATCTCCATCAGTGGAAGACTTTATATTGCTAGCAATGAGATTAAAGTCCTCGATACTGATTGACATAAATAAACGCCCAATTTTTGATAATTTTGCATAACTATAGCACAACATAATTAACCCACAACCTCTCTCAAAGCGAGAGTGTAGTATACTAAATTAAATCTCCTCAAGTAGTCCTCTCCCATCGCTTGTACAATAAAGAAACATATATTTGTTATTAAAATTCTCTAGATTAGAGTAGTTCAAAACATTTATAAAATTATCTGGGAGTATAACCTCCAAATATGCATCCCCAATACCATATCGATCATAAAGTTTTATAAATATCTGCTTTGATCTGCTAATTGTAGCATGAATGATAGGCAAATTTTCCTCTCTGTGAGTTTCAGGCACAGGCGTAATGGAAAAATTTCCTGTGCTAAATTATTGAACGCTTCTACATCAAACTTTGTAGCTTCCATTGTGAAATGAATACTTACCTTAGAGAGAATACCATTGTTTCCATCCCCACAGGATCTGCCCAACACTTAATCATGTCAGGCACCTTAATAAAAGATGTAAGGCATGATTAAGTATAAATTTATTGTGCTGTAAATGGTTGGGGTCGTTAGCTGTTTTACAAGTGCTTCTCCAAATCTTAACAAAATTATAACAAGATCTAGCAAGGAAATCCGATTATAATTCTGATAAGATCAGACCTATTATCTTGCTGGGGAACTCGTTTACACTTAGTTCTCTTTCAAACATATTTTCCATCCCACCCACAATACAAAAGCAAACTCTTTCGATTAAAGTGATCAACATTTTCTTCATTCAACACATCCAAAAATTCATGTGGGAGATGTACATTAAAGAAATATGGTTCAGCTCAGGCTCCCGATTATAAAGAGTTATAAAAAGCGATGGAGGAATGCTGTAGACTGTGTCAGGTCCATCACACCAATTTTCGAATCAAATCCATGTACTTCCGCTCGAAGTACACCCCAATCTTCGTCTCTATGCCAAAAGGAAATGGTTCAAGGGAAGTAAGGCTCCAGCCATTACGTTGAAAGCTTCAACATCAAGCAGTACATTTTCACGAATGATACAAGTTGAGAAGTTCAGAGGTTTTATAAACCTTTCCCCACCACTGTTTATAAACTCAGGCACAACTATCGGTGATTGCGCATGCACAAATCATAGCTTCTTCTTCTATTTGTATTAATTTGTTTATGGGGAGTTTGTGCGGCCTGTAATAGGATAGATATTCATTGATATCGCTTAAATTTACACAGCTTAGAAAAATAATTTTCAACTGTTTCGCGACTTCAACGTTTTCAATCCTCAATTTTTAATTGCTTCTTCACGAATCAAACCATTCCAAAACACCTTTTAATCGGTTTTCCAATTCTTGATCCGCACACAACCAACTCTGAGGATCCATTATCTCTGACTGATTACTTATACAAGGGAATTAATACCGAGAAATTAATTGGCTTCGATTTTCCCCCACCACTGTTCACGCTGCATATTCTAACTCTGTGTGAATCTAAGCAATAGCCGCAGTAAACACACACTATTTTTTCCATCGTAATAAAACCCTGCAGCGCAAAGTTTCTTTTACTCAATCTCCCATAATAAGTACAATCGCTCATTGATTTCATTCTATTGTTTTCACACATATAATCCACTTCAGGTTTTAAACATGTAGCTTGGTTGGATGTCAGCAGTTGCGAATAATGATATGCGCTAACTAGCGCATCTTCCATTCGTATCTTCCTGTGTATACCACATGAATCAACACACCAACTTGGACCGCTAAAATCCGGCTTGGCAAAATCTTCAGGCATAGCTCTTACATCATCATGGTATTTTCTTAAAAACTCCGCTTTTTCTTTTCCCTTTGTGTAAATGTAATCATATTTCTTAAGATAATCTACTATTAGACTGTCCGAAAAATCTGTTTCTCCTGATTCCCAAGAAAGTTTGTGATAATGACGTTCCAACCAACACGCTTCACGATACATTTTCTCACACAGAGTAGATTTCGGGTAAGGTGATTTAAAGTGTAGAAGCGCATAATTATTATTTTGATTGACCAAGGCAAATTCCTTCACAATAAATTCGTTATTATCCCCCTTAAACCAATGAAGATCCACCACCGCAAAATAATTCTTTTCTTCCTCCTTATCCGCTGTACGTGTTTTTTCTCCTTCACTAACCTCAAAGCTCCCAAACGCGTCTTGAAACAACGAAGAACTCGACATGTTGTTCTCACCACTTCGAACACACGAATGAATAAGTAATCTCTTACATTTTACCCATTTATATTTTCAATACACTCTATCGGTAAATTACTGAACTTCTCTAACTAGAGATGTTAAAGGCCTGTATTCAACAAGGCTGTCGCTAATAAGAATGCAATAGGCACTTGTACCATTGGGTACCTCATTATTGAATTCAAGGTCTAACCGGATATCTGTGGAGGCTTTCAAGTTTTCAGATTGTAAAGAGCAATCTATTACTATTAACGGCGAGTTCTTACAAAATTATCAAAATCAATTTCATGTCCATATTCGGTGTTTATAGCTTTATTATAATAACTAGGAGCAAAATCTAAAAACATCTTGTACATTAATTGTTTATTACCTAATAAATTATCATATGGATAATATTGACTGTTAAGGAATAACTTTACATTATACAAGTCACATGAGTCGAATTCCGACATTGATTTATCAATTGTATATATTCTGTTTGTTTGGAACGCCAATATCACATACCTAGGTACATCCAAGTGTGAAGCTGTTTTAATAGCCCAACTATGAACTCTAGATTGAGTCATATTCGGAAATTCATGTATCTCCCACTTTCTAAATGCAAGTTTTAAAGGTCGATCAGAATCGAGAAGTTTTAAGAATTTTAGACGAATTTGATCATCTAAATGGATATAAGGTACTTTCCATTGTAATTTGTTGACCCTAATCGATACATTCGTTCCAGTCGCCGATTGAATACAGTTTACATCTGTTGAGGATCTTAATAATACAAGTTCTTGTTTCAAATTTAAAATTATTCGTTGAAAATCTTCAAAAAATGGTAACAATAGTTTTAATGGTATACAAAATACAAATTTATCATCAGTCAGTTTGTATCCAGATGAGGAGAAACCAGCCAAATGATATGTATTCTTATCAAATACCGATTTTAAAAGTAGTGCTTTAATATTTGTTGATATCCCAACCTGTCTTGTTTTGCCACCTGCTGCCCTGCTAATTCATACCTGATCTCGTCAAAGAGATAAGCTAAACCGCCGCTTACTAGTTTATAGTCCGCCTTAACAGGGTCAGATTCGGCTGTTGCTCCAGCTTTCGTACATTTTATATCCCCCTCTATATATAGAAATGATTTACACGGTAAGGTGTGAATATCCTGCTGATTAATTCCTAACCTCACTTCATCTGAAAGACCCAGTTTCTGACCAGAATATGTTGTATGTGTATGAAATTCATACTTAGTAATATCCGAGAAATATTTAATTTCACTATCAACGTGTAGAATTTCGCTTATGGCCGACATTTTTCCAAAGCACTTTGAAACCTAATTTTTGAAGAATTTTAGCGTTTTTTATTGTTAATGCGTTTTTAGGTGTTACCACTTCCAAGTTTGAACCCCTACTGAAGTTTTGTTTGTTCTCACTTACACTATCACGAATGGATGGGTGTGCATTAAATATAATGAATCCCATCTTATTAACTTCTCCTTTTTTCTCGAATATGGAGTTTAACTGTTATACTATCTCCACGAAAATCAATTAATGACCCTTCTTGGTCTGTTATCTTTACATTAATAAATTGAATTCTATGTGTATTGAGAGGTACATATATATATAATAGGGGTGGGCGTCTCATTAATTATATATCCTGCTGGCACTTTTGGAAGGAATTCATAAATAGTATGTTTCTCCTCACCATTAGCAAAACTACCACAAGCTAAATTGCATGAAACGATAATTGTAGATATTCGGCTAATGGACACTAAATGTTTTGAGTAATGCCACTTGTTTGGTTCGAGTATAACCTTATCAAAGCCTAGTATTTCACTAATTGAATCGTTGCTAGTTAAATCTATCGGTTTATCGGAATGAAGCTCCATTTTCATAGTTTTGAGTTTGCTTCAATAATCAGTCTATCATCGGTAATATTCAATTTCGTCTTTAATGCGGATATTATATCAATAATTTCATAACTGCCTGTGTCAAGATTAACCTTTTTATTTCCGTATTTGAAACTTGAATTTTGCCCCAATGTAATATTGGGGATACTGTTACAAGTCCATAAATTCACTAATCCAATTTCATATTCCTGATTTCTATCTAATTCTAAAGCTCTGTTTAAATTCTCATATAGATTACTCGTTTTCGAGCTTAATGTAATAACAGCCATGCTCTTCTTATCAGTGTTTATCCTTTAAAGATTACTCTTAAACTGAACTAATTACTGCATAGTTGCCGAGTTTTCTTCAAAAGAAAATTAGATTTTTCATTACCATATGTTAAATTAACACAATTTCCCAGTGTTAAGTAATAATCGTGAAAATTACATATTATTTCTCTCTCATCCACTATATATTTATACCAGTGGGCTAAGCCGATACTGAATGAACTTGTGTTATTTAGCGATTTACCAATACAAGATTTTATTTTCATCAAAGTATTTTTCCTTGAAATAGTTTGGTTTAGCAACGTATTGAAAATCCATACTGAGTTTTCTAGGTTTGTATCATTTCCTTTTTGTGTTTATCAAACTCATGTGGATGACATGATTTATCTCTATTTAAAAGCAACAGAGTGTTTATAGAAGACTGTATAAGAACAGTGAACAAAATAATCTTCCAGACCAAAATAGAATCCATCCTTAGTCACCATGCGGCAGACGCATACTGATAAAAAGATGAGGGGAGAAATGAGCGCGCCGTTGAGACGGTGTGAGCTTCCTTCTTCAACACATGTGACAGTGTATAAAATCATGCCTGCTCATTTCGCCTCCCTTCATTTACCTTATCAGTTTGATCGTGACTACAGGTGACAAGATCTTCACTGACAAGCTACAACTACGCTACAGTATTACACAAAGGTGAGTGAGCAAATCATTTTTTAAAACATATATACATTTACTTTACACACACACACACACAACAAGCTATAATTCACTATATCATCAATTTTATCTACACTAATACTACGATTTATGGGGAAAAACCTGTTCTATTTATTAACAAGTTTCACCTCTGTGACCCACGGGCTCTTATGGTGCACAGTAAGTGCAAGCAGGTGACAGTGGTCATTAAATTGGTCTACATTCCCCCTATTGATTTTTTAAATATTTTGATGCCAAGTATGCATCAATATTACTTCCCTGTATAGAATATTTAGAACCGGTTTTCCCCATAAACCGTTTTTTAATATGGGCAAATAGAATCGGGTATTTCACCCCTCTTCTAAATCTACTAGAGACACATATGATTTTTATACACCTCCTCCTCATTGAACCGCTTTTGATATCCTCAGCCCCACATCTTCTCCTTGGGCGAAAGCCTCAGCTGCATCGCTCGCGCACATCTCCACCTTAACTGCTTGGCTGCATCCGCCAGCCGCGATGCCTCCTCCATGCTCACTATTTCATTCAGCAGGGGGTGAGTGATGAATCCTCCTCCTCCTCCGCCCATAATTGCTATAAATAAAAAATGTTTAGCGATGCAGCTTAAATAGGTATATACACAATAAATCACAAACAAATGATATTGTCACAGGAAAAACACATAAATCAATCAACTTTCTGCAATGTAATATTATTATTATTATTATTATTATTATTATTATCGTATGCCATAACTGGTGGGGAGCCCCATAAGCAAGTTCCACCAACAAAATAAGCTCAATGTTCCTCGATGGAAAATTGCGGTTCTTTACAATTCAAATGACTTGGAGAAGTCATTAATACAGGCTCGAAATTAATTTTTTCTTTTCAATGTAGATAAATTCAATAACATGCATTAGTTTTCTTGAGAATTTATACACAACAGAGATGAAATTCATACATTGTATCAAATTAAAAAGAGATGATATTTCCAATGTGTTATTCAATTTTCAAAATGAAAACAACTACTCCAATCTCAGACACACAGAGTTGAAATTAAAAAAAAAGATATGAAATTCATACTTTGTAGGCAAAAAGCGAGAATATTTTTTTTTTTTCCAATGCTCTTTTTCTAAATAATTTTTGGATGAAAAACAGCTACTCAACATTATAATTTTCTAATGGAAATCAACTTTACTTGAGATTATTCCAAATCTGTGAGCATTCATAATAATTTACTAGTGTATAATCAATTTTACTAACCTGAGTTTTTTCCTGGAGAGGACGAAGTACTCGTTGTCTGAGCGCAACTCTAGTTGCCTCCTTCACCGGCGCAATGTTCTCCACCTCTTCCTCGTCATCGAATATCAATCTTCTCTTCCTCCCTGCTTCCACCACTCCGGTAGACGGCCGCTTCATGCGATCGCGTAGAAGCTTGAGCCGATCAGACATTGTTGTGGGGATGCGTGCTGGTGCGCCGGAGCTGGATGTCGAGGTTGATGGTGTGGCTGAGTTGATGTCCATTGTGAAGGAGCAGGAGCTGTTGCAGTCTTGAAGTTCAACACGATAATGAGTGTCTGATGAGTGTGTGAGCTTCCCTTCTAAACTTATCCCCACTCCTTTACACATCTTCTATCCTCTTAATAAACATGTTTTATCTTTGTTTCAGCCACGCGCGCTCGCACCTGAGCAACGGATCGTTTTTGCAAACGAGATTGGAGTCGACCAACGGATCGTTTTTACAAACTGGATTCGTGCAAGCTACCGTTTTATTAAGTGTGAGTATCTCAAATTTTAACCCAAGGCTTTCCAAACTTATCACCCATTGCCGATGAATTTATAAATTTACATGAACACCTGATGATATTATCGGGATGGAAAATTGAAAGAATAAGTAAAAGAGTAAGCCAAAACATAATAATGATCATCAAGCTTATCAATAATATTCTTTCAAATACATTAAAAATTGCTTTTAAAAATGGTCTGAATCCTCGTATTTGATTTAAACATAAAAAGGATAGAACAATAACCCCTATTCTCTCATAATCTAGTAACAATGCTAAAATAAAAATAATGGGTTTTACTAATGAAACTACAATGTGCACCATTTCTATATGTTTCAGTTCTGAGAGTCTACAACAAGGTGCAGCTCCTACCTCTCTGAGAGTCTACAACAACTTTATTTCGCCCACGACCAGGTTTGTACACTTTTCCAATTATTAGTAAATCTCCTTCTCCTCCACTTTGTCCTTCTCCTCCACTTTGTCCTTCTCCTTCTCCTTCTCCTTCTCCTCCACTTTGTCCTTCTCCTTCTCCTTCTCCTTCTCCTCCACTTTGTCCTTCTCCTCCTCCTTCTCCTTCTCCTCCTCCTTCTCTTTCAGCTTCTTGAAACCAAAATGGTTGTTTGTGATTTTATATACACAGAAGATGTTATGAAACAATTCATCCCCAATTATTATTTTGCAATACACACACTGCAAATAACCGCATTTATGTAGGAAAAACCCATTTTTTGCGAAAAATGATGCATTTTCAATATGGAATAAAGCTCTATAAAATGAAAATCCTCTGCTAAATGGAGGTTCGAACGTTTTTAACCGTTGATCATACTCTCGAAGAATATTATTATCAAAATCTTCTTCTTCGATAGATATATTATGCTTTCTCCTACACCCACAATTCGGGCTATACTTAATATGTTCTTTTTCAGGGTCATCTGTTACTTCCCATTTTTCCAAAATAATTAAACAAAACACACACTGGACTCTATCAGGTGGACCCTTAAACACAAAACCCAATTTAGCAAAATTCTCCGGTGATAATAAGGGAGATTCGAATTTTTTCCAACGTTCATCAAAAGTTAATAACCTTAAACGTTCATACATTAACACGTGTGATTGATCCATACCTGCAAAACACAACGTTCTTGTTCGGCTTCTAATCCAGTACTGTTTTTCTGTTTCAGTTGTACCTAGTGTACCAAGGAGAAAGGCCGTTAGAGAGAGAGAGCTATCATCATCGTTACACAAAGGAGCAGATATACGGCGTAAATGGGCGCACGGTGACCCCGCGCATCACATTACTTGATGCGGAACCCGACATCGAACCAACGTTGGAAAGGACCAAACCAGAAGTGATAAACAGTATTGTTGAGGTGGCAGATCGATTTTTGGATGTGTGAAGTGGTTTTAGTGTTGAATGTAATTTTAGAAAAACTTGCTATATTGCCGAGGAAACACAAAATGTTAGAACAACTGTAAATATACATAGTTACTCGGCAATTAGTGTAAATATTCGAAATTTGGAGCAGTTGAACCATTATTATTCATTAGCTGTTAGTAAAATTTTGTCAAGTTTTGAATCTTTTACACGTCATGGGAGTGGATGGGTTTTAGCTAAATTAGATAGTTTAGATATCAATGTAGTTAAATTTAATCCTCTGTATGTATCCTCATCCACATACATAAATACGCCTGAATTTATTGCACGCAAAAAAGCTATTATTAATGTAAAAAATCCCAATGATGAGAAATGCCTTTTGTGGTCTATTCTCGCCTATTTTCATCATCAACGCAAACATATCACTGTTGAATATTTGAGCAAGTTTGCTCACGAAATCAACACACAAGGTGTCAACTTCCCCTCATCTATGCGATCTTAAGAAAATAGAATCATTGAATCCCATTTAGCTTTAAATGTAATATCCTATGATGAGAGTACAAAGAAATTTTTCCCATACAGATGTAGCACACATAGAGATCGAAAGCATCAGGTGAATCTTTTACTATTAACTAGCAAATCTTTTCCACAAAGGTCGCATTTTTGCCTAATCAATACCACACAAAACAAAAATGGGTTGTCTAGACTATTGAGTCATCTTTCAAAGCATAGGGGTGAAGTTCAGGTGTGTGAGTTCTGTTTCCACAGATTCACAGGTGGTAGGGGTAGGGAAAATCTTAAAACCCACAAAGAGCTTTGTTCAAAGTTCGAAGCACAGAGAACGGTACTTCCAAAAAGGTGATGTACTGAAATTTACCAATTACTCATACACTCTAAAACCGAAATATGTCATTTATGTAGATTTTGAATCATTTATCTTACCGAATGAAGACGAGCAAGAAAGGGAGGAAGAAGCAGATGCTTCAGACCCTATTCAGTAGCTTCACAGAAAAGACGAAGAGACATGTGCCTTGTGGTTACTGTTTCATCGTTCTTAATTATCAGGGAGATTTGTCATGGACCTCGAATTCATCGCAGGATCATAATGAAAAATTGTGGAACAATTTGTTGAGGAAATTACAGATTTGGGCGAAATTCTTTATAAGGATATGAAAAGGGAAATACCAATGCTAAATTTAACCGGATCAACAAAAGCGTTTGATGAGGTAAAACAATGCGGGCTGTGTGGAAAAGATTTCAAGATTGGTGAAGTGAAATGTCGGCATCACTCACACGAATCAGGTGACTTCCTTTGTGCTGCCCATAATCAATGCAATTTGAATGCAAAATCACCCGACTATATTTCTTGTTATTTCCATAATTTTTCAGGGTATGACAGTCATTTCATTGTAGACGCATTAGGCAAGTGTAATAAGAAAATTCAGTGTGTAGCACACTCTACTGAGAAGTTCCTCACACTGAGTATAGGGAAAATTAGGTTTTAGATAGCATTAAATTCATGAATGCTTCATTAGATACATTGGTAAAAATTTGTCAGATAGTAGCGATTTAGAATCAAAATTTAAATGTTTGTTCACTGTGTTTAAATCTCCAGAACAACGCCAGCTATTGATCAAAAAGGTGTGTATCCATACACCTATTTTGATTCTGCTGAAAAGTTCAGGAAACGCAGCTCCCTCCCATTGAAGCATTCTACAATGATTTGAATGATACCCTCTAGATCCAAATGAGCATTTACATGCACAAAAGGTTTGGAGGGCGTGTAATATTGTCACTCTTGGAGAATACCATGATTTGTATTTATTAACAGGCGTATTACTTTTGGCCGGCGTATTTGAGGATATCGCTCCTCGTTGTTTGACAAATATGGGTTGGATGTTACCCACTTTTCTCTCTGGCACACTTTTCGTGGAATTGTATGTTATACTACACAAAAGTTGAGCTAGATCTAATATCAAACCGGACATACATCTTATGATGGAGTCGGGAATCAAAGGTGGGTTAGCTGTGATACCACACAGGTGCATGAGAGGCAAACAATCCATATATGCCAAGTTATGATGAGAGTAAACCCTCTAAATACATTCTTTATTTAGATGCATGTAATCTGTACGGATTCGCAATGTGTAACCCCTCCCCAATCAAATTTCAAATTTTTGACTCAGGAAGAAATCTCACAGGTCGATTTTCTAAACTTGAGTCCTGAGTCAGAAACTGGGTACATCTTGGAATGCGATCTTCATTACCAGAATCTCTTCACAACATGCATAATCATTTTCCCTTGCCCCACAAAAGAAGCACCCCCATTCACCTGTTGTCTACGTATCAAACTCATGATTCGCAAAAACAACAACACAATTGCTTGCTACTCTGTATGATACGGGAAAATACATTCATCATTATCGCAACCTTCAACTTTATGTGCAGCTTGGAATGCGTCTTAAACGCATTCATCAGATGATAGTTTCAATCAATCCCTTGGTTAACCCCTACATTCAATTTAATACGGAAAATAGGAAACAGGCAAGAAACAAATTTGAAACCGATAATTTCAAGGCCATGTCCAACATAATTTATGGGAAAACGCTCCAGTGTAATAGACACCATTTAAATGTGAAAATTGTAACAAATGAGAAGAAAGTGGACAAGCTAATTTCAAACCCTCTGTGTAAACGCTGGCATATTTTCAATGAAAATGTTGTCGGCGTTTTCTCAAGAAAGGCTGAAATTAGTTTGAACAAACCGATTTTGCTGGATTTGCGATTCTAGAGTTGTCAAAACACCTAATGTTTGACTTTCATTATAACAAAATTTTGAATATGTATCCCCCCGAAAATGTAAAGCTTTTAATGAGTGACACAGATAGCCTTATGTATGAAATTCAGACGGATGATGTGTATGAGGATATGAGAGGAAAACTTGAGTGGTTTGATACCAGCGATTACCCACCTAACCATAAATGTTTTCTCTTATAAATAAAAAGGTGGTGGGTAAATTTAAGGATGAAGCCAATTCAAAAATAATTACACACTTTGTAGGACTCCGCCCCAAAATGTACAGTTTTAAGTTTGTAGATAATGTAAATATTGTAAATAAATGTACAGCTAAAGGTGTGAAAAAATGTGTTAAAGATAGGTGCTTAACGTTTGATTTGTATAAAAATGTTTATTTGAAAGGTCTGTGCACTATGAAAGCTTCAATGCAATAAGAAGCTATTTGCATAAAGTCTTCAAATTCGTTCTGGGAAAGTTGCATTAAGTTACTCTGATGATAAGAGATACATACTGGAGGATGGGATTCAAACACTGGCCTGGGGACATCGTGATATCCCCAAGTTGAAGAAGAAGAAGGAGAAGGAGAAGGAGAAGGAGAAGGAGAAGGAGAAGGAGAAGGAGAAGGAGAAGGAGAAGGAGAAGGAGAGAAGGAGAAGGAGAAGGAGAAGGAGACGGAGGAGAAGCACTCCGCTGAGTAATTTCAAAATAGAAGGACCCATGGGCGAACCAAGACAGTTGCTAAACAAACAGCGTGCTATAAGCATGCGCAGTAAATTGGCTAATGAGTTACACACAATTCCAAGAGTGAATATTAGAAGAAGACCCTATGAACTTAAATCTGAAACAGATCTGTATCAAGCAGACCTCATTGACATGACGTCATTATCGAAGCATAATTCAAATTTTAAATTCATTTTAGCTGTGATAAACTGTTTTACGAAATTTGCATTTTGTGTGCCAATACAAACAAAAGTGCATCTTCTGTTCACACCGCTTCAATCTATTATTTGTAAAAATAAGATGAAACTGTTTCAGACAGACCAGGGAACCGAATTTTTTAATAGTAAAATAAAAGCGTTATTAGATAAGTATAATATTAAGCATTATCATGTTTTTACTGAGAAAAAAGCCGCCATTGTTGAGCGTTTTGTTAGAACAATTAAATCAAAAATTTATAGATATTTAACTGAAAATGGAACAAGACGATGGGTTGATGCTCTTCCAAAACTTGTAACAGAATATAATAAGTCTTTTCACAGATCAATTCAAATGCGTCCAATTGATGTACGCAAAAAACATCGAACTCAAATAATTGCTGCACTTAATAAAGCGGCAAACGCAAACCTGCGCTTGAAATCGAACCAAATAAAACCCAAATTTAAATTAGGAGACATTGTGAGAATTTCCAAGTATAAACATGTATTTGATAAGTCTTATAATATAAATTGGTCTACCGAATATTTTATAATTCATAGTGTTTTTCCTTCAAGACCACCCACCTACATATTGAGAGATTTGAATGGAGAAATAATATCTGGTAGATTTTATGAGCAAGAAATAAAGAAAACCAATCTCGATGCGGGTGAGCGTGATATTTATTTAGTAGAGAAAATTTTAAAACGAAAGGGAGATAAAATTTTTGTTAAATGGCTTGGATTTGATTCAAAATTTAACTCATGGGTAGATCGAGATCGATTACTAGGTTAAGAACACTTCAAATGTATTATATTGCAATGTAAAAAATGTTGTAAAAATGTATTGGCTTGTAAAAATGTACAGCTGTAAAGTATTATATTGTAAAAGTGACTATATCAATAGTAATAAATTTGGTATAGTATCTTGAACCTGGTTTTTCATTTTAGTTTCCTATTAGCTATGGTACATGGTGCATCAATACCAATCATCAATTTTGATGAAATTATATCAAAGCCTATACATAACAAACAAAGTAAGAATGGGAGCTTATTACCACACAATGCACGCATTCTTGTTATTGGACGATCATCCAGTGGAAAATCAAACACTGTTTTGAATTTAATTTTTCATGAAAATGGATTGAAATTCAATCACTTATATTTGTATAGTAAATCGCTATATCAAGATAAATATGAGTTTTGAAAAGATATTTTCCAAAATAAAATGTATAGGTTTTCACATGTCAGATCAAATTTCTGAAATACCTCATCCTAATAAAATAGAAAGGAATTCATTGATTATTTTGATGATCTTCAACTAGATAATGTGCCACAAATCCGTCACTTTTTACTATGGGTAGACACAGGGATATTGACACTGTTTACTTAGTTCAGTCATATGGATGCATTTTGAAACATCATGTGAGAGATAATGCTAATTCGTTAATTATATTCAAAATAGACGACTTAAATTTGAAATTAATTTACCGAGATTTTGTGGGAGAAGATATGAGTTTCCCAGAGTTTAGAAAAATGTGTTGGAAAGTATGGACAAAGAGTAATCATAATTTTATTTCAATTTTTAACGAATGCAAACCAGACAATGGAAAATATAGGGAAGGATTGGATAAATTCCTAAGTGTGTAAGGTAGGGGGTGGGTATGCATGACTTTGTAGTCATTCAACATTTGATCACAGTGAGTGTATAATGAAAAATAACAAGAAACACGCACCCAGTGCGGAGAGTGCTAATCTAATTCATAAAATAAAGAAATTGAGACAAAATATTATTAATAAGCATAAGAATCTATTAGGTTTTCAATCAGAAACTGAACAATTCAATCGTAAAGATTGGAACCCTGATACAACCGTTGGTTGCGTTACAACAACAGCAGAGCAGCGCTAATGAGTCAATAAAGCGAGAACAGACAGAGATCTCTCCCTCGCTAACATCTGGCGAAGGAGATTATCAAAAGGAATGGAGTGGGATAAAGAAGAACGAGAGATTGGATCTTTAGAGGAAGAGACAAAACTCGCGTCTCCTCGTTTCAATAATGCGGCATATGATGCTACTCTGAGTAAATCAACACGCGTAACTATGAAGGAGATTCTCAACAATTATCTTGATGTTTTTCACAAAGAAAAATTGAATAATTCTATTCCTTATGGTCTGCGATATGATGATGAAACTAAATCATATTTTATTGGTGATAAAAATGTTACATTTGATGATGTTTACATCAATGTTGGAGTAGATAGGTTCAGATTATCACATGGGTTGATAGAACTTCTTTTAATGCTCGACCCAATGCGGTTCTTTACAATTCAAATGACTTGGACAAATATAAGAAAATACTAAAGTTAACAGAAGCCCATCTTGATAAACGTGGGTATGTTATCAGAAATAATGGTTTCAAGTCGCAGATTATACAGAAACTCTTTCCTGCAAAGAAGAATCGTTCAAAGCGCGGAAAAGGGTTAAATTTTGTTAGAAATAAAACGCACAACAGATCATACATTTTGGAATAATGTTAATGAATTAGTGGAAAGGCTTGTATTGCTATACGCATCTAAAAGCTGGTAACTCTTCCCATGATGTTGAGATAAACTCAATTATTGAGGAATTACGGGAAGAAAAGTTGATAGAGTAAGAGTTTAATTTATAAAATTAACATCAGTTCAAGGATGTCTGTGCACAGATTCGGACACGGAGGGTGCAGGTACCCAAATCAGTACTTTGATTTGAAATTGAAGGAACTGTGTTCAAAGATACCTGGAAATTTTGATTTAGAAATTTTAAGTAAGAAAATTCTTACATCGCTTAATCAACAAAAATTAATACCAATGTTAAATCGTATTTAGATAATATCTCAGTAGAATTGCAAAGAGTCTTCATACAGATAAATCTGAATTGGAAAGGAGATTAGATTTGCTTTCTCAAGAAATCGAGAAAAGTGTTTCTAAACACGTATTGAATAGTATCACAAAATTGGTGGATGAGAGCACGTCAACTACAAAATCATATTTGAATACATTGTCGAACGCGATTGAGAATATAAGCGCAAATAAAGTTGATAGGAGTTATTTGAATGAAAGATTGCAGGTCATTTCTGATAAAATTAAAGATTCTGTTAAAGAGGTAGGTGATAAAACGTACTCAACAAAATTGATAGGGCTTACTTAAACGAGCAACTAACGCAGTTATCTTCTGATATAGCCAGTGTAATAAGCAGAGAGAGATTAGATAAGAAACTTGGTGTTTTTGAGAAGAGAATATTCGAAACTATCGATAGAGAACTTGTAAAGAAAGATATATTTGATCAGAGATTGATTGAGATGGCGAATTCTATTAAAGCTAATGTTTTAGAAGGAATTTCACAGTTTGTGTCAAGAGATGAGTTGAATGGTTTTGTCAAAAATCGTATCTAACTGATTGGGGAAAAATATCAAAAGCTATAGTGAAAATCATGGATGAGCATGGTTTAATTTCAACACAAGGGCTTGAAGACAGGTTGCAAAGTTTACAAAGGGAATTATGAAGCCGATTACTCAAAACCCACAAATTGCGATGTATATTGATGAACATACAATATTTTTGTTGGGTTATGGCTGGAAGATACATTGAAGTTGGTTACCATTATAACTGGGATGAAATAAAAAGCCACAATTTGTCAGTGGAACATGTGAAAAATGATTATAGAAAAAAGATGGGATTGAAAAACCCATATGAGAAAAAAGAACAACAATGAGTTGATACAAAGCATACATAAAAAATCAATTTTTTTTTTATTTTAAATACAACTATGTAGTAATTACTTCAGTTTATGCTTGACCTTTATAGGATGAGCAATGTTAAGAGGAAGAAGACCTTCTGTTCGGAAGCGCTCTGTTCAGCGCGGTAGAGGAATAATTTCTAAAATAGGTAATGCAGCAAAAGATTTACATCTTCAGTTGTGAATAAAATTATCGACCGTTTACCTGTGGAATTACATCTAATTAAACCTGAAACTGGAGAAAAATATTCATATTGCGGGCCTGGGACACATCTAGAAAAAAGATTGAAAAGAGGTGATAAAGGAATAAACAGGCTTGATTCTTTATGTAAATTACATGATATAGCATATAGCCAATCCTCCGATAATAAATCGCGAGCGGAAGCTGATAGAAAATTAGCTGATGGAGCATGGGAAGTTTTTAAAGACCCTAAATCAGGAGTGAGTGAAAGGGCATATTCTTATCTTGTTACTAACTTGATGAAAGTCAAATCTGCATTTGGAGGGCGATTGGGGAAGAGGAAGAGAGGAGTTGGAAAGATGCATAGACAAAAAGCAATCAGTCAGTTGAAGAAATACATTTCAGGACGTGGGTTTTATCTGAAACCATATCCAATTAGTAGTGGGGGGAGAATTTTAGTACCTCCATCACTCAAAGTTAAAAGAAAAAGTTAAAAGACGAAGAAAATGTCAAAACTAGATATACATGGTGCATCATCGAATCATGACTTATTCAAATGGGCGAAATTATTAAATATTAGTCTGCGTGGTATATATATGATAGATGGGTTACCACAGAGAATTAGAAATGATGAATGTGCAATTGTAAATTTAGACAAACAGAGTGGAATGGGAACGCATTGGGTTGCATATATTAAAAGGGGAAAAATGTGTATTATTTTGATCCAGTAGGTAATTTCCAGCCACCTTATGAGTTAACAAAGTATTGGAAAAAGAAAGTAATGTGAAAATATTTTATAATACCAATCAATTGCAACCAATAGACTCTGATATATGCGGACACCTATCAATTCTGTTTCTTGCTAATCAGTTGTAATTTAGTGTCAGCAAGTCTGATACAGGTAAATTTGATACGATATGAAATTAGGTTGGTAGACTTGGTTTTTCTTAGTGGGAGTCGAAGTGCAGCTGTCATTTTGAGGCTTGGGGCTTGGGGCCTGGGGCTGGAGGCAGGGGCCGGGGGCAGGTGCACTGACATTGCGAATATACATAGTAATATCACAGCCGAAGAGTGAGAGAGGCTCATCTGCCATTATGCTGCAAGAGAGAGACAAAGAGATTGCATATATCTTTCTCAACAATATATGCCCCATCAAATATAGATATACTCTCTTTAGGGGAAAGAAAGAGTGAGACAACGCTATCACACGTTATGCTAGAGGAGGGAGAAAGAGATAGCACATATATATTTTTTCTCTATAGATAGTACATATATATTTTTATATAGGTATACTTTGTATACTGGAAAGAAAGAGTGAGACAACGCTATGGCACAGTATGGTACAGGACAGAGAAAGAAATAGATATATAGAACATACAAAAAATATATAGCACATACAAAAAGAGGTGGAGGGAAATGCTGCTCTCTGATTGGCCAACCTGGTGGGGGGAACTCGTCTCCCATTGGTCTTCGCTGGGGGTCCCCTCTTTTAATCACCACTACAAAATGGCGTCTTAGGGAGAGACGAAGGGGTAACCACCCCATTAAGCCACGCCCCCTCAGGGCGAGGGGGGTAGGGGGGGAAATCCCTGCCCTGTGATTGGCTTAGGTCAGAAGTCTCATTATTCACTACTATTCTTCTCAAACTTTCTTCTTCTTCCTTATTCTGCGTCTTCTTCCTCTTCCTCTCTATTCTCTTCCTCTTCTTATTCTTTTTCCTCCTTTTTATTTCGTTATTCTTTTTTCTACTTCATATATTCTCTTTTCTCTTCCATCACATTGTTGGTAACGTATTCTTCAACCCTATTCCACTTTGTGACATTTCATAGAAATTCCTCTAGAAGGATATTCGAAAAACCTTTCCATTGAATTCCACGTTCTCTTTCTGATTTTCATTTTCTAAACTCTCACAATTGCAACAAGAATAATATCGATATGCTATTCACAGCAGCGAGTTTAATTTCAATCGAAAGAATAATATACACCAGTTAATAATTGAGTTTCTGCAGAATTATGAATAAAATATAACTGTGCTCGAATATCATTAATTATCTCCTCTTTTACGAGATATTATCGCCTTTCTAAAGACTTGTCTCCCATTCTATATTGACTCAATTTCCAGTCTTCTTCTCTGGAATTCCATTCAATTCCCTTCCATCCGTCTTCTTCGGTCTATCTAACCTTACAATCTGTAAATTCTGTGCTCGCCTTCAAAAGATAACAACCATTCATCCATTATGCATTCAACTTTTTAAACAAATCCTGAACATTCACACCCTCTTCTTCCTGTTGCATTTGAATTCCAAATTCAAGATACGAATAGGGGGTGAGAGAGACGGTGGAGTGAGTGGAGAGGGGAAGAAAGAGAGAGGGTGCGAAGGATGAAGAAAAGAAGAGAGGGGAACAGAAAACGATGAAGAAAGAGAGAAGACAGAAAAAAGAGGGGAAAAGAGAAAGATGAATTAGAGAAGACAGTAATACGGTGACAGTTAAAAGTGAACGCTGGATGATGTCTGTATTCTTTTGAGCAAAAAAATTGATTATGAAAAGATCCTATTACATGAAGAAGTTATACTTGGATTTGAACTCTTATGAAATTAGCATATGAAATCGAGTTTCCATAAATTCATGAGAACACGTTGTCGGGTCTGGAGTTGAGTGTGAGATTATTGAATAATCATAACTTGCTTGAATGTTTTAGAACTTCATATAGGGAGAACTACAGCGACTGTGGGTATAATCTGATTGTACAGACTCTGTAGGGTAAAACTTCTCTCACTTTTAACTTTTGATGCTTGTATGCTAATCAGAAGATAGATAATCGTGATTTGAGATGATTCAAGGCTGAAAAATACATTGTGGACGAAGATCTTGTAAACACCTTGGTAACACAACTACTGGCAACCCAGTTTCAAAATATTTTATACAGGGTGGGTGAAAAGTTTGGAAACGGCTTAATATTTCTTGTACAAAGGTAATTTGACAATAGGTGGCATTGAGGATCGTACTCAAATTGAAAATACTACTTTACTGTGACTTCAAGAACCTGGTCCGCCATCTTGAATCTAACTTCACTATTTAAATAAGGAGGTTCTCATTCTATACATAAACATGATTTCCATACAAAATTTCAAGAGGAAATGAATGGCGAAAACCGCACATCGATATTTGGAAGATATTTCAATTATTTCCCGTTAAGTCTTTATGGTATGTTTCATTTTTTTCCAGTTCATTCTCATACAAGAAATTGGTTCAAGATAAAATCAGCACTCAGACGAAAGTCATCATGCCTCTATGAATACAGGATTTGCTGGCTGAAGATTAATTCCTTGGTTTTCATGCGTTTTTAATCTGCCACCCTTCCCTTGTTTTATTAAATTAAAACACTTCCAGCGTCTTCTGCAGGCCTAATGATTAGAAGACGAGGGGTGAAGGGGGGGTATAAGAGGGTGGTGAGGGAGACTTCGTGACGTCATAAAGATAATCCAGGGACGAAGGACTGCTTACAAAATGGCGTTTTCTATTTAGTCTCTTCAACGCGACAAGGTCACACTGTGATGATAATTATTCACAATTCCGAGAAAATTCGACCAGAGTTTTGTTAATCAACCTCTCTGCTTCTATATCTCGATAAATTCAGTCTGTTAATGACAATCCAAGTATATTAATTTTTGTCACAAGATAGATGACAACCCTACACAGTGATAACATCGAATAATTTCGCCCATAATTTCGAGCGATCAAACATATATTTTTCAGATGACGCCTGGCGAATAACGTATAATTGAACAATGTTTTCTTGATTGATATACTTGTTATGCTAGCTCTGTCTTCAATCTGCAAGCACAGTCTGCAAGACCGTATGTGGCTCGGCCCAGTTGACAAGTGCAGTCTATTCGAGGACATAATATTTGTGAAATGATAGTATGTTTTTAGGAAGAAACAATATAATGTTTTTGAAATAGGCACGTGTTTTCACTCTGAATGTACAAAATATGCAATATATTAATGTATAATATAATATGATATTTTATTATCTAATAACCTTGCAAAATATGTACGTGTTATGTAATCTTTCGTCAAAGTTTACAAAATTAACATGTCGATTTATTTTTGTTAAAAAAGTAGTTGAAAGTGTTTTCGATTGAGCTTCTCATAGATTATTATTAAACACCATTAGAAACTAATGAAGCTCATGGATTGGCAAGCAGTACTAAATTCGGCTCTTCAGAAAGGGAAAACTGACATTGACATCATCATTTCAATTAATTTTTGTTGGAAAAGATTGTAGAAAGTTTTTCAATTGACCTGCTAATAGATCACTAAACACTGTAAGGCTAGGCGTACACCGGTTAGTCAAGACAAGACAAGACGATATTAGTCACGTTTAGTCACAGTAATTCACATGGTTGCTTATGAAGCAGCACACACTGATGCAATGACTAATCGGTGTGTGTCATTGCATCTATGTATGTCATTTGCAACTATGTGAAGTACAGTGACTAAACGTGACTAATCTCGTCTTGTCTTGTCTTGGTGTACGCCTAGCCTAAGAAACCTATGAAGCTCATGAAACGAGCTTCATAAATTAAACTCTCAGAACAAGGAAAGGATTAACGATCTCATACATTTTCTTTGTTTTTTTTTTTTTTTTTGACAATTGAGTCGTTGAAAACTTTCTGAAAATAATTGAGTGTTATTACATTAACCTCCCTATAAGTTCGAGTTGAATCTTCGAACTTTATTCCGAAGAAAAACATTTTTCAGCCTTTTTTTTCGGTTTGGAACTCCAATAAAATCGTTCTGTAACGGTGGTTTATTCTCGTGGGGGATATCGCATCCATTAGCTCATTCCATCCCAATAGTACAGCGTTTATCCCGCGAGTTGCAATCTTATTCCGGTCACGATTCTCAGCTTGAAAAGATCTCGGAAATATAGAACAGGAAGTATTAGATCAGTTCCGAGACGATAGCATCCAATGATTTATTTCCAGTGAGATTGCGAATCTTGACACGTGTAGCCTTATCCTTATTCTTAGATATCATCTCGAAATTATCTTTCTACTCATATAATCTTCAAATACTGTAGAACCCCGCTTAACCGGAATAATTGGGGCAGGACCGTTCCGGATAATCAATATTGTTTACAATTTTTAATATTAGATTTGAAAAAATACACATGCATCGTCATATTGGTCACTCAACACCATACTTTTGCCAATATTTTGAATTTTGATAATGGATTACAGGCAAAGTTGACTCATTTACACATTTGTCGAACTTTATTTGAGCGGAACGACTTTGAAAATCATTTTTCTAACATTGAAAAATGATTACTCCAACTTCAATTTAATCAAATTTAATTTACTCTAACTCAAGAGTAAATCGGTTAGTCAATACAAGACAAGACGAGATTAGTCACATGTAGTCACAGTACTTCACATAGTTGCTTATGAAGCAACACACACCGATTAGTCATTGCATCAGTGTGTGCTGTTCATAAGCAACTATGTGAATTGCTGTGACTAAACGTGACTAATCTCGGTTTGTCTTGACTAACCGGTGTACGCCTAGCCTCAAGTATTGCTTTGGATAAATAAAAATTATGAAAACTAACACTGATAGAGGCGAATTGTGAATTTTAAGTTTATCATTCAACATAACAAAAGATTTACGTGAATGATTCAATGTAAGTCTTATGGGAATCGGCAAAAGTATGGCGGATTTGACCGAGCTAACCAATCAAGAGAGTGACAAACATTCAATGGTCACAATGAGATTATACAGTTTCTGTAATTTGCACTAACCGGCATGAACTATTGTGAATTATATATACATATTTTTTCATAGCTTATCAAGTTATACCTATCTGTGATCCTGTTGCTGATTCTGGATTGAAATTGATTGGTTTGTGCAACCCAGTACAATTGATTTTCTTACGGACATTGCATTATTTGGAAAAAAAAACATTACAAATATTGGCAGACAGAAGACCAGTGCAATTGAAAATGTATTGTATATTTATATTATGTATTGTATATTGTATATTTCTTACCCTTATAAAATGTAGATAACAATGTTTTGATTTTTTATTATTGGATAAACATGTGCTTATTTTCATTATAATATTATTACATTGCGCAAATATTTCAATCTCAACCTCAATCTCGAACTTCCTGCCATATTATAGTTTGCAAACAACAATAGCACCTCAAGGAAGTTACAAAGCTTTGCTTCACCAACTCTACATGCAAATTGAAATACCGACAGAGCTCTTCTCGAATAATACGCAACAAGTGTAGGTCAAACGGCCGAAGTTGAGTCTCTCTGGCACACAGTAAACAAGACATGAGTGCTGAAACTTCAATCGAGTTCTCGACCGCAGCTGACCGTTCCAGCCAACTTGACAGGCCCTAAAACTTGACCGCAATCAACTTGAAAGACCCGAAAACTTGACCGCAGTCAACATTCCGCGCGCACAAGTTGTGCGATTATTTCGCTCGAGATCCCCCGAACGCGCTAACTTGTACCATAAAAGAGCTCCCGAACGATTACACCGACTGACGGTTTGTCCGACTATTGTTCACACCTATTCTAGCTGGAACTATTCCATATATCCGGCTATTTGCATAGTTCAGTTCGGTCACTTTGCTAGGGTACCTGAACTGACAATAAATTTACCTGAATAATAAAATTTAATTTTTTAATAATTACCTCATAACAGTTTGTCACAATGATGAAAGTTTGAAAGGATTCATTCACTTCAATCAAAGACTATTATATCGTAGTAAGAAATATAACTGCTTCTGCCGATCAAAGTAGAGACAATTCAATGGTGAATTGAATTGAGACGCCAATGCAATGTCATTTAACGGTGATCAAATTCAATTGGATTCTCGTCAAATTGGCGGTAAAATTGTAATTCAATTTTTTTTATTCAATTTAATTTATTGCCATTATAAAAACATTGTAAGCATAGGCTACGATAAAATATGTCATCGAATTCCATTCACTAATGTTGGTTTGCACAAACCGGAATCAACTATTTTGAATCATCTGATTCCATTTCATTAGCATTGTAATGATCCTGGATCAAAATTGATCTTCCTTGGTGCAATCCAACGTTACATAACCTTGAAGTAACAGCTGATTATTCAAGTAACCCCTACACTCACTAGACATGGAATTTCGCCCTTTCCTATTCAACACGTGAAACATCATGTCTCCAAAAGTTTCCCTCGAAAGCCATTTTAGTTGCCAGAATTCAAATCACTGTGATGTCATCACTGTGATATGAGTATGACATACGATGTTTTCGCTCTTCAACATATTACAAATCAATTCACCAATAACCAATTATGCCTACATTTTATGGGCTTTCAGATATGGAATGGGGGTATTCCAATTTTAATTATTAGACTAATTAGGGTTATCAATCTATTTAAATTTATTAGATCGCCAAAGTGGCGAACAAACTACGAACATCAAGTATCAAACTCGCTCTAGCCCTCTATGTATTTCCTCTTTTCTGGACGATCAATTTGATCTTGTACGCACGGCATAACAAAATCAGAAAAGCTACTCTGTTCATACTACGTGAAGTTCAAATTTTGAACCGCATCAAACAGAACACCTTTTCATTAGCCTCTGATATAATATTCTCATAGGACACGCTTAGTTACCCCGAACTAGAAGTGCAAACATACCGGTGCTAGCATATGAACTCATCCCAGACGAGAAGTGATACTACTCAACCCCTATGAATTATTACAGGCTAGGGGGATGAGTGTGTTGAGTGGCGAGGACACATCTCGAGGATAAGCAGGGGCTAAGTAAGATAAGCACCGTGCAGCGTGCTTACTGCTTAATCCACGACGGTGACTTACTCATGCACAAGTTGGTTGGCTGGCTTGATCAGAGCGGTGCGCATATCTCCCTACATAATGAATGGACCTGGATCAACGCATCTCTCTCTTAATTATGGACGAGAATGGAGTGGGAGAGGAAGGAGAAAGAGGCGAAGGCAAGTGAGAAAATAAAGGGAAGAAAGTATAGAGTGGGAGAGAGAGATGAAGGAGAAAAAGGCGAGGGGAAGTGAAAAGATAAAAGGGTGAAAAAGATAGGATGGGATAGTGATGATATCTAACTGTTCTAGACCCTTTCCTCCCAATTTCTCAGTCAACTGCCTGCCTATCACATGGAAAACCGTAGGTGGTAAGGTATTTCTTCGCCTCTATTTCGCTAGCACACTCCATCATTAAGCAAGTTGTTTTTGTTTATAAGAATTTTCATTGTTGTTTTGTACTTTTGTTTTATCAATGAATATGTGTGTTTCAAAATACAGAATTCTACAAGAGTTGTAGATCGGAGTGATGTTGCTGCGATATACAAAAATTCCGATAGACGGCGTTCAACAGTGGACAACTCTCAATTTACCCTTATCAATCAAACAATCAACATAAAACTTTGACACATTTATGATTTCTTCTTCGTATTTTGTTTTGAGCTGAAAAACTTCTCGACGTTCATCTCGAGAAAACATTTTCAACAATTTTGTGAAGAATCAACAATGAGAATAATGAGAAATTCATCGAGTTGGACCTCCAACAATAAGAATCATCGGGAAGTAGAATTTTGGAATAATAGGCTACACTACACACGAAAGAAAAGGAAAAGTAGTTTTTCAAGAACAAATTCAATCGTTAACGTATAATTCTACTATATTGAAGTTATGCCATTCCGAATCATCACACGTTCATTTACAAAGAATCATCTATAGCAGGATTATTTTAACTCGTCAGAAAACAGCTGATTTAACGTTAGTAAACGAGCGTACATCAATCAGCTGTTTTCTGACAATTTAAAAGAATCCTGCTATAGAAGTGAATTTTGGAATAATATACATAAAAGCGGAGAGAAAAGAGTAGTTTTCCAAAAACACATTCAATCGTTCTTCTTTATTATTCCACTCTATCAAAGTTATCCCATTTCGACTTATCATTCGTTTATAGGCTGCTGCTTGCCTATCATACATTATGGAGTAGATGGAAAACTTTCAGAGGCAAGGAAAATCATTCTGAAACAATAAAGCCGAAGCCGGAAAATGGAAAAGTCGAAGAATGCCGACGAGCAATGCGGAAGTTCATAAAAAATTTACCGGAAAAACCAACGTCGATAGAAAGGAAATCGAATGTCTTCTTCAGACGAAAATGCGTCCGTCAAAAATAGATAAGGTATCGAAAATCACAGCTCAAGTTTTTTCATCCTCAATAACAATAATCATATCAATTTTTGTTAAAGACAATAATTATTTCTTGCGTTTGTTTATTCATTTACAACAATTTACAGCAATTTTTCATAGAATATTGTGTTCACGATCAAATTTTTCATCTAATATTGATTTATTTACCGTATGGCTTTCGTCGGTGGAGAGATCCGAAGGTTGTTTCAATCTCGCCCTAATTCCACTTAGGTTGAAGTTTCATCCATTTTTCAAAATGATTTCGAAATTTGAAAAAAGTTCTTTTTGATACATCAAAATCATAATTTAATACGTATATGATCTAATATAATTCAAACTCATTATCGAATCTCAAGGATACTTCTTTAAAACTGATAATTCAATAAAGAATGAAATATCATAAAAATTAAAAACTCTCTCTAAACATAGGAAGTGTTTAAAATTTTATTTTTAAATTCAAATTCATGTATGTGAAGTGTAAAACTTATTGTTAATCATAGTTTTCTCATTCTTTACTCTTTGACCGTTTTTTATTAGTAGCCTATATTGTTTAAATAGTGTATGTTGAAAGGACTATAATTATTTCATTAATTCATTTGTAACTTCAAAATATTCTCCACATGACTCAACAATCCTGATTCAGTCATTCAAACCGAATTTCGAATTTCACCAACATTTTCCTTATTGACAACGTTTCGTATCAACTAAAAGCCCATCCATTCCACCAACTTAACGGCTCTCTAACTAATGGACACAGAATTGATTAGAGCTCTCCAATACCTAATATTGTTCTACAACGCCTGCCAAATCAAATTTTAAGTCTGCAACCTATTCATGAGGTCAATGTTCATGAATGCAGGCGTTCACACTGGACCGTGAGTATTTCAGGACACATCAATCACTCGTCTATTTTTGAACAGCCAGCTGCACTAGCACTGCTGAATGCATTACTGGCTTGATGAAAAATGTAGGCCTAGGGAGAAATGAATAATATAAATTGAACTACGCTTATAGTGTGGGAGAAACAGAGTGGAATATAGGCATACAGTGTGCAAGAGAGAGAAAGTGACAGGTAGAGAGAGATAGAGTGAGTGAGCGAGGGCGAGAGAGAGAGTGAAAAATCCTAGCTCCACAGTCTTGATGATTGTAAAAGCCTGTCGAAGCCTTCACCCATTGACTCATCACATTTGCTTCTCTCGTTTAGCAATTCTCTCTTATCAATTTTTTTTTTTGGAATCGTTGAGTGAATCTCTTAACTAGTTTCTATTTTCAAATCATTTCTCCCCTTTCCAATTTCTATTATTACACTATTTCCATCACATACGTTTCCTCTAAACAATCCATGAAGGTACTGCAGTGTGATATGGATGCATCATGAGGGTTTTTGATTGGTTTTGAATGTACTGATTAAGCCCCTGCGCCCACTTCGCAACTGCTATCTGATTTCAGTCAGCAACCCAATGTTGCCAGATGACATTTGGCTGTTTTTCGGGTAATCTAACCTATCAGCCAAAGTCATCTGGCAACGCTGGGTTGCTGACTGAAATCTGATAGCAGTTGCTTAGTGGGCGCAGGGGCTAAAAGTGACTTGTCACTATAATGAGGCGATTGCAACTACATCAATCAGCATGAAATGTGTTTCAATCCAGTCACTCTATTAAATACCAGTCGAGGGTAGAATTTCTATAACGCCTGTCGAATAACATGTCATTCAAAACATTTCCATGATAACGACTAAGGAGTGATGTTAAGCTACAGGTCACTAGTCTACCTGTAGATTAAGCTACCTGTAGCTTTGTCACTAGTCTGTAAGCACAGCCTGCAAAAATGTATCGATCCTGATGAGAAACAATAACAAAGTTGTGCTTTATTCCTTACTTTGAAATAGATTATAAGATTCCTTCTTATCTGATTTTCTATGTATTGATCAAAGAACTGAACAGTATCTAACAAAACCTACCTAAACTGAACATTCAGCCTACATCCACAAGATTGATGGTTATATGTTCTATTCATTAACTAAAGCTTTCATGAAGAAACTAAGATAGGATCCACTCGAAATAGAATGTGATGACACTCTAGAGTGGGCGCGATCTGAAAATAGATGACATCCAATCCAAAACACTACCAAAACATGATGCAACATACTCGAATATTGCCCAGCTTTTAGTGTCACTTAGATGAAACTCAACCGAACAGTATATTTCCCAGCTTTCACCTCTCTGAAACAGCCCTTATCTTGAAACTTATCAAATCTCAACACACATCTGAAGCTTTTATTAACGCTACCTGCTTGATAACAACAACGATGAAAATTCTGAGAACTGGGAACATTTCCTGTTTCTTGCGAAAAAGGAAAAAAGGTAGGCACACACTGTATCTCATTTTCCTTATTGTCCGTACCCGTGCATAGTGTATGTCCACCTCTTTCCTGTTTTACAAGACTTCTTAAATTCAACAGGACCCAGTTCTCAATCACAATAACACTCAAGTCTCAGTCATTTTCAAGTCCAATAAACCCATCATACTAAATGACACACCTCCTTGATGAAGACTGATGAATTGAATTGCTGGATCACTACGTCCGTATCACAGATAAGCATTGTGTTGGGAATACCGTGCAATATACTGTGGCATTACTGCTCTATATATAGCATATATACAGGTATAGTAGCTGTGGAATGCGCAACAACGCTAGGATTAGCGATACGAAGACAAGGATTAAATGCGGTGATACAAAGGGGATGATATATCACTATAGCTAACACCTATATACATGACAGTGCCCAGGAGCTTCATGCTATAACTCAACGGACATCGAAATTTGATGAGTGAAATGATCGGGTCTGTGAGGATCATACAATCGATTGAATATTTCCAACTCAAGAGTTTGAAGAATATTAGAGAGTATAAGAGAATATTTTCAATTTAAGAGGATAGTATAAATAATTAGAGATTATTGGATATTCAATCTCGAAAATTGATAACACAACTTGTGTGAATGAAAAAGATCAAGAACCCGTTAAATTTTATTTTCCAGTCATAATTCCTCTGTAAGGCTAGGCGTACACCGGTTAGTCAAGACAAGACAAGACAAGATTAGTCACGTCTAGTCACAGTAATTCACATAGTTGCTTATGAAGCAGCACACACCGATGCAATGACTAATTTGTGTGTGTTGCTTCATAAGCAACTATGTGAATTACTGTGACTAGACGTGAGTAATCTTGTCTTGTCTTGTCTTGATTTAGGCTAGGCGTACACTGGTTAGTCGAGACGAGATTAGTCACGTTTAGTCACAGTACTTCACATAGTTGCTTATGAAGCAACACACACCGATTAGTCATTGCATCTGTGAGTGCTTCTTCATAAGCAACTATGTGAATTACTGTGACTAAACTTGACTAATCTCGTCCTGTCTTGTCTTGACTAACCGGTGTACGCCTAGCCTTATAAAGACGAACTACTTCAACTAGTTTCAATCACCAAATTTCCAAAAAAAATTAAAAATTACACTAATTGAATATTGATACGAGTCATGCATGATATTACCGCGAAATGGCCAATTTCAAGAACTTTCTCCTCCAATTTCTCCTCCTCCCCTTCAGTCTTCTTCCCTTCTCTTCCCACTTTTCCCTTCACAAATTCAGTACTACGCTGCCAGTGACCTTGAACGGTCACCCCGATGGCCAAACGAAGCAATAAATAGCTGAGCTTGCACTCATTCAATGTAACTAATGCAGTGCATGCCGGTCCAGTCGTCTGTATACGAAATAACTTGACCCACTTCTGGAAACGAGTAAAGTTTTCGCTGTCGTTTCAAGATCGCACTGTCAGCAAATTTATCGCCAACACGAGGCGCGTTTAGTGATTGGGGGGAGGGCGAAGGGATTGAATAATTGTCAGTAGGGAAAGACAAAAGATAGAGAGAGATATCTGATTGAGAAAGTGAAGGAGAGCGTAATGTGACAGAGAGAGTTAGATAGTAAGTAAGAGAGGAACAAAAACATTATTTTCCTTGTGTTCTTACTGTGAAACGGTCTATCTTATACAAGGCGGTGTTTAGGAATGTCCTATTCAAATGACTGTTTTTTGACGGGTGATTGAGTTGAGAAGTTATCGAGGATAATAAAACCATAAACAGAAGTAAACACTGAAGCATTTCTTATGCTCGAAATTCTCTTATTGTTCCTTGTTTCTGAAATGATTTATGTTGTTTTCTTTAAGCATCATAGTAATAATCATCCTGCATCTTTTGTTATAATAGGTATAAAATAGTATAATATGTTTATCAATTTGAGTGTAAAACTGATCACTATACCTATACTCAAGTCTGGTACATGCACATTTGTTGATAATGATTATTACAATATCTATATAATGAAATGCTATAATAATATACTCACAAACAATAATAATGATAATTATTATGATTGATTGTTGAGACGTTATCTCAAGACAAAATGTTATTATATCTTATTATTTTTTCCAATCCATAGTTGAATACAGAACTATTTGGTATTAGCAGAATAAATATGCATCACAACATCAATAATCATATTGCTATTATCATCTATTTATTCATAAAAAGGTATACAACAATAGTATCACCTTATTGAATACACCAAATCAATCAACCGATGTCTCTGCAATCAGCCGGAAATCTTTTTTGAGCAAGTAATAAATAATAAGAAAGTGAAAAATAATGCATTTCAACTTGATTGGAATAGAAGCGTTCAATCAAAGACAATTAGAATACTAGATTTAATAGTTTCCTATCGTCTTTGTTTCAATATAAGATTACGTGCTGAAGACGCTAATATAATTCATTCCTCAGTAGGTCAACGCCACGACCCGCCAGCGCTCCACTATTCCGTTAGCAAGGTTACTGTTACAACTCAAGGTCATTCACTGGCTGCTACTAGACTAGTCTTTTGCGGCGCTGTATAGGCAAACTGTATTACATTCTACTAGTCAATAACTTACTGTTGAACTTACAGAGCTGGTAAGAAAATAAACTAAGCAGCGAATGGAACCTGCATATTCAAAGCATTATAATACATGCATTAGCATTATAATGTAATGGAAAAATAATAGTTGAAACTGCAATACTTTTCCTCTACCCTTCACACGTTCGAGATCTCTAGTGTATAAGATATTATTCTATTCCACTATTCAATATTGATATATAATTAAATATTAAACTAAATTCCTAATTAATAATGCTATAAAATACTCTGAAGACTTCCACTACTGCGAATATTGACAAAAGAATAATAGCTAGTGAGGAAATTTATTACGATTAAGCTATTATTATGATTTAAAAAGTGAGGGAATTTATTACGATTAGGCTATATTAGGCAACTATTATGGTTAGGCTATTATTATGATTTAAAATGTGAGGGAGTTTATCACGATTAGGCTATATTAGGATATTATTATGATTTAAAAATAATTGAATAGTTGCAATATCCCATCACCTTCTATCTAAATATTGATATGGTTGAACGTTGAATCAAAGTTAAGAGATTTTCGTAAATTTTCGTCATTAGGCAATAAAACGCTCTAATTAGGTGACTCGTCGTCAGCCCACTTACCTTTACAAAGTTAACATGAATGATTTTACTGATTTGCACTTATTGGCGCCAGTAAAATCAAGGCATGTAGAAACGTGTCTCTACACCTACATTTTTCCCTGTTTTTTTTTCACGCCATTCATCACAATTTTCCCTGCTAGGCCAATCCTTGACATACGACTGTCTACGAGGGATGCCTTTAAAAACGTATCCGTTACATCTATAAGGGATGCCGCATAATCTCTCAATGATACCGGATCCGCTTTCCAACAACAGCCCATTGTCTCATGATAAAAGCTTTTCTACGTTGCACTCTCACATACATACCCCAAAATAACACACACACGCACACCCGCGCCAATCTCAAAAACCACCTTCTCAACCCCCAAGCAACGACTGTATCTTCTCATTTATTCCACTTATACATTCTGTAACTTGATACGTGGTTCACACTTTCACCTTTCTCTACCTTTTCACCTTTCTCTACCTTTTCACCAACTATTCATCTCCTCTCAGATTATTCCGTCTCTTTTTGGTTCTCTCACCCTCTTCATTGCTCACCTTTTTATAGCTATCGCTATCTCTCTCTCTTTTCTGTCTTCCGGTGGATTAGGGATAGCGGAATTGACTAGGCTAGGCAGAAAACTTTCATTGTATTATTTATTAAGGTGCATGTGTGTCCTTTGCGTGCTTCCTGTGAGGTTTACTCTACATTATTGAATGGATGTTTATCTATCTTTTTATATTCTAAAGAACGCTTTTCCTCTATCTTCAAAATGTAATAGGCATATAATGTAATTTATAAATAGAGCGGAGGGTCAAGTGTGAGAGAGGGCCGACTGCGCCCTAACTTTCTCTAAGAAAAATTAGAGGCAACCTTTCATTCCATCCCTATTCTTTCACTCTCTTTATCCACCTATCATTGAAATTGTACGTTATATTACTAGTAATTGAGATATTAATGAAATTATGCAAGAGTGAAACAACATAATTTATTGAAACCCGTTGTTCATCATTTCTTTTATTTACATTAAAATTTATTCACTAATTATCATCCAAATTTTCCAAATCTCTACTTCTCTTAAATTGTTATTAATTGAGAGACTTCTTATCACTTCCAGTGTGATTTTGCTCATCAATTTGAAAGAATTATTATTCAGAAAAGTTAGACTCTCGTTTGTACGATCACAAGTAATAATCGAATATAAGGTATAATCACGTATCATCGCAGATCAAGTTTTATAACGTATTATAAAGTGATATCACAGATAATAAATGATTGTTAAAATAGATAAGAATTTTAAACATGAGAAGGATAGTATTTGGAAAAGGAATAAACCATTCAGAATAATTGGAAATTTGTCAGAACTATAACTATGACTGCAATTCTCATCATGATTGAAAACAAAATTTGTAGAATTTTTTGGAGAGAAAATTTCACGGGAAATTAACGGTAATTCATACTTCTTCATTCAAATTACAGAAGAATCATACATTCCATTTACACGAATCCCAAAAACTACGGAAAATGAACAAAGAATTCAATAGAGATCCAAACTAAGTAGTACATGTGGACTATTCATACTATACATTCCAAAAACATTACTACATGAGTATGAATGTGTATAACTACATTTTTTCAACAACAGCAGACATTATCCCATGCAGTTCGTGAAAATTCGAGTCACTTTGTTCAGAAATCATGAATTGCAAACAAGTGGAAAAAAATCATGGCTGCGCTCAAAAAACTGGAAAAATTACCACCTCAAATATCATACGAAACAGACTGCTTTGATACAACTCGAGTATACAACACTCATCAGAGAATAGATAGCAAGTTGGAAGCTGGTCATCACCGGATTCTCTCGAGCGTGCTTTTGTCACACCTGTTTTGAGGCTAGCTCCATCATTTGTCATAAAAAAGCGGGTACTTCCCTATGTGGCTAACTTGGGGGCATCCATGTGGCAAATAAGCCGGCTCACCACAAAGGCCTGTCATTGGAAAGTGTGGAACTTTGAAGATAAAGAGAGAACTGTTGAAGAGAGATAAAAAGGATGAAGAGAGAATGGGATTAGAGATGTTTGTACAATGTACATAGAAAGGGAACGCTGAACATGAAGAGAGAATGGATAGAGATTTTTAGACAAGAGGAGACAGAAAGAGAGAACAGTAAACATGAAGAGACAATGAGAAGAAATGTTTGGACATAAATAGAACAGTAAACATGGAGAAAGAATAAAAATAAATATTTAGAGGTATTTAGAGATCAAGAGCGATCTGTGAGCGCGGGAAAGATGGAGGAAGAGGAATCATTAAAAATGCCTTTAATAATTGGTTCTGGGAACCCAATGATTGGCGCAACCTATTTTGCACTTGACTCCGCTATAATAGAGAGAGAACAAGAGTTGGAAATAACTTCATTCGTAACGCAGTAAAATTCACCAAAGAGTTTGATGCAACAAAAGCGTTTACTATTAAGTGACCTCCACTACATAACTAAGTTCACAAAATCTCGAATGAAAGTTGTGTATTGAACCTAGTCAGAGGAATAAATTCATTTTGTTTATGAAATCATTGAGATCTTGAAATCATAAAATCTCGAAAATTATCACCTCAAAAGCTATACGTTTGAAGTGTATTGATCTATCTTACAATATATGATTTTAATAATCTAAAACTTTATAAATCTATTCAGATTATGTGAATTGGGCTTTCTGATTGCATATTAAACAAATTTCGTGAATTGTGTTAATTTTGAATTCGTAAACTAAAACGTTCTGTGAATGTTAAACTCCAGAATTATTCAAGGAATAATTATTGACGGCTGAAAGTGTAGGAGTACGAAAGACAGAGTTCTCGTGTAAGAGAGAGACAGAGAGAGTGGAGAAAAGAGAAAGGTTGTGAGAGAGAGGAAGTGAGAAACTGATCATGAGTAATCTAACGTGTATGAGATTGTTATTCTGGGAGACAGAGAGTCAATAATTGGAAAATCAAAGGATGGAGAAGAAGCTAAGGTCGTTTTTGCGAAAATCTTCCATCCCAATATTTTCCACCCGTCATTCACAGTAGCATCCCCCATCTTGAATTTCCTTTGGCTGATATTAATTTGTTTTACATATTCATGACAGGACCTCCGGCTTCCAGAGCCGATCCGATGTGCACACTGAAGTCAACATCAAAGCGGCAGACATCTTAAAATTCTGCATCAAAGGCTTTACACGCTGACAAGACTGGAATTTTTCGCCCAACACTGACTGGCTTCTAGTTTGCAAATTTTGAAACTTTTTATAGTCTAATAAACTCAGTGTATCTATTCTAGATATTAAATTTCTCATACATCTTATGAATGTATAAAATGTGTGGATTAACGTTCTTGAAGCTACTCGGAAATTAGCGAGAATTTTCCGGGATAGATAACTGGTATTCATATAAACTCATCGACTGGATAGTGGTAATAATTTGTAATAAATATTAATAAAGACTGATCAAAATAACAGGGATCATTATAAGGCTAGGCGAACACCGGTTAGTCAAAACAAGACAAGACGAGATTAGTCACGTTTAGTCACACAGTTGCTTATGAAGCAGCACACACCGATGCAATGATTAATCGGTGTGTGTTGCTTCATAAGCAACCATGTGAAGTACTGTGACTAAACGTGACTAATCTCATCTTGTCTTGACTTACCGGTGTGCTAGCCTAAGAGTAATCATTGGTAATAGTAGTAATTAGTAATCTATATACTAGGATTCATGTAGTGAGGAGGTAATGACTTTTTGAAAGTAACATGGAATGATAATGTGCTGTTAACTTGAATAGTTATATTTTAATCATGTAGTATATGAAATTATAAAATTATTATTGTGTGCTTAGTTTTAATTTGAAGTACATCAACTAGATATCATTATTTCCATAGTAATATGGTAAAATAGTAATGTAGCAATATGGAAATAATGTAATATAGAAATGGAACAGTATACAATGTATCATAGTAATATAGAAAATGATATATAGACAATAATGGGGAAAAATCGCAATAGAAAATTTGAATAGAGTGTGATGGATACGGTAAGTTATTCAAAAATGTTGTGAGTCTTACAACGAATACAGAAAATGGTAAATTTATCATTGCGGAAATGATAATCGATTCGGAAGAAGGAACTCATCATCACATTAAATTAAGTCCTATAGTATAATTTATTCAATTTAGCGGCTACAAACTATGATAGATTATTATTGATTCAACAAATTGAATAAATGAATACAAAAATGATACAATGAAATGAATAACTATTCAATAAGCAAATAGCCTTGGAACGCTAACATCACCTGCAATTACAGAAATTTTATGCAATTCATGATGTAGCAATGACAACTTTGTGGCGATTATTACTGCACTTTTCCAAGTAACTTAATCCAGAACTGACGACAAAAACAGCAAACTAGACTGTTCGAGACTCGATTCACAAAAGTACATCGATTTTTCTATTCGATTTCTCTATTCGATTCCTTCATTCTGCATCTCGGCAGGAAACAGGGACTGGACGAGGGAATGGAAATAACAAGGAAAGGAAATGGAATCAGCTTTTCTGGTTGAACTGCAGACGTTAACTCGACTATTAGGGTAGGTCGGGAAAGCACTTTGCATGCGAATAGCGATCGAAAAACTAATCCCATTCAGCCGCTGTAGCCTGCTGTTCAATATCCTATCCGCCATCTTGGAATCGGAATGTTGTGGTTTTTATCGGGCGGCCATTTGTACTTCATTAAAAGCGTGCAGAATTGTCGAGCATAGTATGCTGGAAGTTTATTCGTCCTGGAGAAAATTCTGTGTTTGTATTAAAGTTGATGAACTCGAAAAGCAATATTGAGATGAAACTTGGTATTCAGTTCAGGCCTATTACAAATTGGTAAGAGTTTTATAAATGGGACTACAAAATTGAAATAAAAATTGTAGAATTCCCTCAAATATTTAGCCTACTATGTATGTGAAATTTCACGAACCAGGACTTTTCCTCTAATATCGTCCTTATTAAATTGGTTTCCTTCCCACTAGCCCAAAAATGATCCAATATTGACATTTCAAGGGTGATAATCCTGTATACAATCTACACAAACGCATTCATTTATTGTAAAAAATGTTGCGTTCTTCATCATCAAACTATCTTTTTAAATTAAAAAATTATAACCCGTTCAAAGGGAGATGAAATTATCTTGAACCTTGAATCTTCATGAACCTTTATTTGTAAAAATTTTGGCGTTGTTTATTATCATCTAAAAATTCGAACATGTTTTAAGGAATAGGAGATCTTGTTTACAATCTTCATAAACGGCTTACAATTGTGAATTTTCAGCATTTCAACTCATCGAACTAATAAATCTTCAATATCTACTCCTCTTAATTAAATCACTGCACCCCGCTTCATAGAATGAATCTCAAATTTCTCACAAGTTTCTTTCATCAAAGTTAACAAAGCTTGTCAAAGTTCATAAGGATCCCAACATTGAGATTTGCATTTACTTTTGTTATGAATTCAAAAAATGTATAGATATTCGTGTACGAGTATAAATTTTAAAATGTATAACTTTTCAGTATACAACATTCCTGAATTATTCAATAAGCAGAGATGAAATAAAAAAACTATCCCGTCATTCAATCTGTATTATTCTTATGACGGGAAGTGGGGCGACGAAATTTGTGAGTCAAATGTTATCAAACGAACATAAACAAATACATAAAACTCTTATCACTGTCAGTTCTGTCATGCAATCTAAATCAACGTCTCGTTGCTTTCAGAACAAAACCGTGCTGACTGCAAAATGCTCAACAACTGCGGGTTCGGCGGAAGCAAATATAACTTTCTCCGCAAGGAAACGACATTTCAGAGTGCGGAAGAAGAGTGAAAAAGAAAAGTAAAAATAAAAAAGTAATAAACGAAACGGGTCTCGGCACAATTGCGACTTGGACAACAGCTCTATTTTGCCGCAGATAAAAGTACAGACATGCGAAGCTAGCCCACTGAAATGCTACTGAAAGGTTAATAACCTCGCAATGGTATTCAATTTGGGTACATCCCGCATAACTGGAGTCGTTGTTCATTTTGTTTGATGTACGATAATGTAATATGATGGCGGTTGATGCAAAAAAGGAAGTAGGGTTATGGAAGAGCTTGATTATGAAAAAAAATTGAATGGAAAGTTTAAAAAAATCGAAGGAAATAATTATTATGAGACATTGAAATTAACTGGTATTAAAAAAACTATTTCATATTGGTAAAACAAAAAAATCAAATGATGCTATAGATAGCGCAACAAGAGAATACATTTTGCCCAGAAATGGCGGAGGAATTGAGATAACGTCTGCTACAATGCTACCAACAATGTACGTAATACTAGTACACGTATTATTCAATTGTACATGAGTTACGAGAACTTTCATCATAGCGGCTAAATAATACATATTCAGGACTATAGTTAAAAAGAAGAAGAAAAAGGAGAAGAAGAAGAAAAAGAAGAAGAGGAAGAAGAAGAAAAGAAGAAGAGGAAGAAGAAGAAGAAGAAGAAGAAGAAGAAGAAGAAGAAGAAGAAGAAGAAGAAGAAGAAGAAAAAGAAGAACAAGAAGAACAAGGCGAAAAACAAGAGAAATCCAACTCTAGTTTATTGATAAACAGATTTTAAAGCGAATCTTTATATCAATATCTCTTGAATGACAAGCGAATACACAAGATTCTGCATCCTACATTACAAAGGCATGCTCTTTATCTGGTGATCACTTTGCAAGTGACATACACACACATCACTTCCAGATAGGATGCCAGACACACTTGGAAACGGGCAAGACATCTGATTGGAAAGAGGAAAATAATGGGAACTGCATGAATAACAAATGACAAAGATTGGGAAAGGAGCGTTGAACAGAGGAAACCCCAAGAGAGAGTACGTCTTTCGAATAAATCGATCATTAATCAAAGTTATTGGACCATCTCGTGGCTGTGCTTACAACAGATCCTTTTCTTCTCCTTGTCATTTCTTTTCTTGTCGGAAAAAACCGACTGATAGAGTCTACAATGGTATGGAAGCCTTTGGGAGACAGATTTCTGGTAAACAGTGTTCATTCGGGAAAGATGTCAAGCACCCAGCTTGACGGAATTTTCCAGATGCTTTCATGATAATGCTTCGACATTTTACGTCACCAACAATGGCAGTTCTGTTGCGTCTATTGATATTTTTCTGGAAAAAAATTTTGTGACCAGTGCGAACGGTTTCCTAGTTTAGTTTGGCAGTAACCTAGAAAAGTAGGTCAGGTTCATCGATTTCTGGACATCCCTAACAATTCTTCGGATTAGAATTTTTAGTATGTACTAAAAGATTACTACTCTGCACGCTCTTCCAGTCATAATACCCTTGCTTATAAAAGAGAATGTTTGTATATTTGTGTGTTTTGTAGTAAGTAAACTCGAAAAACGTTGGTGTTGCCAAGAAAGTTGATATAATCAGATTAATTCAATTTGACGCTTGGCATTAGATAGATAGAGAGATATTATTTATTGACGTTGCTGATGACTGTAGAGTACGATGGCAAAGAAATAATATCTCTCTATTTATCTATCTATCTAATGCCAAGCGTCAAATTAAATGAATCTGATTATGAATGTATGTGAAATTCGACGTAGAATGTTTATTTTTCCATAGATTTCGTCCTATCTCAACTTGTTTCCTAGCCATAGGATAAAGAAGGGTCCAATAATGATCCTTATGACGAAGAGTTGTTGGATTCTAAATTCATTTTCTCAGAATTAGGTTGATGAATCACTTTTTACATAACATTGAAATACATTCTATACAGTGAAAGATAAACATTTTGATGTAAACATACATTTTTACCTCTTTTGATAAATAGATAAATTTTTGCACATTTTACAGTATAATAAATAACACATTATTTATAATGTGTGATAAATTACAAATTATATAATAAATTATTTTTTCTCTGGACAACCATACCTTCATTTTCGTTATAGCAGTGAAGAGATGAAAATATTATAAAGTAAATAAATATCAGAGGAATAGTTTTAAAATGGAAAATAATCATGTTATAACAGAGAAGAGACAAAAATCTCTTGAATTTATTACGTTGTAGGGTTATTTTGCCAGTATCAAATCAAATCAAATCGTATCAGCTAGCCCATATAAAAGAGCTCTATGTTCCTGTAGGCTATCTATATGGAGTCTATTTATAATATAAAGTATCTATTCGGTGTCACGATAGCTTTCTCTTCATGCTCTCACCATGTAACTTATCTTAATTGAAAACTGAAGTCTCTTAATCACTCATGTCAAGACCATATTGACAAGGACTCATTGAACGGGTTCGATGAGGTGGAAAATGGATAGGGAAAGCTTGAGAAAGAGAAGAAAGAAGATGAATGGGAGGAGAATTTGGGAGAGAATGAAAACATTCAGTGCTGGAAGGAATGAAGGAGATGTTGGAAGATAGAAGGAGAGAGTGAGAGAGATGGATCAGATTAGATTAGAGTCATTAGAGTTTGATGTGGAAAAGAATAAAGATCTAAAGATAGAGATAGAAGAAATGTTAGAAGTAAGATGGAGGAAGAGAGAGAGATATATAGTAAGTGATATAGAGGAAAATAGAGGGAGAGTGAAAGAGAGAGAGAATAAGTGAGCGAGAAAGACGACTTTCGTGAGACATGTTGTCAAAACAGGAAGATGTAGATGTCTAGTAAGATGTTAACATGGCGAGTAATTGCTTGTTGAAGTATAGGGATGGATTCAGATATGTTGTCACGGCCAGGAGCCAAGGGACAGACTCTCTCTCCCTCCTCCCCCATGCCCCCTAATAGGGAGAAAGACCCCTGTTGTCATAACAACGGACCGTACACTACGAGGAAGTTGAAAGCATGTTTAGCTGTCATTATATATTGTGTGTATGTACAGCACGTTTATAAACATTCATCCTGTCAACAAAATACCCTCAAAGCTGTTGTGGCAAAAGAGTATTGAAAGGCAATACAAATCATCAAAGGTCGAGGGTGTCCCTAAAAATCCTTCAAATTTAGTAGAAAGATGTACGTTCACGTGTAACCTACTTCTTTTGCTGTGGAAATTGATCGTTATTCCGTATTTCTACATCCGATTTTAAGCTGGCACCATGAAACGTAAACAGCTCTACTCTGTATCAACATGATTGGGGTTGGATGCTTAACTAATATTCGTGTTCTGAGATATTTTCAGATATCTGACGACTATAAGGCTAGGCGTACACCGGTTAGTCAAGACAAGACAAGACAACATTAGTCACGTTTATTCACAGTAATTCACATAGTTGCTTATGAAGCAGCACACACCGATGCAATGACTAATCGGTGTGTGTTGCTTCATAAGCAACTATGTGAAGTACTGTGACTAAACGTGACTAATCTCGTCTTGCCTTGTCTTGACTAACCGGTGTACGCCTAGCCTAAGTGTGCTGCAGAGCATGCTGCATATGATTAAGCATTGGTAGCATGCTGCGCAGCACATAAAATCGACCAAGGAATCAATTTTTGATAACATTCGTAGAACAATATTGATGTTGTGGATTCCTTCCATGATGGAAAAACTTTTTGGAATTGTCAAACTTTATTTGTTTATTAAAGTGGAGTTTAACAATATCAAAAAGTTTCTACTAGAATCAATCTTTGCCAGTCGACTGCCAATGGAAACATGTAAACAATGCATAACTCAGTTACAAAATACAAAAAAGATGAGACATTTCATTCCTTCTATTTGCGAAGACAGCTTGCAAGAGTGATTCATTGTGAAGTGACACTCGGCTGCAGCCGGTTGAAATTCAATTTTCTGATTTCAATCAACACGTGTTCGTCTTGTGCCATCAAAACTTATAAATTTAGAGCGATCGAGAGCGAAATTTCCATTAAAATTGTAAGCTGCCGGCTCTGACAAAAGGGGCAGGCCACGTCAATTGCTGAGGGATTTTGTCCTCAACAAGAAGTCAAGAGAGTTCGTGCACTTTTACGACGAGATGCAAACGATTCCATTATGTATGAGGCGCGAGAAAGATGGGAGATGAAATAAAGAGAGGAGATAGAAAGAAGAGTAGAAGATGAATGGAGGAAGAGTGAGGGAACATTGTGTGAAATTGAGAGACAGTGAGATAGAATAGGAGAGGAATAATATACGATAAGAGTAAGAAAAGACAGCGCGAGAAAGATGGCTGAAGCAATAGAGAGAGAAGATAGAAAGAAGAGTAGAAGATGAATAGAGAAAGATTGAGGAAAAATTATGTGAAATTGAGAGACAGTGAGATAGGATGGGAGAGGAATAATATACGATAAGAGAGAAGACAATAAAGAGAATGGACAGACGAGCTCAGAAGAAAGTAAGGATGATTCAAGATGAGAATGATAAGGAGACAGGAGAATGGAAAAGGATGGGGAGGGAAAGAAAGGGAAGAAGAAGGAGAAGAAGGGGAGGGAGAAGGAGGGAGAAAAAGAGCAAGGAGAAGAAGGGGAAGGAGGATGGAAATGGAAGAAGAATAGGAAGAAAGAAGATGGTTGAAAAGAAAAAGTAGAAGAATAAGAGAGGGAGGAGAAGAAAGAGAAAAGGAAAAGGAAAAGAAAAGGAGAAGAAGAAGAATAAGAAAAGGAGAAGAAGAAGAAAAGGAGAAGAAAAAGTAGAAGAGAAGAAAAAGATAAGGAGAAAAAAAGAGAGGGAGAAGAAAAAGAGGAGAAGAAAAAGAAAGGGAGAAGGAGATGATAATGATTTTAAGGGAGAAAAAAGAAAGAGTACAAAAGAGGGAGTAGGAATATGGAATAGAATTGGAATTGGAATAATTACGGAAATAGTCGAAATCGAATCAAGAGAAGTGAGATTGAAATATTTCAAGAGAAATCTATCAACGATGCCGATGGCTCTGAACGAGAAGCTGTAAAGGACTCAATCTATTTCCAACTAAGCTCCTATTACAAAAATAATGCCATTGTTTCTAGGATACACTGAAGTGAATTGGTTTCTCTGCTTTCTGGCGCCAAATAAATCACTCTTGATTCTAAACGAGAGATTGTTTCCACGTTTGAAATGGAAATATTCATAACCATGAAATAGAGAATCTTTATCGGGATGCAGTATTTATCGTAAGTTTAAATGGAATTTCAATTTAATACAGAGTGAGAAATAAACATTCAAAAAACGTGAATAACTCTTGTGTCTTTTTCTCTCTAATACAGTAGTTTGAATCTTAGAATAAATCACTGTATCCACGAAAATAAAATCACCAGCACCATCTTAAAATAGGCCTAATCCTACCATTTACCCTGAATGATAAAAGAATACCAACTGAAGATCCTAATCGAGATCTGAGTCACTTGAATTCCTCTTTGAAGCAAGACCATGAAGGTTTGTGTCAATCCTACTATGATTTTGGATTTATAATATATTCATATCCATACATATTGATTTGATCAATAATAAAATAAAAATATATACAGTAGAAAATTATATATAGGTTAAAAACGAAGTTTGTCATACAAAAGTATAATAATTGAAAATTGAAATTCAATTATTACCCCAAAACATGTACAAGAAAATTGTTCAGGTGAGTAAAAAAAGTAGTAATAAGAATTACAATAACATGGAAAAACTCAACTAACCAGAAATAAAATCATTAGAAAATCGTATTCAGGCACTACCAGCAAAAGAAAAATCTTTGACCTCTGGTGGGAGTAGCAAAAGGTCTGAATCAAACAAAATTGAAAGAAATGTTTGATAATATAGAATATTGCATATAGAAATACAATTATTGTAATTATTGAACATCAGCCTAAGGCTAGGCGTACACCGGTTAGTCAAGACAAGACAAGACGACATGTGTCACGTTTAGTCACAGTACTTTACATAGTTGCTTATGGAGCAACACATACCGATTGCATCAGTGTGTGCTGTTTCATAAGCAACTATGTAAAGTACTGTGACTAAACGTGACTAATCTCGTCTTGTCTTGTCTTGACTAACCGGTGTACGCCTAGCCTAAGTGAAAAATAGGCTGAAAAATACGCCGTTATACACGGCGAGGTGGAACTACCTTCGGGTCTCCCCGCCATTCGAAGCCGATACGCTAATAATAATAATATGTTTGATAATGATCACAACATTTGCAAAACATTTGGTCTTCATATTTCGCAGAGCTACGACGAAGGTAATGAAGCAAAGGAAAGAGTAATACGAGAATGTGTATGTGTGGGATAAAGTAGAAAGAAATGTGTAGAAGCAGAAGAGGAAAGAAATTCGGTTGAGTGGAGAAAATCGTCTGTAACAGGATGCCTTCAGGCAGCTGACAGTAAACAGTGAGAGAAGCATCGTTGATTTGATCCCGTATTGGGGCCTTCCCTTGTTTGAATTGGGCTTATTACTTTAGCTGCTGATCGCAAAGCGGGGGATTTGGAGACAGAAACAGGATTTCGCTTCCAACAACAAAATAAAATTTATAATTCTCATAGAATGTCAACACATTGGCAAACGATAGCTTTCCGATTTGTGTGTCAGAACATGTTTATTTGTTTATCATCGATTCAGAGTGACTGCAATAGAACTAACAAAGTAGTCATGTGGGGGTCAGTTCAGATTTGAATGAAAATTTCATGGTTGATACAGATTAAGTGCAATGGAACCAATTATGTGGTGATGTAGAAGTCGGTTTCAGATTTGAATGAGAATTTCATAGATATACATGAACATGAGCTACTCATTGCTCGGAGAGAATCATGTTATAACAATGTTGAAGTTATGCTATGAGATATACTCATGAACTATATAAGAAATAAAAAGAAAAGAAGAAGATAAAGAAGGAAGAAGAAGAAGAAAAAGAAGAAGAAGAAGAAGAAGAAGAAGAGAAAAGGAGAAGAAGAAGAAGGAAGAGAAGAAAAAGGTGCAGAAGAAAAAAGAGAAGAAGAAGAAGGAAGAAGGAAGAAGAAGAAGAAGAAGAAAAGGAGAAGAAGAAGGAAGAAGGAAGAAGAAGAAGAAGAAAAAGGAGAAGAAGAAGAAGGAAGAAGAAGAAGAAGAAGAAGAAAAAGGAGGAGGAGGAGGAGGAGGAGGAGGAGGAGGAGGAGGAGGAGGAGGAGGAGGAGGAGGAGGAGGAGGAGGAGGAGGAGGAGGAGAAGGAGAAGGAGAAGAAGAAGAAGGAGAAGGAGAAGAAGAAGAAGAAGAAGAAGAAGAAGAAGAAGAAGAAGAAGAAGAAGAAGAAGAAGAAGAAGAAGAAGAAGAAGAATAAGAAGAAGAAGAAGAAGAAGAAGAAGAAGAAGAAGAAGAAGAAGAAGAAGAAGAATAAGAATAAGAATAAGAAGAAGAAGAAGAAGAAGAATAAGAAGAAGAAGAAGAAGAAGAAGAAGAAGAAGAAGAAGAAGAAGAAGAAGGAGATGAAGACGACGAAGAAGAAGAAGAAGAAGAGAGAGAAGGAGGAGGAGAAAGGAGAAGAAGAAGAATAAGATAATGCCGGGGTTATGTCAGTCAAGCAGGAAACCCATTTTCTTTATAATAAAAGTGATAAGGAAAGAGAGGACCAAGTTTTTCATTAGAACATCGGCTGTCTGTGTAAGTGTATATAGGGTGGATGAAAAGTTACGACACTGTTTCAAGCCTGATGATGACTTCCTTGATCGTCACGCCAAAAAGAAAAGTGAATCTCTGCCGCGGTCCAGGCGCTTCTATTTTTCAAGAATGTAGCCTCAACACCACCCGCCATTGTCGACCAGCATAATATCTACAAACTTTTATAGTCTCTTCCTGACATCCTCATCGTTGGTGCTTTCTTTGTATGTATCTTCTGGTTTCCCGTTGGAATCTTTTGTATCTTTTCTTTCGACTCCTTTTTGCGTTTCTCCTTCTATGGAAGCCAAATTTTATGAATTTTTGTCGCCTCGAGTTAGCGAAATTCCTCACTTATCAAAACACTTCCACTAGTTAGATGAGAATAGCCTTCTATATTATTACAAAAGGTCTGTACAGGTCCGTGGCGAAGCGTGGTATACTTAACCGGTCATCGCCGGGTATATGTCCTATAGAAAATATACCCGGCGATGACTGGTTAAGTATACCACGCTTCGCCACGGGTACAGGTTTATGAGGTACAGTATTTGACAGGTAAGGTATTTGAGGTATTCAAATATTTACGGAAATTGAAACTGAAATTGAAAATTGAAATTAAATTTAAATTGAAACATTTGCGGCCATTTACACGAAAATTCAATTAAGCCAATTAATTCTATACAGCCGATTGAAGATGCTTCAAAGTATTCAATGAATCAATAATTCAGTGAACACGTCAATCAAACAATCAATAATGGTTTTTTGAAGTGCAAGATAATCCATCCACTACAAATTTGAAACCCCCTTGTGTTAGAAAGGATTGATGCAAGGAACATTCATGATTATTTTTTTAGCTTACCTTGAAATTGAAATCCAAATGCGATTCAATAACAGCATCGACTTCAGAAAATTCACGATCCTCCTCTGTCAGATCTGTAAGTGAAATAAAAAATTACTAATGAATTATAGAAGAATTTATTATGTAGAAGGATTCTCACAAGCCATCACATGAAAAATAATTCATAGAAACCTCACTCTCCGTAATTGTTAGAACCCTATGAATTCGAGTGAGTTGTCACTGTCTTTTATAAGTTTGATATATAGATAAGGATCTTGAAAAATTCATTGATTCGGAAACATACACAAACAGAAATAGATTATATTGATAATAAGGAAACAGCATGAATGATACAATCATACAATTAACTTTATTTACAAGAGTCACTCTCTACCATGTCATTGGTGTCATAAACTTGAAAACAATAATGATAAGGAACATATATCTAAATCATTGTTTGATATAGATCCAATATTATTCAAGATCAAAATGTCAAGTAGCTAGATCTTCATAGCATCTTCCTAGCACACCAAGATTCCCTCTGAGATTGCTCTAAGCGAGTCAAAGCCAGGTAAGTGGTTTGACAACTAATTTGTCAGCTCACTCTAGTGACGTCTGAAGGCACTAGAACATCATCATAATCTTCACAGACTACTTGCTATATACAATAGTATATAATATAGTAGTGTAGTGACAAGGAATATATTGCTGGAACGTTGAAGGTTAATGCTACTCTACAACTAAATTGATTTTCTAGAGATAACATGCCGAAGGGTCAACAAAGTTCAGACATTGAGGGTTACAATAAGGTTGAAAAGTTCTGTAATATAGCTGCAACTACATGAACTAATGAAAAAAACGTATAAGTAAGTAATCCAAAAAATTGACTCTCTTCTCATGTCAAGACCTACAGAGAGTTAGGACGATCGAAATCAATCACATTACAAGATTTTACTCAAGTGAAACCAATCTGAAAACCTGCCGGTTCTTAGTAAATTGACTTCGAAATAAGCCTGAAACCAACAATTAAACTCAGAAAAGCTATCAGATTGACAAGACAGGCTTTCAAGACGATTAAACGGACAAGTAGTGTGACCGCGAGACAGGGAAGCTTGTTGGTTTTATTGGCTAGTGGCCAATATTTATGACGTCACTGGAGGCAGTAGCCATCCGTTCATTGGCGCCATCAATCGAAGAGGCTGGCCTCACCTCGCTGTGACAGTGGAAAGCAGGAAAGAGTGGGAAACTGTAAGAAAAAGTGAAAGAGTGAGAGGGATTGATTGATTTTTATTTAAATGCCAGATCTTAGAACACCTATTACAATCTACAATACGTGAAAAATAACACTACAATTTTGTCAGTAAAAATTAAAAATGAAGGGAGAGAGAGGAGATCTCACCTCACAGTGACTGGAAAAAAGAAAAGAGAAGAAAACTTTCAAGTGGGAAGTGGGAGTAGAAAAAGATAGGAAAGTAAAAGGAATCATGAAGAAGGAGAGAGAGATAAAATCGAAGAAAAGGCAAGTTCAAGAGTTGAAAAGGAAGGCAATCGAAGAGAGTAGAATAGAGTGGCAGGAGCTAAGAGAAGAAAATGAGTCCAAAGAGGAAAGGAATCAGAGTTAGCATAAAAAAGGAAGAAATTAGATTTTAGACAAAGGAGACTATCAAAGGAAGCATTATAAGATGATAAGAATTCGAAGACGGGAAAGAATCAAGAAAAGGGAGAAGAATTAACTGTGTGAGAAAGAGAAAATGGTGAAGAGAGCAATTCCAGATAGCTTTAGAAAGAGATAGAATACGGTAGAGAATCAAAAATTCGCATGAGGAGGAAAGGAATAGAGTTAGAATGAGGGACAAATTCAAATAGCACAAAATCAAGAAGTGAGAGAGAAGTTAACAGAGTGAAAAAGGAGAGACAACGGCGAGAGAAGTGAGAGAGAGGTCAGGGAAAGAATTAAAGATAGCATGAGAAAAGAAAGGTTTTTGCAATAGAGATGAGGATCCTTTGATCCCTATCTGTAAAGCATAAGAGAGTAGATGGCAGTGAGAGGAATAAGAGAGCAGTAAGGGAGAGAGAAAGAGAAGAGATTGGTGAGAGGCAGCACATCCTTGAGAGTGAAGAGGTGTCGTGAGTGTTGAGACTATCCTCACGAAACGTGCCTCTCTGTCCAAAAAATGAGGCGCCTCTTGTATCCCTCATTCAGTACAACCTGTGACACGATCTTCCGCTTTGCTTTGTTTTGTATCACCAGCATCTTACAAGGAGTTTTCGGAACTTGGAAACCTTAATGTTTCTCCAATTGCGTCTATGTTGTAACGTAAATAATACAGATTCACAATAATTCATGCCACAACAAAGATGCATGCAATTGATCCATAAAGAACTGAATAAAATGAACTGAAGGTCAGTTTAACTTTCTGTGTAGTAGTGAAGGTGATGAGGTGGTAGTTATCCATACTGAATAAGAAGACTTGAATATTGTTTATTTCTGTACTATATTTATAATGATACTGTGCAATGTTATACGAATTGTTTGATTTTTTTGTCTTTAAACAATAGTCTATTTATGTTTCGTGGAGAGCGGTTCTGGGGAAAATGCCCTTCGCATCCACTTGCTGTACTGTTTTTTTCCAATAAATTCAAATTGAAATTGAAATTGATGTTGTCGAAGCCACATATTCAATAAATCAACGAGATACTGAAGTTTTTACACCATTATCAATCTCTGGTCAACTGAAACTAAAGGAACAGTGTAGCAGAATTTATATTCGTGGCCGAGAGCTGTGATTGCCAGTTGAATGGCCTAACAATGAACGACTGCCATTGGCCTAGATAAGCTCCTCCCACAATGGGCGGTTTCTACAAACATCACAGCAATGGCGGTTCAAACAACTAACATAGTAAAGAAAGGTAATTGATATTCACAAAAACAGATCATTCCTATTTATTTCATCTGTTTTAGTAAATATCGTGAATTTCAATATATTGTGAGATATCGTGAATTTCAATATATTGTGTTTAATACTACTATGGTAATAAGCATTTCAACCATTCGTGAATTTTAATATGTGTTTGATACTACTATCGTTCACCCGTTTGATTAAATAGATTCTATAAACGTCACTAAATCAATTCAACAAAGAAGCAGAATCAAGAAATGTATTTTAACAAATTATCATACTTTGATTCCAGGTTGTGACGTCGACAATAGTATTCAATTCTCCTAAATATTTCTCGAAGACAAAGCAGAGAGTATAAAAGAAGAATTTCACTTCTCTATGGACATAGTCGTCTATTGTTGACTTTGTCATCCAACAAGCAAATGAAATTCAAACAAGATTTTTTACAAATTGAACTGGAATCAACGTCACGGATCACAAATCGCGTCTGCACTGAGCACTGCTCAAGGTATTCCAAGCTGGTTTGATGAATTTTCAATGGTGAATTTGTAGACTCAAGTACGATCTTGCTCTGATTGGAAAACGGGGTTTAGCTAGTCGAATGCAATACTTTAATAAATATCAAAGTAGCTTATAGTCCAGGAATTCAATTCTCTTAAGACTTCTGTCCACATTATATTTCGAGTTTATTCTTCAAAGGCTGTCGTTGATCATATAAACGCATTTTTTCCCTGAACTTTCTCCAGAACTGATTCCCTTAAACTATTCCAAAAAATATTCACATAGAAACTCTGTGTCGTTCTGAATTGTCATTTGAAGAAAACAATAAAATCACAGTAATTAATTTATGCTTGTTCTATCCTTAAGAGGCAAAAGAAAGGAGCAAAGAAGATTCCGATTCTACCAAGAAAGAATAATAGGAACCACGGATGAAAAAATGATGAACAAGGACAATTATAAACTAATGAAGGACATAAACTTTCAGAAAAAACCTACACATACAGGAATTGATTTTTATCAAAACATGAAGACTCCTATCAAACTCCTAGAAGAATCAACCAAAAAGGTACCAACCAATACTCCTCTTAGAGGACACTCTTTAGAGGAAACCTCAGCTGAAGCTGATTTGCTAAAAATTTATTATTTGTACTAGTAGCATATAAATGTGAAAATTGTAAATGTGAAGGATGCAATTGAATGTTTATTTATCTATCCTTATACCGATCCAAGACGTTTTGAACGGGGTATCACAAATAATTCAATTTTGAAGATTTTTGCAACTGATTCGTGACAATTCAGTGAAATTCAATGTTGGACTACATAACGTATACCTTTCCCATTACGGAAATTGGATGATTCGGCGAAGCGGAACACCCGAAAGGGTCTCGCCGCTGATAAAAGCCATAAGAATAATAATCACAAATAATATTTATTCCAAAACATCAATAAATTTTAAAAATGAATAATAAAAGCGGATGATAAACATTCAAAGCATAACATTGATAAGGACAGTATAATGAGGACGTTGTGAATTATGGACAGGATAAAAACAACTGACAATAAGTAAAAAAATACCTAGAAGCCAAAAATCACCACCGCGACCACAGTAGAAAAAGAGAGGAGATGTGAAAACAGAAATAGAATGATGTCATTGTTGTCAACCTTTCCAATCAAACCCACAACAATGTGCATGAGAATCGGTTACTCTCCGAATCATTGTTCCATTCTCAGATTCATTGTTTTGCTAGCAATACCTGAACATGCAATTATACAAGAGCTGCATTCCCCATGCAGTTTAGGTGCGGTGCGGTGCACAAAGCTGCATACAAAATGAGGCCACTGAGTGATTGGGTCACCCTATTTTCATACACGCATTGTCACGGTAACGCTGCTCATTCAATCAGTTGTTTATTGAGAAATTTAGTTGAATAATTGATGGGGAAACCTTTGTAAAACTCCCTGGAGACAGTCTCCCAATCTGAGATACAATTTCGAAACAAATACATGTTGAGTTCCCTTGTAGCCTAATACAATAGGCTACAGAACGGACTAGCTGGCTTATTCGAGAGTAACACAATCCTGTTGGGAACAGGTTTGGGAGCTGGACTGATTTGCAGTTATTTTGTGCTTTTAATAAACGAAAAAGAGATGCAATTGTATTCAAGTATCAATTATACATTTCAGAGCCCAGATCACATAAACTAGTTACACAAATTGGAACATGCTTGAAAATATAGATTGTGTTTGAAATTTGAGGTTTTATGAACATCTGAGGTTTTATGAACATTGTATATACAATCTTCTATCATAAGCTTAATTTGCTCGTTACAGATTAGATAATGGGGTACAGAAGTGCAAGAGAAATAATAAAAAGAGCATGAATAGTGTGAGAAGAAGAATAGAAAGAGACCACGAAGAAGGACAAGAAAAACAATTGACAGGAGAAGAAGAAGAGAGGAGAACAAAAAAGGAGATAACATGGATAGAATTGAGGTTGAGTGAAGCGAACAACCTCTATTCAAATCCAAAGCCGATGTTCAATGGCTTTAATTACTAATTTTATTCTATTCAACAGAATTTATCTCGAGCAACGCACGTGGAACAAAAGAGAAGAGAAAGACAAAGTTCAAGAGGAACAGAGAGAGCGATGAGAAAAAGGAAAACTTTCGACGAAATAGAGAAAGTTTCCTTCTTAGCGGAAAAATGCGCTTTTCATTGAAAATGGAATGTGGAACAAAGCAGGGATTAGGGACAATGCAAATCTGGAAGGAAGTTTTGAAGGACAAATTTTCTGAGTTTCTCAAAGCTGTTGTTTCAATTCACTATATACATCCTGTCACAAATATACAGATATATCACACGAATACACATATTTATCAAAGAATATGCGTATATTTATTTAATTTCACCAAGTATATATGTTCTACAATTTTCTTTATCACGAAAATCTACTTATTCAGCTGATTTCAGTCATATATTTATCTTTTCTCTAAAGAAATATATGCTATATGTATTCACTACATACATATTTCCTCACAAACTCACATGTATATCTCGAGAATATAAAACATACATAATTCATCCAAGTTTATGTATAATATCTATCTAATATCACTAAAAATATATATTCACAAAATTTCAATGTCACGTAGTTAGAACAGTGGTTACTAATATATCCACTACTTCTATGTGAATATATTCTTTATTTCTCTAAAGAAATATTCACTCAATTGTATGTAAACATATTCTGTATAGTTCCCAGAGTATATTGCGAAAAAAACATAGGTATGTATTTAGGTCATCTAGTTTTACACATGGTATATAATATGAGTATTATACTGCTATAATATGAGTAGCAGTATACTGCTTCATAAGCAACTATGTGAATAACGGTGACTAAACGTGACTAATCTCGTCTTGAAGCAACACACACCGATTAGTCATTGCATCTGTGAGTGCTGATTCATAAGAAAGTATGTGAATTACTGTGACTAAACGTGACTAATCTCGTCTTGTCTTGTCTTCACTAACCGGTGTACGCCTAGCCTTTTAGAGTATATATTTGGTCACAAAGTTACAAGTACATAGTGATCATGCATATCATATTCATCCGATGTACCTATCATCATCCCAGCATATAACTCTTCAACAGCCGGCAGTTCGAGAGGCTGCGTTCACACTTCACCGAACTTGTGATACGTGTTTAGTCGAGTAGTGTATCAAACTTATCTTGAATTTTACTGCAGCGTTTCACTAGTTGAGTGCACTCAACTTCCAACATACTGGAAACTGATTCTCGTCTATTATTAATATCATCAACTTGACATATTGATTACAAAGTGATTATCAAATTTGAGGTCGTGAACTGGATCCTGCTGAGGAAGCTGCTGGCATCGGATTACTAGCAGAACAGCTACTGACTCCTTCTTCTTTTCTTCTTCTTCTTCTTCTTCTTCTTCTTCTTCTTCTTCTTTCTTCTCCTCCTTCTTCTTCTCCTTATTTCTTCTTCTTCTTCTTCTTCTTCTTCTTCTTCTTCTTCTTCTTTTCTTCTTCTTCTTCTTCTTTTCTTCTTCTTCTTCTTCTTTTCTTCTTCTTCTTCTTCTTCTTCTTCTTCTTCTTCTTCTTCTTCTTCTTCTTCTTCTTCTTCATACGCATAACCAGCAATTTGTACAAATTATTAGAATTAGGCTAGGCGTACACCGGTTAGTCAAGACAAGAAAAGATGAGATTAGTCACGTTTAGTCACAGTAATTCACATAGTTGCTTATGAAGCAGCACACACAGATGCAATGACTAATCGGTGTGTGTTGCTTCATAAGCAACTGTGTGAAGTACTGTGACTAAACGTGACTAATCTCGTCTTGTTTTGTCTTGACTAACCGGTGTACGCCTAGCCTTACTGGTAACCGAATTCATATTTTTCACAATGCTAAGAATTAAATATTGGCATAATGGAATAATGGAGTTTAATGTAAAGATGGCTTCTGAATAATTATCTGTATCTGGGATTATAACAACTGTAGGCTGACTGTATTTATAGTAAATGGGATACACAGATCATCATAAACGCAAGTATTCTAACACAATGAAGAAATCCAGTACATTTAAAGAACTGACAAGCAGAAAAAAAGCGTCTCCAATTCGTGAAACTGTTCCAGCGTCTATAATGCATGAGTGAAATGTCTGGAACAAGGTTCTGTCTCAAATTGAAATGTAGAAGAAGAGAGTACGCCTTTCGTCGCTCTAAACCAAAATGGGGACATGCTGATTACTGTGAGTGAGAAAGAAAATAGGAGAGAAAAGAGGAAAAATGTGGTAGGGGGAGGAGGAGGAGGAGGGAAAGAAGGAGAAGGAGAGGGAGGGGAAGGAGGAGGAGAAGGATGAGAAGGAAGAAAATGAGGAGGAAAGGAGAAGGAGGTGCAGAAGAAGAAGAAGAAGAACAAGAAAAAGGAGAAGAAGAAGAAGAAGAAGAAGAAGAAGAAGAAGAAGAAGAAGAAGAAGAAGAAGAAGAAGAAGAAGAAGAAGAAGAAGAAGAAGGAGAAGGAGAAGGTGTAATAGAAGAAGAAAGAGTGTATGAGAAAGGAGATTTAAGAAAAGAGGAGTAAGAAAGAGAGAGTGCTGAAGAGAGGATGAGTGAGCAGAGATGAACAGAGATGAGCGAATAGGAGATTAGGTTGGCACAGTTAGAAGTGTGGGGAGTACACAAAATCTTCTTAAATAAGTAATGAAGACTTCACAGCATGAAGAAGAATAGGAATGGTGGTAGTATTCCGCTGTGCAGCAGCAGTGAAGACTCAGCTTAGCGTGGCTTGGATAAGCCTCTTGCCAGGCAGGCAGCCATTGTTGCAAATTTCGTGTCAATAAATCATGCCGCTTGAAATAAGGACAGGAATACCAAACATACAGTAACGTGTGTACTATGTAGCCCCTATAGTGTGTAGCCTACTTTCTATCGTACAACAGTTGAGCAGATTTACGTGGATCGTAACAACTCGTGAGCTTATCTGGAGATTTGGTACGAAAGTTGGGAAATACATGTATTTGGTAGGAAAGTTAGGGAAAATTTTGGAATATTTGGATATGCAAAACTTTAGTGCCTGAAAGCACAGGAAAGGAGAGTTATCACTGAATTACCTCTGCTGAAGAATAGCCTGTTTTTGTTTTTGTTAGAGTAGTCCACCAAATGGAATTATTCTTCCTTATGGCTTGTTTTCACGATTCTAGTAGACGTTCTGGTTACTTGAGGTAGGTTACTGGTTTATAGGTAAGTAGATAGGCTTCTGGTAACCTGCCTCCAGTAAGTAGAATGTCTACTAGAATCGTGAAACCCAGCCATTAATGACGTGCCTCGCGTCCTAGCGATTTAGGTTGTGAAATGAAATGAAAATATTTTGAACATGATAATATTCTGGTTAAGATAGATAAACAAAAAGTACAAATAATTGCTTAAGGCATGTCCAAGATTGAAATTCTACATCGAATTACATCCAAAAATATGACCTTGAAATAACAGCTGATTGGGTAAGGTTATTTACCCAAACAAGAGATATCCAATGTTTAGTTCATGGGTCTGCCTAAGGCTAGGCGTACACCGGTTAGTCAAGACGAGATTAGTCACGTTTAGTCACAGTACTTCACAAAGTTTCTTATGTAGCAACACACACCGATTAGTCATTGCATCGGTGTGTGCTGCTTCATAAGCAGTGAATTACTGTGACTAATCTCGTCTTGTCTTGTCTTGACTAACCGGAGTACGCCTAGCCTTACCTAATCAGTTTTCAGTTAGAGGATATCATTGATTGGAATACTTTCATAATTCTTCAAATAATACTTTTCAAATCCAAAAGTTTATCAGAAAGCCTAATAAGCAAGAAACAAGAGAACTTGTTAAGAAGAATCTTCCTCAACTTGTTATGAAAAAAGAGAATTGGACAAATCGCATTGATAATAATGATGAAAGAAATATGCAAATTAGTATAAAAATTATACGAATTTCAATAACAATACATTTTCAAAAACATTTACATGCTGCCTGTTATAACGACGAAAATTCAGATAAGATCCTGAATTATTTCTCCCAAGTCAAGGTCTTTTCAGTAGTTACTCGACGTTCACGATAGCAAAGCGCATCAATTCATTTGGAGCCATTTGCAGTTATTTATTGCCGTTACCAACTCCGGCTATCAACATTTTATTTGGAAAGTTGTTAAGCGCTCTGTTACTAACGAGGCTTCAATTCATGCCATCCTACTGGCAGACTCCTATTTCGTCGACTCGTCTCATTATCGGATGTCTCCAGAGATGCGATTGGTTCTTCCAATTGGAGCCAACGACCATTTGCCAAAGATAGTTTCGCCGGGATATATATTTCAGCATCGTGACCTTCCACAAGTGAAGTTTATCTTCGAGGTCGTAGCTTAATGGTCGATCAATGAATAATTTATTATTCTGTAATTATTTATAAGTTATTTATTTTATAATTATTCATTTCACGGGAAATCATTACAAAATTGTCCCGCAAAACTTCAACTTCAACATCAACTTCAACTTCAACAACATCTGATAGAATTCATGAAGATAGAAGATAGGTTGATGGGGTGTAACCATTTCATTATTATAAAATTCAAACATATTTCAGAAACGGTAATTCAATCATTCATTGTGTTTTCCAAGACAATTTTTTTCTATTTATTTAGCAATGGAAATACTTGAACAATGCTTGACTGTGTCTAAAATTCTTCCATTAATCGTACCCTTTGTAAATCATGTAGCCTCTAAACTCCGCCTACTATCTCTTGATAAGCCAGAAATGAATGACTCAGCTAGTTCTGGATTCGAACGGTAGATGGCTGCAGTTACTGGGTGATTTACAGCTTCAATTTTTACAGACACGCCTCCAAGCTCCGCCTCTCTCCACTGATTGGTCGGCAATGCACAACGCAGCTAGTTCTGAATTCTGTCGTGAGATGGCAGCAGTTACTGGGTCATTCAAGTTACAACTTCATTATTCAGCCGTCTAGATGTCAGAGGTGTTCAACCCAAATGAGAATATGATAATCAATGAATAGATTCCATAGGATTATCCATTTCCATTATTTCCTCATGTGACAATCATATTTCCTCCTCTAACAACTTTTCATTGGAAATCATTGAAAAGATTCCATCAAATTATCCATTTCCAAATCCACTCATTAAATCCAATCCCAGGCATACTTCTCACATATGACTATGCAATGAAACGCACTAGGAAATTGCACACTCGAAAAACACACTGGATCGAAAAAACGGACATGAAACGCGAAAACGTAACGTATCGGCTTTGCCAATTAGCCACAAACGCGTGATAGCCACTCTACGCTACGATAACCAGCAATTCTGGTCGGAAAACATTAAAAACCGATGAAAAAACATCTAGCGTTGTCTCGCCATCTCGTTACAATTGAATCTAACAGAATAACCAGACAGAATAGGACAGAATAGTAATTGTCGCACATTCTCCTGTTTACGGTTTCATCAAAAGTTAGCCATTTGAAACGTTATTCGTTTTGGAATTGTTGAAAAATCTATTCTTTTTTCTGTAGGCCTATAAAGCCTTGTATGCACCATCAACGTTCAAATTAAGTTCATCTGAACATGGTTCAATTTCTTTTTTAAAAACCGCAGTATCATTGGTTCAAACTGTGGATCTACAGTCAAGTGACACTATCGTTTAGTAAACCCAAAGGAAAGGAGAAAAACTCTGAATTACCTCTGGTTAAACTCGGAACGAAGATAGTTTTTACGTGCCAAAATCATATAAAAAATATTCTAAATTTCGGCTTATAATTAGATTTATTGTGAGTTTTAAATTTGAACTCAAGTAAATCAATATAATTGTCCAGTTGAAACAAGCTTTACAATAATGGAGGTCGGAATCATACTAAAAACCATCGAGGCAGAAAGGTTTGACAAGTAGTTGTCAGATAAATTTTGACAGATTTGTCAGAAAAATCTCCAATTTGTTTGACAAGTAGTTGATGAGATCTTTATTTTATTATTGCTTTCACTTCACTATCGACATGCAGTCACACAAAGACTAAGGATATTTTCTTTGAATAGTGGATTATAGTGATATACATGACATCATAAACACTACATTGGTGGGAATATATTCCGTTTCTTACATTAAAATAACCATGACCATGTCGATAGTGATGTGAAAGCAATCAAAGACTTTCAAAAAGAAAAAGACTCTCATCGCAAAACATGAGAGAGATTGAATCATTCTAGATATTCTCCATTAAACAATTCAGCAATTTTGGGAAAGATATTAACCGAATCATACTGATATCTTCATCATACAATACTTGATATCACTCCTTGATTACAGTATTTTACAAGCTGATCACACTATTATTACTCTACAATTTTTCGGTGGAGTAAGCAAATTACGCCACGCCATGCAAAACCGAATGAAAAATAGCTAGAGCCTAACACAACATACAATTTGAATTTCAACACGCAATACAGATTCAATTTCCCGCAGCAGTGTAAGCGAAATTTCCCTGTTACCCAGCCGGTCATGAATATCGCATTTTTCTTCCTTAAATTCGGCTATCAAGGTTCAAGGTACGTTGCATGTAGCACGATGGTGTATTGAGTCTTGCTTCTTTTAGGGGGAGGTTTATGGTAGAATTGAGGCAGTAAACTGTTTGTTTAGCCTACAGGAGTTCTCTATCAAAAGACTTGCAGTGTCTTAGGCTAGGCGTACACCGGTTAGTCAAGACAAGACGAGATTAGTCACAGTTATTTACATAGTTGCTTATGAAGCATCACACACAGATGCAATGACTAATCGGTGTGTGTTGCTTCATAAGCAACTATGTGAAGTACTGTGACTAAACGTGACTAATTCACGTAAAATAATTATTGAATTCAAACTCCATGAAATGACGTCTTCCCATTGATGTCCTATTCGTTGATTGGTTCTCGTTGCATTGGTTACGTTAGATGACTTCATATATTTAACGGCGGTCAAATTTGATTGGATTTTTGTGCAACTGTTTAGTAGTGCTCAAGTAGTAGGCTCCTATAAGTAGTGTTTTACATCTAGTGTTGTTGAAAAACTAGAAATGTTCTACAAAAACTGTAGTAGTATTTTACAACCAGCAGTGTTCTATATCCAGTAGAGTTCTACAACTACTGAAGCCTGTTCTATGAATAATTCTATTCTTATAATAATGCTGTGAAATTATTTCTAGAAGTCCTGTAAAACAGGGTTGAGGCCCTGAACACTAAACGTTAATAGTGCGACGTTATATGCAATAAACTTATAAGTCCAGTGTGCATCAGTCTTTTCCCTGTTTCAACAGGACTTCTAATATTTAATGGAACACTCACTTCATAACTAGAAGTGTTCTGAAACTGTCAAGTATTGACAGTATATTTATATAATATTATATATAATAATAATGAATAAGACAATATATATAGACAGTATAATATCGGGTGTGTATAATATCAAGTGCTTCAGCTAATCTTGAAGGAACGTAGACAAAATTTATTGGAGAAAATAGACAAGGTTGATCAAAGTTTAGGGTATTTCAATGTTGAAAATTGTATCCAACCGATCCAATAGTTTTCAATATTCATTAGAAAAGTCCACTATTAATAGTTACAGCTCATAATTTTCACTTCACTTTATTTTTATCACATTTTTTGCCAACCTAAACAAACAACTCTCATCCGTATTCATTAACTTCCCTCCCATGTAATATTCCATCATCAAATAACCTTCATGAAGGTCGTTGAGGAAAAATCACTGTGCATAATGAGCTCAACAAGTCTAATCCAGATTAATTCAATTTTTGCCAGTATTCTCAACCACTCAAATCCGCGCCCATCCAGTGGAAGATTATATTGGACAGTGGGTTGCAGGAAGGACGGTTGGAGAGGCAGTCAGCTGTCAGCTGTGAATTAATGAATCGGTGCTCGCTTACTCTCTCCCTCTCTCTCACACACACTCTCTCTTTCTCTCTGAGCCGTGATGGATGATTTTAGTCTTTGCAGGGCGGCTTATTAAAAACTGTCTGGATATTTATAGTTGTCCCAGAGTACTGGGTTTGGCTTTATTGTAGAGAGTTTGTGTTGCAAAATCAACTCAGACCAAGATTGACGGGAGGTTTTGCAAAAAAAATTAAAGCTAATCAATATTGACGGAAATGGGTTTCAATTGGATGTAGCTCCAGCAAACGTTTTCTTTCTCAAACTTTCATTCATGTTGTTCAACTCAACAAGAGGAAAATACTTGTAGATAGGCCTACAAATCATTTTATATCTATTGGGACATGAATATGGGAATGATATTTTGAAATTGATGGTCGTTTCAAAGCATCCACTTTTGAAGGATTTGTTTCGAGATGATTTTCTCACAGTTCTCATAGTTTTTGAAGTATTCATAGTTGAATGCTTTAGGTCAAATATACTTAAAAACGGTAAAATGTTGTAAAAGTAAGAATAAGATTTTTCTATAGAAAGAAATGAATGGTCAAATTTTGATTTTCTTGTAAAAAATGTAGGAATAAGGTTCACCTATAAAACGAAATAAACAGAATGTGGGAGTTGAGCTACTCTCAAACTACTGTGGTAGTTGTTTCAGCTACTCCAATACAAGTGAGATCAGACAGCTAGCTTTGCAACCTACAATACTGAATTCAATAAATTATTCACTGTTACAAAAAAGCTTGAGAATTGTTTCATGATGATATTTTAACATAATAAGTTGTCTTTTTTCACTTGAAAAGTATTAATAAAGGGAAAATGTCAACAGAAAATGTGATAAACGTATGAAGTTTAGTGTAGTTTCATCTTTTTCCTATGTTACTGGACTTCCAAATATTCATTAACTTTCTGAGTACAAATCATAGTAGAAACCTAGACAATTCAACTATTTAATTAAACTATAGTTAATATTGTGCTTGGTTCTACGTTCATACGTAGAAACACATAGTTCATACGTTCCAGAGTAGAAACATATACTTAGGGCCGATTTCTCCAACGACGATTAAACCAATTTTTAGATTAATCTTAGGTTTTACCACTCACTAGAAACGTTTTTATCAGAAAGTCCGATGTCCGAACATCATGTTAGCATCATTGAATCAAATGGTCAGCTGTTCGGACATCGAACTTTCTGACAAAAACGTTTCTAGTGAGTGGTAAAACCTTAGATTAATCTAAAAATTGGTTTAATTGTCGTTGGAGAAACCGGCCCTAAGTTTCTAAGCGGTCATGGTTTCGCAAATTTTCGCAGTAGTATTCACAAATAGTTTTTCTTGGCAATAATGTATTTTTCCAAAGACAGGTTCGTTAGATGAAAGTACACATAACCATAAAATTTGTAACGAAAATAAAATCTCAAACCAAACATTCCTCACACGCAGAACTAGAGAGCATCCGCGTGAAGAACAAATCAATGAACCGGCAACCAAGTGAGGGAAGAAAATCAACCAATCGTGATTCAGAACTCTCTGGTGCTCGAGTAGTTACGTGTTCACGTAGAATTCGTGACACGTGACATGACTCGAACGTGACGTTCCAAGGCTGATCAGTCTCGCTTTGTCCGGGTGTGTCACGTCTTGCCGACACTAAGTGGGAGACTCCGTCATTGTGTGACACCAAATAGACGAGGGGGGACTCCGTCAGAGTGGGACACCTACAGAAAATAGGGACTACGTCAGAGTGGGACACCAAATAGATGAGGGGGGGCTCCGTCAGGGTGGGATACCTACAAAAGATAGGGACTACGTCAGAGTGGGACACCAAGTAGACGAGGGTGGACTCCGTCATTGTGTGACACCAAATAAACGAGGAGGAACATCGCCAATATGGGACACCAAATAAACGAGTGGGAACTCCGACAGGATGGGTCACCAACCAGACTTGGGCACCTCTGCAGTTTGGAACTTGATAATATTTTCTGTATTTGGGGAGGGCTAGGACTCACCAAGCAGTGTAGAGAGAGAAAGACAACGGACTCCATCTTCTTCCTTGACACTCATCACTTTTCACTTTGGCAAGTAAATTATAATAGACTATTATTATTTTTGTCTCAACTATTGTTCCTTCAAACTATTCATTCTTCTATAAACTAATTCCTTTTTTCATCACTAATGACTTTACTCATGTAAAGGAAAAGATCTTCATCAACTTTTTCTGGTTGTGCCATCATCTAATTGCTAAGATTGGATGAGAAATGTAAGTTACATCAATAATATTATTGTTGACAGAAGAATAAAAACTTATCAATAAAGAAATTTGAATAAATCTGTTTGAGATTCAAAAAATTCAACCGGGAAACGATTCAAAAGTGGAGCTTGTGGAGATGATTTTCAAGATAATTCGAAGACTGAATAATGGAAAAAGTAGAGAATGTAGAAGTAATGTAAAGATGGTCGAAGGAAAAAGTAGCAACGAAAATGAATAAACCTGTCAAGAATGTAAGAGAAAATGGAAAGATTCAACAAGGAAATGCTTCAAAACTGGAGTAAAAATTTCAAATTATTAAAGCTGTTGTGGATTGGGAATGGAGCTATGAATTCAAATCATAATGATGAGGGATTTATGAAACAGATCCAGAAATAAAAAATCTGAGAATGAATTCATCAAAACGAAGAAAACAAGACTGGAGAAAAAAGTATAAAATCAACCCTTCCGCCTAATAAATCCAGGGTACAAGCAAGACAAAAACTCCAAATTAGCTGAACGTGTCAATTGACAGGCGAGAGTTTGCTTTTGTTCGAAGTTGCTAACTTAAGTTGGAGCAACGAAAGTTTGTGGAATTCCTCGCTGTAATTATTGAAGCAGCTGGTGATGATACTCAAACGATACGCACTGATAATTCGCTTCTCAGAATTCCCTCTCCGATTTAATTTGAATTTATTGACAAAATTATTCTCTTCAATGCTATTACTAGTCTTGAATATGAAACATAGCATTGTTATTTCGATCAGCAGAAGCAACTATTTTCACGATCTATGAATATTGTCGTATTCACTAAAATGCATTGAACTAAAATGTTCCATTTATAACTTATACTTATCCCTTCTGTCACTTCCTTTTACTTTCAATATACTTATTTTTCGTAGCTGCATTCCTAATACACACATTGTCTCACATTTTTAACTATTTAGCGTCACTTATTTGAATTAATAACACTGTAAGCCCCTGCGCCCACTAAGCAAATGCTACCTGATTTCAGTCAGCAACCCAGCGTTGCCAGATGACTTTGGCTGATAGGTTAGATTACCCGATTACCCGAAAAACAGCGAAATGTCATCTGGCAACATTGGGTTGCTGACTGAAATCAGATAGCAGTTGCGAAGTGGGCGCAGGGGCTAAATGTTCGTGAATTTGTATTTTTATCAATTTTCAAGTAATAAATCATTGACTTATTTATTTATCAAACATTTTGAGCTAATTATGTTTTTATTTATTCTTCCAATCATCATTCATTTATCTAATCATTATGCTTCTATTTAATCATACATTAACTTGTCTCTTCAATTCCATGTGAATAACTCGGACATCCCTTTCATCATAGCCTCCTCTAATACATTAGAGGAGGCTATGCTTTCATACGTGGGAACAGGAAACAAGCTTCTCGAAAACGACAAAACAGAAACGTGTAAACGAGTGTTCCCCCTCTTTACTACCCATTGTAATTATCGGCCAATTTGCGTAATTCGAGCCACAAATCATCAAAGAGAGACAAACTCGACGCGCGTTCATACGTGGGAGGGGGGAGGGAGTTTTTGGGGGCAGTGGGGGGTAGGGGGGGGGGGTGTTGGTGGGGAGTAGTAGGGGTACAGTTAACACAATGCTATCGAATTATGATGATAATTATCGAGTAAACCGTTCGCAGGCGGGCTGAAAATGAGCCTGGCATCGTTTTAGAAGAGCGGCGTCGCACAGTGATCAATGCGTTTGTTTATCAATTAGCAGGCAGCAGGTCTAAACGCGTTCCAATGGTGGCATAATAATGCTGTTTGACGCCATAACAAATTAATGGATTACGCATCCGTAACATGATCAGGTTATCCTTTATCCAGTTAGTACGTTGGTAGTTGATGAGGGATGTGCTCACAGCACTCCCACTCATGCTACGAATCCCTGTGTCCACACTTCCCTATGTCCACACTAGGCCAATTTTTGTGTGCTGCACAGCATGCGCTATCACGCTATGCCAACACGCTATGACGCTATGTCAGGAAGCTATGATGCATGAGGTGCAATACATGACGCATGTGGTGTAGCATTTGTTTTTCAGCCTAATTTTGATGAGATGCATGGAGTGCAAGATGAATAGCAAGACGAAAAGAACGGCTCTACTTACACTTGGCAACTTCAAATCGTGAAGCAACTCGTCGCTCGGCAACTCAGCGACGCAGCATGTTTATTATATCAAAATCAGTAAATCACTTCTTCTTCTTTTATTGCCTTATCCGATTTCAGGCGTCAGCTATTATCATGGCAATACGAATCTTACTAACCGCACTTCGAAAGAGTTGTACTGTTGATATTCCAAACCATTTTCTCAGGTTAGGAAGCCACGAAATTCTACGTCTTCCAGGAAATCACTACACCGGTATTTATGTGGTCACAAGGTGCCCACAACACAATAACGTATTATTTCATCATTTTTGTTTACTTTAACCTTTACTAAAATCGAAAATAAGTTATAAAGCTCTCAAAACATTAATTACTTATTGAAAATAAGGCTAGGCGTACACCGGTTAGTCAAGACAAGACAAGACGATATTAGTAACGTCTAGTCACAGTACTTCACATAGTTGCTTATGAAGCAGCACACACCAATTAGTGATTGCATCGGTGTGTGCTGCTTCATAAGCATCTATGTGAATTACTGTGACTAAACGTGACTAATTTCGTCTTGTCTTGTCTTGACTAACCGGTGTACGCCTAGCCTTATGATTGTGGTAGTAGTCAACTGGCAACTGGCAACAAGAGTTTCGGAAGTGTAAAAAGCCTGATTCACACATATAGTGCCGTGCTGCGATGGTGCTGCGATGGGGTTGCGATGGTGCTGTCGCCGCCAGGAGCCGCTATCATTCACACATGTAGTGCCGTGCTCGGTTGGTGCCGTCGCCTTGTGCGACAAAGAAACATGATGAAGAACGAAGAGAGGTGTACACGAAGGATTCCGAAGCTGAACGGAAATAGCCGAAGCTAAAACGGCCCCAGGCGGCATGATGCCGTGGCCTTGGAAATTCGCTTCGAAACTGCTCTTGAGGGCACCAACGCAACCTCATCGCGGCACGGCACTACATGTGTGAATCACTTGCGGCCGTTTCCATGCATTTCAAATGGAGGAGCCGTTTTAGCGAATCCATCTGAAATCGAACGGCACCAAACGCAACGCAACCCCATCGCGGCACGGCACTATATGTGTGAATCGAGCTTAAGCGTGACAACTGAAGTCTCCCGGTTTCGGGAGTCTTCAGTTCCTATTGTTAGTTATTTTATTCATGATAAATATCTATCTAAAATATAATAGAAATATCTTGGAACCGGAAAACAAATGAATGGAGAAACAGAGGATGTGAATGGGATTATTACACCATGAGTGTTTTGGGAATACTACCCTCCAATAGAGCACAATATTATATTCTCAAGTTGAGGCTAAATTGCCCGATACTACCCATAACCAGGTCAATACAACAGAGGTTAATTCAATTCTAATAGCAGGCTTAATTAAGCATGATGATTACAAAGCATTACCAAATCAATCAACAGAGAATTTCAATCAACCGCATCCTGGCTAGAACAATGTATTAATTAACCTATACCACATAGGATACGCAAATTGATAACCTATTAATATTATAGAGGAAATAGAGGCACAATAGAGGAAAGTCCGATAGCGAGCATCTATTTAACAAGTAGTAAGTCAAGAAGTGAAAATGATTTTGATTATAAATATAAACTCAAAACCCTACGAAATTCTGAGAAACATTATTCTGTAAGTTGCAAGAGGGAGGAATTTTTAAAGCTAGATGAGAAAGATTATTGTAATTAATCATACAAAAATCATTCTTTCGAACAGTTTCTCGCTAATCAAATCGAATTCGACTTATAATGAGGGTCAAAAAATGAGAGGAGTCATTGTTGCGGTGACAATGACTCCGGACCAATCATAAAGCGCAAAAATTGCAACATTCATTCATTCTTCTTCTTCTTCTTCTTCTTCTTCTTCTTCTTCTTCTTCTTCTCCTTCTTCTTCTTCTTCTTCTTCATCTTATTCTTCTTCTTCTTGTCACACATTGTCCAACATGTTTCAAGATTATGTTGAGTTCTCAGATAAAAATTTCATATTACTAATTTTTTCAATTATCAAAACAAATTCTTAGCTTAGCTAATCTTTAGCTTCGCGGTAGTCTCCGAGTTTCACATCTTTCTAAACAAGCATAATCCTCCAGTCACATATTTCACTACAAACTAGAGAAAATTATGTCCAGACGTTATTATTCTTCACAAGTTGGCCATGAGATAAGTTCAACACTAAAAAAAATGTATTCTCTTTAGATCGTGACCCATTTAAAATTAATAAACTGCTTCTGTAGCACACAAGTCAAAAAGATGGAATGCCTTTATAGTAAATACAATGGTACATGGAACGGTGGGCTGTCCCATATATCTTTCTGTATGACGTTTCTAGAAATGGGAGAAAAATGTTTGCTGTAGGGAAAATATTCAAGGTAGAATCATTTTTCCCTTTTCCCTGCCAATGTCTCAGAGTCGAGGGAGAAGGGAGAACAATTGTTTCACAAGAGAAAACTAAGTTAAACACAAACAGATTTTCCCTTTCCCCTGTCAATGCTTCAGAGTCGAGACAATTTTCGCTGGGGGGGGGGGGAAATTTGAGGTAACATTTTTCCCCTTTCCCTGTCAATGCTTCAGAACAAGAGTCGAGTTCAGTTTCACCACAGAGGAGAGAGTATTCTCTCATCTCTCTCCTCTGTGTGAATACTCTCTCCTCTGTGGTTTTACGGTCACCGAGTACAAAGGTCTGTAAAGTACATGCTTTGTTTGGTGAATTTTGTTGAAAAAGTTTGAATGTCCTATAAATAGCATTCATTCTCTCTCATTGGTTTATCCTATTTTCCTGTCTCATCCCTTTATCATTTTATAGCTGTGTGAACTGGATTATTAAATTCCATAGTTTCGAGTTATTGGAGATCAAAAACAATTCGGCAGAATCTTGACTATTGGATTGAAAGGAGGAATTGAACCAATAAAAAAGATAAGATAGAATTAGTAACTACTTGAATATTCATAAATTTTTCAAGCTGGATATCATTCCTCATAGATTATTATATTTTATTATAATATTTTTATTACCTTATCATAGATTATTTATTCAATTTTTTCAGTTCAATGAATTTCAATACCTTCAAGTTCTATGAATTCCATTTCAGATTTACGCACATGTGAGTAAGGTAGTCATAGCATAACAGGATAGAGAGAGAATTCCTGATGTTATAGGAATCACCTTTGTCATCGGTTATGAGTTATAGCAGGATCCTTTTAACTTGTCAGAAATCAGCTGTTTCGGTAATAATTGAACAGTGATTTCGACACAATAATCAAAAGGCTTAAAAGTCTTAAAGACCTTTAAAGTCTTTAAAAGACCTTTTTAAAGAAGACCTTTCAAATTATAACCTTTTCAAGACCTTTTCAATAATCTACGAGATTCAGCATTTGTAGGTTAAGTATTGTGATATTGATATTCAAAACATAATTATGTTTTCTGACAAGTTAAAAGGATCCTGCTGTATTCCTGCTGTTTCACTGAAATTTAATTGAATTCAATCGCCGTAAAATGATGTCATCTAACGATAACAGAGCAAAAAGAACCACTGAAGGAATCGTACGTCAATGCAATGACGTAATTTCACAGTGGTTAAAATTAATCGAATTCTCATGCAAATGCTCAATAGCAGTTGCTTTTTGGCAGAAAACTGTCATTTCGATAGAACATGTCTACATTTGAGCGAATACCACACACGAAACATTCTATATGGTTGACTAGTTTGGCTATGTTTTTCACCAAAACTAAATCATTCTCACAGAATGTTATTCGAGCTTAGATTGTATATCAGATGAACGTGAGTAGTATCCTTTACTATATTTATAATAATAGGATCGAATAAGAGTACCGTAGCAAAACCTCTATCATGGACATATATATATATATATCGACTAGCATGTGAGACCAAATGGGGTGAGACGGAGTTTCCGAACGACGATAAATCAAGAGCATTGAGGTTGGTTGCGGGACCCAAAAACCTTCCAGCAACTTGCCGAATCTGTTTTCTCACATCTCCCGAGACAATGACTAATTTCAAGCCAACATTTAATCGAACTGAACGCCCTATACTGAAAATCCCCAAGTAGAATAAATTTTAAACTGTGTGCGGTGGAATATACGTATCATTTTAGTAGACTCTAAGCAGACTGCATTTAAGGCAGTTAACGTATGTTATGTGAATGTATATTATAGTAGAATTTTTTCAGAAACACGGATGACAAATATTACTTGTTTTTCACGATTTTTTATTTTTTTTTAAACTGTCAGGACACACTTCGGAAACATATCGGTCTAGCTGACAAGTACAGTCTAGTTCAAAAACATAACATCTGTCATAACTACTGGTTGAATCTGAAATGATGACCCCTGAAGTCTGAAGGGGAGAGGAGAAAGAATGTTGGTATTCAATGTTGCTCTTATCGGTATTGCGCAATTTCTGTTTACTCAACAAATTCCTTCCAGGGGTCATGAAATTTGTTTTAATTAATTATTATCATTATATAATTATATTATGCACAATATTAGAATAATATAAGATCAGACCAATATATAGAGACCAATATAAGCTGTATCACTATATGCAGTAGTGATATGAGTAGAGATATGATAATCATGACCCTGTTTTCAAAAATAGTCGGCTAATGCCATGAAGATTGTAAGAGTAATCAAAGTTTGTATTATGAGGTAAATTGATAACACGTGGAGTCATCCAATTTTATAGTTGCTAAGGATTGATGACAATCAAGATCTCGTTCTCTGGACTAAGGTGAAACGAAAAGGGGTGAGGAATGGCGAAGAGAGTGAGTGAGAGAGAAGTAAGGATAGGGTGTAGAATGTGTGAGAGAGAGAAAGATAGAAGATTGAAGATAATTGAGCATCATTTTACTGGTTGGAGAGCTCTTAAGAAGGCAATAAAGTTTTTCCAGACGGATTTTGAGAGCTAATAAAATGGATTTCAGCTAATGCCGTTTTAACTGGTGAATAGTCTTATTACTTAGAAGGTAGCTGGGAGGGTTGAGGGGGATTTCTCGTTGGATGAAGAGTAATTTCGGTTGTTTTGGATGCTCCACCTGAATCAGTCTTGATAGGATTATGGAGACATATGTGAGAAACGAAAGTAATGCTCTCACTTTTATGATAAAGAACTGTATGATTATTTAAAACCAATGAATCAATAAATAATTTATGAAGGAGAGTATGCCCAAAACGGTTTCCCTTTCAATTAACACAAACAATCCAAACCGTAATATGGTATATGGTCACCTCCAATATTTTATTGGGGACCTCATACACAAAATGAAGACATTTTATTGGGGACCTTATAGACCCTCCAAGCATTCCTATTCATTTCATTTGTTTTTGTGAATATCAATTATACCTTTCTTTACTTTGTTAGTTCTTTGAACCGCCATTGCTGTGATGTTTGTAGAAACCGCCCATTGTGGGAGGAGCTTATCTAGGCCAATAGCAGTCGGTCACCTTGATAGGCCATTCAACTGCCAATCACAGCGCTCGGTGACGAGTATAAATTCTGCTACAGCTACACTGTACTTTAGTATTAGTTACTAGAGAATGATAATAGTGTAAACACCGAAACTGCAGTATCTCGTTGTTCCATTAAATAATATATGTGGTTTTGACAACATAAAGCCTTCTTATTCAGTATGGATAACTACCTCAACATCACCTTCACTACTATAGCAGGATGCAATTAACTTGTCATAAATCAGCTGATCCAGTAATAATTAAACAGTGATTTCGACACAATAATCAAAAGAAGACCTTTCAAAGAATAACTTTCTAAAAGACCTTTTCAATAATCTGCGAAATTCAGCATTTGTAGGTTAAGTATTGTGATATTGCTCTTTGAAACAGCTGATTTCTGACAAGTTGAATTGGATCCTGCTATACACAGGAAGTTGTAACTCTCTTCATATTCGATATAAATTATCGATATACATATAAATATCGGTGACGATTCTAAATTATTATCATTTCACTCAATCATTCTCATTCACTCACTCATTTCAATCTCAGAAACCCATAACAATATTACTCATTCCTGCGTAGATGAACTTCAATTACAGTAAACACCACAATAATCGAATACACGAGCCTGAGTTATCAATTCGTTAATTACAACAATTCATCGCGTATTCAAGATTAATCTCAAGGATGCAGCCGCTGAGGTGAGCTGCGACTCAGTAATGAATTGAGGCCGTCTCCTGAGGCATGAGGCGGCGGTATTCTCCTCAGACAATTCCTCAGCCAGAGTCTGCCTCAGAAGGAGTCAGTCATTTCGCATTCAAGTCAAGCATCGTTCGCTCTCAGCCTGTATATTTGTGCCCTATGCTTTCTGTATTATAGGACAGGTTGCCAATGAGGAATGCAAATAGATATGGAACGTGCATGTTTATGGGAGGATTATTAGAAAAGTGAAGTCTTATGATATAAAATATAGACTAACCAAATATGATGATTTAATAACAAAATAAGATAGTTTCATAACAAAATGAGAATTGTAATATACCTCTGTTATGTAGTATGATTCATAGAAAAGTGTGAAATGATTAACAGAACAGATCCAGTTGGTGCTATCAAATTAATTATTTATGCTTCAACTCAAATATCAATTATTTCTCACCTATCATAATTTCCAATAAGAATTCACGTTCTAATAATTCTAATGAATTCAATTAGGTAGGCCATATTACAATACAAGCAGGATTACCTGTACAGGTGAGAATTTCCGGTACACCCTAATGGAATGTGATTTTAATTAAAATCTTATATGAATAATCTTATTAATGAATATGTCAACTATTTTTGCCTGTGATCTTCCTATTCTATCATATTATGAACAAAGATAATTATATAAATATAGAGATATTCATCAAACCCTTATTACAAATTCATTGACAGCAGATTTTTGTTTTGATCTCATCTTATCAAAAATGTTGACAGCAGTTAGAATGTATAAGCAAACCCTGGTAGGCATCCTAAAAACATCTCCGTTGCGTGCTTTATCCCCTATAAAACTTTCTAAATTATCCTTCGAGCTGAAACTGAGATGATCTCATGGCAAACTAACATGAAAGCATCATTACACATGTGACCATCTTTTTGGCCCATACGTACTAACATAAAACAAGACGTACTTCCTTTTATGACTGTCGATTTACTATCTTCCTCTTTCTCAATCCATCTCAACGCTTTATCTCTCTCTCTCTCTCACACACTCCTTCTCTATTACTCTCTTCTTATCTCTTCTCTTTCTCTGCTTGATGTAATCCGATGAACATTTTAGCAGACTAAGGAAGTGGCCCACAAAATTCAACCACATCGTCGAAATTTCAAGACCGTGGCTAGCGAATTATTGATTGGACGAACGTCTGGATGAAGTTCTTGCTAAATATAGAAGGTTGTGGCTTGGAAACTTAGAGCCGTTTTATTGCTGTAATTAAGGAATAATGAATCGGACGAAAAGAGATAGGTCTTCCACTCTCATTAAGATGGAATAGTAGAGGAATATTAACATTAAATATTACAAAGAGATACTGAGTTCAGATATCTCGAAGCAAAAAGTTCAAAGGAATTTTGACTGGGAACGTTTAGAACTTTGAATACCAGTTGTATTTTTATGCTTTCTTTCTACAAGAATGTAATATCAATTTCTAAAAGTGTTTTGAACGGTCACAAGTAGATTTAAAAAAGTATTAGGAATAATTTGATGTTGAAAGCAAAAATTAAAGATGATAAATTTTACTTACAAGAGATTGATAAACTGATTGATGCTGGAGATAAGGGCGTGAATAAGAATCAATCGATGAAGCAAACACTATATTTAAATATTTCCAAATGACATGAGCACGATTGTAAATGTAATCATGGACTAACCAAATATCTGGTTATTCTATTATTATTCGGTAAGTTACTTCTGAATTTTGAGTACCTCTGATGTAATTTGAATAGCGAATTTGAAAGAACAATGATACGCCTAGAATCTGCGTTTTTCTTCGTTCTCTCAGTTTTTCCGAGAACTATTTGACAAAAAATATTAAAATTTCGTACAGTTTAAGTTTGGTCAGAGATAATTTGGCTCTTATTTTCTGTGGTTTGGTGTGGATGTGAAAGGTGATTTGGAACTTGTTTACTTCTCTCATGTATCTTGTAGTTACTTGTTTACCTCTATGCTTAGTAATATTAAATACTTCACTAATCATTAAATCTCTCTGCTTACTCTCTCTAAATCTCTCTACTAATATGAAATCTTCATTAATAGCCCAGGCAAATTAGACCAAAAAGAGGGTCTAGGTCCTAAAAAATAACATAAGGCTGGAAATGATCTTAAACCACTTTGGGCATCCTAAACATAATGAAATCCTACATTCTAAAAAACGTAGGACTGTTGCTCTATAATTTTTAAATAACTATGACATCGGTACAGGAATCATTATATTCCCATTTTTCTTTATATTATGGTTACAGGAACATCCATCAGAATCGCATTCCCCAATATTATAACATATCTTGAAAAGTTTAGAAATTTTACTATTCACACTCCTATAAACTATCATCTATCACACTCATATACACTCATATATCGACCTTCACTCGCTCTGAAAAATAGACCAGCACAACATTTACAGGAAAACTCTCGTGTGTTCTAATGCGGTCTTGCTGCAAAAAGTTTCTTAGTGAGGAGAGAAAAAAAACTTCAGCCAGGCTTTCAAAAAAGAGCAAGACCACAGGGTCAGACAGCGCTGAAGGCTTCCGCGTTCTTTAAAGGCTTTTACGTTCCTGTCTGAAATTTCTTCTCGAGCCGAGAAAACATCGCCCTATAATTAACAGAGCTTGTGCTATCAACTTTTCATGTGAAAAAGGCTTTACTCACAAGGATGCGTTACTCTTGAAGAGACAGAAATTCCTAACAAAAAGAGTAGATTGGACTAGAAAACAGTTTTCAAAACAGTGACAAATAGTAGAGAAATATGCTGATATAGCCTATTTTAAATTATAGTAGTAGCTCTATCGATTTCTTACCAGAGTAATGAAATGCAGTCAATTCTTACTTTGAGTCCTACGAGTTCAGAAACCTTTCATCACCTACTTTGAGTCAAAAAAACAAACCTACCTTTCATCATTACTACTCCTACTGGCGGACAAGTTGTACTTATGCCAGTAGTCTTCCACTATTTGTTGATTTTAGGAATATTAAAGTGGTTTGTTTAGTTTAGAAAATAATTTATTAAATTCTATATATTTGTTATTTTCAGAATATTTCAATTTAGGTATATTTATGTACCTGTATTTAAATTTGAATTTTCAGATAAGAATATTATTTTCAATCTTCAGTGAATTTTGTTTATTGTATTGTTTTTTTTTGTGGAAATAAAATTGTGCAATTTCATTCTGAGGATACATTTTTTGCTACTCACATTGACTGGAGTGCTTTCGAGTTGCTCGATCTCATTATTAATGACTATGAGTGTTGATGAGTTAGAGCAACTCGAAAGCGCTCCAGTCAACAATGTGCGTTGCAAAAAAAGTATTCACAAAGTAAAAATCGACTGCATGTCGAGAAATCGATAGTTTCAACTCGATAGTTCGTCATGGATCGACATTCACAACTCTAGAGATAGAACTACATCTCCTTAAAAAGCTATAAACATTCCGGAGGGATTTGATACAAAAGTAAGCTAAGCTATTAATTTTTCAAGGCTGTCTTGGCCACATGAGATCCCAGAGAATGAGGTCTGTGTTCCGGATAGAAAAGTACAAGAATCGTACTCAGCAAATCAGGTCAGCTATTTCGAAATGAAAACTCTATGACTTTCTTATCGGCAAGTAATATAGGTGCTGGAGAAATAGAACAAGCCACATTGAGGGCTGTACACACACCATTCAATCAATCAAAACTAGGGCAAATGGATAAAATACGCTTTGATCAACAAGTTCACAATCTATACTCCATGAAACAACGGTTTTAATAAGTTCGAAAATTTATCTCATCGGAAAGATAATATCGAACTATATCGAACATATCGATCATATTGAGTACCTATTCTATTATTCTAATACCAGTTCCATTAATGGTTAGTTCATGAATAGTTGTTGAAGTATGCGATAATTTTGGCAAATTTGAAAGAATTATGATATTACTACCAATCACAATAAATTAGGACTTCTTTGTGACTTGAGATTATTCAGTACCAAAGAATAAAATCAGACATTGTGCATACTTATTCAATAGATTTAATGCTCGCTACCTTTGATTCATATATTATAATTATTTAATCTTGATTCAATATTATTCATCCTTTTCAACATTTTCTATCAGTTCATCCCTTTATAATTATTATCAATTCTAATTTTAATTTAATTCAATTTATAATTATTAACTATTATTATTATTAAAGATGAACGTTGTCATGAGAGCATTGAAATATGACGTTGTTGAATTGTAAAAATTGTGTCACTAAATTCAATTGATACTATTAGTTTTACAATAATACTATTGTACGATTTACAATAATATTATTGCTTCTCAATCTGTTATCAGATAGTATTTGATTCTATTCCATTCTCTCGAATCGATCTCCGATTGGCTCCCCATTTTTTTCAAGTGAGAGTGACGAAGCTCCGCCTACCGACCAATCAGAGCTGCTCCCCATTTTTGTTGAGTGGGAGTGACGAAGCTCCGCCCACCGACCAATCAGAGTGCAGTAGCTCAGCATACTAGAGGCAGCCATTTGGGCTCACCGCCATTGTTGACATCCATTTTGTTTCTAAGCTTTTTTCGATTTCAAAGGTAGAATCAGTAAACCAGTGAATTCAAATTCAGAATTTCAGTCGGCTGCTATTTGGGAAACACGCTTCATTTCTCATTTCGTAGAACAGAAGTTTATTATCGAAGCTACCAAACTTAATAGAGAACTGTTCATTCATTAACGAAAAATGAAGCAAAATCTTGAATAATGGTATGGCGGGTTACTGGAAAACTAAGAAGAGCTTGACTTATGTCTAGAATATTTTCTGATTGTTTCAGCTTGTAGAATTCCGTGATGGTACTGGAGTTACTATTTCTTAGGACACTATGAGGAGAAAACTTCAATGAGAATGGAAACAATGGAACAAAATGGAACTTCCAACTCGAAAATTTACTTTCCTAATAAAGAAAAATGGATGATTTTAATGAAAATGTAACTTTAACTCAAAAATCTTCCCTGATAGAAAAAATGGATTATTTCAATCTGATGAAGAATGTATCATTTCAATCTCCATTCTATTTCAAAACACAAACATAATTGCTTATGAGCACACACCGATGCAATGACTAATGGGTGTGTGTTGGTTCGTGAGCGACGATGTGAAGTACTGACTAAACGTGACTATATCTCGTGTCTTGTCTTGTCTTATAACACGGTGTATGCCAAACATTAGTGAACTAGATAATTATTCGAATGAATTGGGCTTCTAAGGTAGGTGTTACTTCAATAATGGCTGATGAATTCAGATGTAATTCGACGAAAAAATAGTACTTGAATCGATAGATTGTAGTGTGCGATTTTTCAGGATCACACCTGATTCAAACAAAGAAAAAAGAGGATAACAAACAAATAGAAGAAAGGTGAAAAGTATCAAGGGAGAAGAAATTGTGAAGATGGAAGAAGGAGATACGGTAGAAGTAGGTAAAGAGGTGGAGGAAGAAGAATAGGGAGAAGATGAGAAAAAAGATGAAATTAAGGAATAACAGGAATTTAAGAGAGAAGGAGAGAGAGAGCGAGAAGAGGAAACTGAGAGAAGGAGAGAGAAGAGGAGACTGTGAGAGAAAGAGGTAGTGGTTGTTGGAAGGTTGAGATAATGAATAATGAGGATAAGGAGAATAAAGAAGGATGAGGAGGATGTAGGAGGAGTAGGGGGTGGAGGAGGGCGTAGAGAAGGAGAAGGAGACATAGAAAAAGAGAAGTGAGAGAAGGAATAGAAGAATATGGGATGAGAAATTAATAGGAAAAGAAAGTAGAAACTTCAAGCCAAAAACTTCAAATCACCTAGTAACTAAGGTCGAAATTAATTAGAGAAGTTAGCATAGTGATAATTAACAGAGTATCGTGAAAACCAAGGACATAAACTTGGATGAAAATGTTCTTTTCAGAACACTAATCAAGTATGTGCAGTCAATGCGAATAATTGCAATTTTTATAAGAGAAAGAATAGCTTTGATGTCAGCAGTAATGAGGTAAGTTAACTTGAAAATAGTAGAAGTAGACTTTTCAAAGTCAAGGTGAGTGTTTCAACATCAATTACTCTATTTTTATTATTTTTCCTAGGTTTATTTCTTGTTTTTCTAAGAATTTCCCCTTGTTAGATCCTTTTGCTGCGAAAAATAAGTTACTAACTCACAGCGAAGAGTGGGGTTCCAAAGACAGCAAGGAATAGGAGTTAGCTTCAAGCTTTAATATTCTGAAAATAGAATCCTCAGAAATAACAAGTGAGCTTTCAATAATAATCGAATAGAAATAGAGCAAAACAAACCAATCTTACAAGGCTTTTAGTGTTCCACAAATAAGCTTCCATTACGAAAACGATTTTCGAACACACGTGGAATTCATCGAGCTTGGGCTATCGGCTCTCACTTTTTTAGCTGAATCTATTTACTATCCGTGATCAACAAACAAAGATGAATCTATCATATTTTCTCCCTCCCACTGTTGTGGGTTGAATGGTGAAGATGGCTTCTCGACTTCGCTCACAGCAATTTTGTAATGTAAAAAGTGAGAGAAATTAAGTGGTCCATTTATTCATCTATCTAAAATTTATCTATCTATCCATCATCTTTCTTTCTTATATTTTCTTTCTCTGATAACAAATTCTCAGAAGTTATGCTGGATTATTATCAATTTTTGAAAGTATATATTTTCCATTGAACATTGTTACTTATCAATTGTAAATTTTTTTAGATGTTTAGTTATAAATTAGAGCGGGCAATTGATTTAATCAATTTTTTAAAAATTATTGAATTATAAATTTCTTGAATCAATAAAGTTGTGATTAAAATAGTAAACATCATTTCAAGACAATCAGGTCCGTAGAGTGAGTTTTTAACTCTAGAACCTGATTTTAATCTTAGTTCAAACTGTAAATACACAGTTAATAATTACAGTAGATTTACAGATGAGCCAAGTTTAAATTGGGTATTAGTTAACGTTTCCATGGCAACGAGTGATGTTATGCTAGAAATGTTTCGAGTTTGCGGACCAGCTGACAAGTGAAGTCTTTTTGAAAAACATAACAGCTGACATTACACCGTATTTTGTGGTAAATTCCAGTCTTATGTTTTTTTTTAAATTGGTGAAAACAGGCAGGCGTGTAGGTGCGTGTGTGCGCGTAACCAAAATTCCTGTGTCTGCTTCTCCCACTACGCTTGCTTGGTTCCGGCACCATTTTGAAAAATTCGTACTCTATTTCCTATTATTTCATGACTTATTGAACAAAGAACTCGTAAAAGCCTGATGAACAGGAATAACATTCTTGTAATCTTACAATTGCTAAGACAGTCTTGGATTCAGAATTCAAAACTGTCATTTGAATTACAAAACCAGTTGTTTAGTCTACACTTGCTCTCAATGTAATCCCTTCTGCTTCATCTTACCATAATTTTCATTCCCATCTGTCTCCTTCCTTTCATTGTCATCCCTCTGTTCAACTGGTCTCTCCTAGTCTCTCATTAGCCCAGGTGCATTGAATTCAAAGTTTTGTTCATTCTTCCCCAAAATTAATTAAGGCCACATCTGTTGCACTAATGTGGCCACTATAATCTATATAAAATGTGTACACTAATATCCGAGTGTTTTTTTGTTTTCGACATGAAACTCCATTCAAGTGGAGTATAATTTTTTTAAGAAGGTGGCTGAACTAAACTAGGGAAAACAGACACACGTTTATTGATGTCTACATGTTAATTGGCCTGTCTCCACCGACTTCGAAAACAAAAGATCTCATCTCACTAGAAATAAACTGGGGTCTTTTGCAGGAGAATCCCACATTTTGAATTCACTACGTAACTAGAACCGATTTCAAAAACATAATACTACACCTTACTAGAAATACAATGTAATATCAACTTTTATGTTTTTCAAATAGACTGCATTTGTCGGCTGGATAAGCTCAAGCTATTTCATTCAAACAAAAAGGAAATACAGTAGAACTCCAATTATCCGAACTCCGACTATCCGAATCGCCAATTATCCGAATCACTTTCAGAAAACAATTTGTCCAAAAAAAGCCGCAAAACAGCTTACATTGACGGAGATGTTTAAAAAACAATGATTTTTATTTCTAAATTTGTACATAAGTACATTTTATTTATATAAAACATGTGAAAATATCACGTTTCTTTCATTTAATTCAATAAAAAAATAGTGCAATATCAAAACGTAGCTTTTTTTCTCTCCAATGGCAATTTAAGAAAAAAACTCCGATTATCCGAATATTTGAATATCCGAATGGGTCCCGGTCACAATTAATTCGGATAATTGGAGTTCTACTGTAGCTTAAACTATTTCATTCAAACAAATGTGGGGTTCTTCTTAAAAAAGAATCATGAACTTTAATAACAAAGATTATGTTTTTGAAATGGACTGCACTTGTCAGCACGAACAAAATATTTTGCAGACTGAACTAACATGCTAGAAACATAATGGAAATTTCAAATAACATGTCATTCACCAGACGCCATCCTAAAAAGATTCTAGTAAACCAGGTGCATCTTGCTCGTCTCACAAGAATAGCTGAACGGGAAATTGCAAGTTTCAATTTTGCAGGTACTTTCAGCTTAACGTCGACATTTTGTGTGTCTGGGGGGTCCACAAATTTCCATGAGGCAAATCGATATTGCCATTGAAAAGCTGGTTGGTTGGTCATCCGGCAAATTGACAAAAAACGGGTCAAGGATGATAACGGAGAGGGGGGGGTTGGTTGTAGAACATAGGGCGGGTTTGGGGTAAAATGAGGAGAAAGTCTTGAACATTGTTAACCACGAAAATAGATGCAGGGAGGGTAAGGGGAGTGGAGTAATGAGAGGAGCAGAAGGAGGAGAAACAGACAAAGAATAAGAAAATGATGGAGGAAGGAAAAGAAGAGGAGGAGGAGGAGAAGATGGAAAAGTTGAAGAAGGTGAAAGGTGAGGAGAAGAGAAATAAGCAAGAGAAGGAGGGAAAGGTGGAAGAGCAGGAGGAGAGGAAGGAGGAGGAGGAGGAGAAGAGAAGGAGGAGGAGGAGAAGTTGAAGGAGGAAGAAGAAGAAGAAGGAGAAGAAGAAGAAGAAGAAGAAGAAGAAGAAGAAGAAGAAGAGGAAGAAGAAGAAGAAGAAGAAGAAGAAGAAGAAGAAGAAGAAGAAGAAGAAGAAGAAGAAGAAGCAAGCAAGCAAAAAATGAAAAGTTTAAAAATGTGAAAGAGGTGAGGTAGAAATGGCGGAAGGAGGAAGGGGATGAAGAGAGAATAGAAAGAGCAAAAATATTAGCGGAAAGGAAAGATGAAGGAGAAGAAAGTTACCATGAATGAGAAATTGAATAGAGAATTGAATAATAATGTAAATGAGGAACAGAAGATAGAATGATAATGGTGGAAAATTATATCATAGAATAATAAAAGTTCAAATAAACCTGAATTTGAATTAAAAAAAGAAATAAGATAATATGCAAGATAGTGAGAGTTGAGTTAGAGAATGTTTTGTGGCTGAGAAATGTGTCTTACAAAAAAACCATTACAAGATAGGCACAGCTCCTCGGGCCTTCTTTAAACGCGGAAAGCAAACGAATGGGGGTTTCAGTGTGAAGAAAGGCCTTTTCTTGAGGAGGAAAATTATTACTCGAGTAACTCCATGTCAGAACAGATATAAAGAAGCAGAAGAAGACGACGAAGAAAGGAAGATGAAACGAAAAAGAAGAGAGAGAGAGATCTTCTTGTGCTGATTATTTTTCATTAACCCACTAAGCTCTGCTCTGCTAACGTTTTTTGAGCAGCGGGGTCTTTTGTCATTACGCCTCACCCTGTATAAAAGTGACCCCGATTAATGTGCAACAGTCAGTGGACTGTGAAAGATTCGCTCCTAATTTGTTTTGAATGTTTTGTCTGGCATCGCGGTGCTAGGGGAGGGACGGAGGGGTTGTGGCCTAATGACCGATAGGGGCTAACCAATGTTGATTAACCTCTATTAACAACTCTTCTTATAATGTTCTACTGAACTACTTTTACTGATTTCCGTTCTCTTTACATGCTCAACAATCACATGCTGAATGGTTGAGAAATTTTTAATTATATACCTTACGGAAGAAGAAGAGAGAATAAATGAAATGATAGACACTTTGAAAGAGATTCTATCTATAGTAATTGTGATTATAGTATAATTATAGACAATAATTGTCTTCAATTATACAAATAATGTTATATACAGTTATTAATGTAGTAATTCGCAATAAAATTATTCGATGAGAAAAATTGAAGAAGCTTGTAATGAAGGTGCTGGGAGGAAGACTATAAAACAATTCAAACTATCTGTGTTATTTATTGATAAATTATCTTCTGTACAATTCTTTCCATTCAAAATCGGATTCTATAGAAAGCTCTAACAATTTCGAACTCACACATCAGAGTTTATTATGTTGTTTTACACCACAACTAGACTCAGATTGAACATACAGTACATGTATTATTTTAATACACCTTTTCCAAATATTGTATTCGAGAAAATTCCAATCCAATATTAGAAATTATTAGTTTTTATTGTGAATGGTAATTTGAAATAATAGCGATTGATTAACAAAACAAAATGAATTACAGAATATGAACTGCAGCAGTGAACGAGGCCTATGGTGCACATGTAGGCCACATGCTGCCAAATTAAACGCTTTTATTGGAACAAACTGTTCGTGAATAACTGAAACACGGCATGCCAGCTCACTAATTTCCTCCCGTGTTGTCCTCTAACCTGATTTGGGCTGGACTCTGTTTCACTAGCCCTGAATTGGCAACGTCTGATTTATTAACACAACTCGGATCCAGTGTCTGAACTGAAGTGGAAGAGTGCTTAGAAGAGAGGAGAGATAGATAGACAGAGAGAGAGAGGAGAAAAAATTATGAAAAAGGGAGAAAGGAGGTGAAACTATGAGAAAGAAGAAGAGGAACGATGAAAAATATAAAGAGGAGTACAAAAGATGAATAGGAGACACAAATTTGACGACTTAAAATTTGCAATTTAGGGCCTTATTTAAATTCGTTTTTAAAGTAACACTTCAGAAATTATCAAATATATCCTCAGCCAATAAGATTTCAATACAGATACTGTATAATCACAGTGTGGCCATTAGATGTCACACTTTTGATTGGTTAGCTCGGACAAATCCACCATACTTTTGTCAATTCCCAAAAGATTTGCATTGAAATGATAATTATGCAAATCATACAGTTATGCAGAGTGATTCACTTCTGACCTATATAATATAATTGTATTATATAGGTCAGAATTGTATAAAAATATAATTGATTGATACTTCTATTGAATAAAAAGACTCGAATTTGCTACAAAGTGGAACCACACATTCATAAGAATATCTAGATAAGTACGGTTGTTTCACAGTCAAAGAAATATTTTTGTCAATGTACATAAACAAGCATAATGCCTTAGCTTTCTATCATTGAGGAGTTCTTAGAATCCATTTCGCGTTTGACATTATTACCATCGTTATTTTCTTGTCAACAAACATTCCCCATTCATGTAGACTACCACGTGTAATCTTCTATTTTTTCTTCTTTTCCACACTCTTCTCTTGAATATTCTTCCCTCTTTTCTCCCCTCGTTCTATTGGAAATTCATCAGCGTCCCCTTCCCTATTTCATGTTCTGCCAATATCTTGGGGGAATCCATCAATTATTCATGAGTTGCTCTTTTTCACGAGCATTGCAATGCGAATAAGATCCCCTCCATGTCGATCAAAGTAATGATTTGACAAGCGGAACGCTACTTACAGCAGCTCATATCAACATTTTGGGGACGGCAAGGAAAACTTATCTTGGGGAAATAGGGTGGGGTGTAAGACGCGTTGAGAGAGCGAGCGTAAATCGAGGATGATGTGAGGACATACAGAGTGTTCAGTTTGCTAAGGCACCTGCACTGACAACGAATCACTTCAATACAGCTTTTGATGAAAGTGCAGCAGAATTCATCAACTATGATGCAGTTGTATTAATATTGTATATTTAATGAATTCTTATACACTTTGAACATGGTGAAAAGCAGTAGTTGTAATGACATAGCTCATTTCCAATCCAGAAGCCTATCGCAAGCATCGATATATCAAGGTGAACTAGGTACATTAAACAGTAAAGAAGTCGAGAAAATTAGCACAAAACGATTAACCTCCTTTTCTTACACCTTCTCCCACTTTTTCGTCAAAATTAAAAATAAGAAAATAAAATAAATTTAATTTAGGAAGAGAACAGAGAGAGTGCAGAAGTGCAGAAAGTGAGAGAGAGTAAAGTTAGTATAGTTGTGAGAAGTTATCTAGGTGGAATTTATCTTGAAAGAGAAAAATTGAAATTTTAATAGTAAAAGACAGCTAATCTCAGTATGAAACAGAGATGAGTGAACCTTTAGCACGAAAATCGAATTTATTTTTAATACCGTAAAATTATATGAGACTGTCATCTCAAGGAACGAAAGCAATGGGGACAAATGGAAGAAAAGAAGAAAAGAGTATGAATTCCTATAAATTAATTAAACGAAATTCCTAATTAATAATGCTATATAATACTCTGAATACCTCCGATACTGCGAATATTGACAACAGAATAATACTTTCAATAATATTGCACAAAAACTTTCGCAGTAGCTGAAGTCTTCCAGAGTATTATGTAGCATTATATTAATTACGAATTTCATATTTTAATTACGATAAACATAAAATGATGATTTATCTTCATTATCTATTGACGGTTGCAATATACAAAGACGCATATGGCCAACTATTATTATTATTATTAATTTCGTTCAATTACTTATTATGATTCAAAAGCAATTGAATAGTTGCAATATTTCATTTCCTTCCATTTCCAAATTCCTATAAACTTTCTTCAAAAAGCTGTAATGGTCTCCATCCATCTTCCTTAGCAATGTGAACGCACTTTGTTCTTTAATCACAAAAATCGTATGTTTTTAGTGGCAAAGCGTGGTATACTCATTTGGTCATCGGCAAATAAGTATACCACGCTTCGCCACGGTATGTTTTATTTTCTAGATCAGTACCGTCATCAAGGTCTGTTTCAAGGCGATTCAGACGTCTCTAATAAACCATGAAGTGTGAAATGGCCCTATGAAGTGGTCGGGGGTTGGCTCTAACTGCCATTCAACATGAATCCTGAATTCCTAGCCAATCCCACCCGTCCTGCTGCACACAATCGATTGCGCTATATTTGGATGTTGGCTAGGAGTGGGAAAGGCAACCAACCAACCATCCCCAACAGGAATGAACTTTGGGGAGGTTTAAGGTTAGCATTTGAAACAGCAGGGGTTGCGTTTCGGTGGAAAGGGTTGCAGTTGATGAAGAAAGCATATTATTCCGGCTCACGACATAAAGTCTGTCATTCGCTCGTTCAAACAATTTATTCCGAGTGCCGTGAAACTGATGTACATGGTAAATAGGTCACAGCCGGTGGAACTGTCCAAAAATAGAATGAACCCGTTCGTATATCGAGCCAACTTTTCATAAGCTGAATTGCATAAATTCATTTAGTTTATTGAATCATTTATTGAAAAGCGGTCTAGTCTAGCACGCAAGCTGGTACAGGAATTTGGGAGGGGGGGTGAAGTTTTTTATGGATTGTGCAGTTTTCAAAGATAATAAAAATAGGACTGTCATATCGCTCGCTAAACGAAATTACAGATTCCAACTTTTTAATTATTCCATGTTTCAATTGAAAAGAATTCCATATAATTTTATAGTTGCAGTAAATATGATATCCGTAGATGAGACTGACGCTGAATCTCAATAAATTCTTGTACTTGTGTCTATTGTAGTTTACTATGTGCCTATTCTATTGATGGACGACTATTCTTCAATAGCAATTGATCTTCAACATTTCAACTATATAATTCCACCATCGAATTATATAATTTTCTTTGAAATATCAATAAAATTAAATGATTGAGAATAGAAATTACTTCAATTTATATGAATTTACATTAATTGATGACTTTTGATCACTTGTGAACAACGGTTTTGAATAAACAGCTATTCATCAATAAAAATAGACAAACCAATGGATGGATATCTAATAGAACATCTCAGCTCAAAATTATAGTAATTTCTAAGCAGTAATCTCTATTATTCTATCAAACGTTCAAGCTTAACTATACTAGTCATGAGATCATCAATACTGTACCTTATTATACTACTAACATTATATCAATTGAATTTCTCATTCACTACATTATCTCCCCCATGAACAAAACATACAAAGAAGCAGCCTCCTCTAATCAATAATCTTCCTTTGAGACCCTTAAAACTCAATAGTAGATTTCAATATTTAATAATATTTATATCATTAAATATTATATTATTATCATTTAAAATCTTCATCATAATATTTTCTGAAGAAGCAAAAACAGTAGCCAACTCTTAAATTAAAATTGCCTTCTTGAGAGCCACGAGACTCTAGACTAGAGACTTGAGACACTCTCTCTCATACAATTTCCTGTCTCATTTGAATCAAACTCCCACATTTTGTCGCAATATGAATCCTCTAAATTATTCAAATAATCAATTCCGATTTCCAACAACATGATGATTTCAAGCAAAAAGGAGCACACAAACATCCAATGCCTTCTTAATCAATAATCTCTCCCGAAGAACCAACACTCAACAATGTAGCGAGCGACTGGTGCGAAGGTCACTGGGTGGAGTCAAGGCCATTGACAGGATCGTTCAACCCGCCCCCCCTCCATTCCAACCAACTTCAGGGGAACCTAAACCATTTTCAACCCCCCCTCCCACCATGTGACCTAGGGGGGTCACCTACCCCCTAGACAAGCGCGAGCCGCCGCCTTGGGCAAGTTTCCAATTTTTCCCGAAAAGCAACCTTTAAACGGCCGAAAGTATTTCAGGGCCAACATCGACTAAATCCCCCCCCCCCACCAAACCCTAACTAAACAGCTCCCTCCCCCCGACCCCTCACCCACTTTTATTGGAGTAGGCCCGCTACTTCAGTGAAGTGCTCTCTTGTCCTTGGGAGGGGAAGGACAACTGAATTTAATGGGATGAACGGCACTCAAATTGTGTTAATAGATGTGATAGATTTTCTTCTTCGATCTTTCTCTCTTCCTCCCATCCTTATCCAATAGGAAATATTCCCAATTTTCCCTTCCAATATTTCTCCGTAGATTATATCAAAGATATAATGCAAAATAAGTATTGAATAAAGTATAAAAAATGTAATGAAACATTGTTATTGATCATGAGTCTTTGAGGCTATAATGGGTTCTGCATTGCCTCTCTCGATTCATACAGTTCCAGATCTGTTCAATTCTAAAACTTTCAAATAGCATACTATTATTCAGAAAAAAAACAGTATTGTTTTCTTTAAACGATTCCGTTTCAACGTGAAATATCTATGAACTCTTCATCATCGATGAGGTACAAATAATTTGGTTTAGCCTGATGAAATTGAGGCAAACAAATTCAGATGGAATTCTGATAAGATGATAAATTTTATTTAGTCTGATTAGTCAGGAATAAAATTCCTGTTTGATATTTAGTTTGATATCAAAATAGTCATTCCTGTAATAAGTACTTAGTTGATTGATCTTTGAATTTAGTAGAGATTAACAATAATTACACAACTGGAACCATGTCTTCTTCTATAAAAATGTGGTTGTAAAGACTTCCTTAATGAAAAACACAAACATTGCCGATTACAGTGTTGTGAATTCAATAGGCCAACGGTCGATTTTATTGAATTTAATTTAGTTCTACTGCCTACCTACCGACCCACTTTAATTAGACCTACAAGATTTTTCAACAGAAATATTCCACATGTAAGAAATGAGATCATGAGAACTGGAGCAGTGAAATCAGTAGAAAATTTGAATACAACCACAGTTATCAAAATAGAGTAAACAATCAGCACATCAATAAAAATAACAAAAATCAATGATTTGGAACAAAAATATGGGAGTATTCAAAAGAACCCTGCTATAAACTTCAAATCACTTCTAAATCAAACAGAAACTAAATAAATTGCAATATTACACATGAATAATCATTCGCAAATTACTGAATCAAAACAAATCCAAATCTATTTATATCCGTGGCGAAGCGTGGTATGCTTATTAGGCTATAGGAAATATACCCGGCGATGACCAAATAAGTATACCACGCTTCGCTATTAATTTATATGGAATCGAATCGAAGCTGCGAATAAATTGATACGGTAATTCTCCAGAATTCAACAGGGAAATGAATGCATTGGAATAAATCGGATGAGCGAGCTCAGATTGATTTAAACTCCGTCTAAGTCTTTTCACGGATTTTATCTCCTTTTACAGTCCGTATGGATTGAGGAGGCTAGGTCATGTTGGTTGTTCCTGACAATGCGTAGCAAAACCCAGCAAATGCGAGAACATACTCGCCTTGCCTCTCCTCGCCTTGCCACGCCGTGCCTCGCCACTCCTCGCCTTACCACGCCCCCCTCCCTTCGCTACGATCGCGAATTAATGCTGTTTATTCAGAGCAGCATCCCTCTGTGTGGGGGGGGGAGTGGTAAACAGGGGTAGATTGCATGTTGTATCTGAAGAGGGGGTTCAAATAAGGAAGCGGAATGAAGAAATAGGGGGAGATTGTGAAGAAAAGAAGTGGAGGAAGGAGGGGGGTGAATACGATAGCATATATGAATAGGAGTGGGGATAAGAATAAGAGAAATAGGGGAAGGGGAGAAGAAGGTAAGAGAGATACAATTAAGAGAGAGTAGGCCTACCCACATGATGAGGAGAGACGTGGATGAACGTTTAAAATTTCAGTATGATAGTGAGCGTTCATAGTGAGATAGAGTAAATAGAGTGGATAGATTAGATGGGGTAGATAGAGTAGATAGAGTGGTGAGCCAAAGTAGATGAAGAAGGAGAGTAGGTTTTTTCTAGGAAGGCTGATGAATCAAATTAAAAAAAAAAAAAATGAGAGAAAAATTGGAAAGAAAGAAAAAAATGAGTAGCAAGATAACTGTTCAGAGAAAAAGTTGAGGGAAATTTTTAAAAATATGAATTTTTATGGAAAGAATTGGTGCACTAAAAAAGGATTGATGATGGAGGAAAATGAGAAAGATGAAATCAAGAGAATTAAAGATGGATTTTCAGTATCTTAAACACTGCCTCCCTAGATCTTAAGATCTATTTTTAAAAAATTACTTACAGAAAACTGAATGAAAATATTGTCATATTGTCAATATCCAGTGAAGAATAACATACTGGTTTAGTTAGTTATCCTCATAGGGAAGCTATCTATAGCACTCGCTAATTTTCGAAGGGAGATGCGGAGTATTTGATGATGTACAAGCGCTCCCGACCGAGTCTCAATTCCGATGGTTAATGCAGGCACAAGCACATGACTGTCTAGCCACGGGGGATTTGATGCAAGCCTCTCACACTCACTCACTCACTCTTTCTCTCTCGCTCTCCTACACTCTTTCTCTCTGTCTATCTCCACTCATACACAGATCGATTACAATAGCGTTGTATGCTAACAGGCAAGCATGAAGCGTCAAGATGTTCAACAAGCCATCATCAATTGATGGTGATGGTGATGATGATCTTGATGATGATGGCGATGATGTTGATGGGAGGAGAGGGTGAAAAGGGATTGAGCCAGCAAGGGTATTCGAATGCTAGCCTATTTTGATATAATAAACAAGCATAATACTGCTGCTCCATTGTTGTGAGTGAGTAGATGATGCTGTACGTGATGCTCTGTTACGGAGGAGAAGAAGAAGAAGAAGAAGAAGAAGAAGAAGAAGAAGAAGAAGAAGAAGAAGAAGAAGAAGAAGAAGAAGAAGAAGAAGAAGAAGAAGAAGAAGAAGAAGAAGAAGAAGAAGAAGAAGAAGAAGAAGAAGAAGAAGAAGAAGAAGAAGAAGAAGAAGAAGAAGAAGAAGAAGAAGAAGAAGAAGAAGAAGAAGAAGAAGAAGAAGAAGAAATAAAGAAGAAGAAGAAGAAGAAGAAGAAGAAGAAGAAGAAGAAGAAGAAGAAGAAGAAGAAGAAGAAGAAGAAGAAGAAGAAGAAGAAGAAGAAGAAGAAGAAGAAGAAGAAGAAGAAGAAGAAGAAGAAGAAGAAGAAGAAGAAGAAGAAGAAGAAGAAGAAGAAGAAGAAGAAGAAGAAGAAGAGCCTCAAAATAGCCTCAGGACTTCCTCAGCGCAATCTTGTCTCACACGTTTGATGAGGTTGTCACGAGAACTTCCACTCATTGGGAACCTAATGTCTCATTCTGAACTTGACGTCTGAGAGCAAATATCTTCCAGCGTCTCATTGCTCCATGTTCAAACTACATCTTTCTTACTCCAATAATGTAGATTAGTTGAAGTTTATTGTTTTGGTAACACATTATTTATACTCATCAAAGACTATTAGGATAGAGATTACTTATGAAAGAGCAATATGATTATAGAACCTAAGATCATTTCCAAGCTTGAAATAAATATTTTCCTTGTTCGAGTAACTCCATTATTTTCATTTATAATATTGTCTTTGATCTGTTTATTCTTTTCAAGTTTCAAATTAGAAATAATTTTATTTGATAAACTTATACTACAGTAAACTCCCGTTCATCTGAGTCTCGGTTAACCGAGCACCGGTTTAACCGAGCCTGTCATTCAAAAATTGAAAAAAAATATATATAAAAATAAAGGTCAGACTCAAACTTAACTCAGAAGACAATCCTTTGATAAAAATTATTTTCAAGAAATAATCTATGTTCCTACTTATTTACAGGTCTGTAATTGTGATTATTATATGATTTTGTTTCCAATAAAGCAGTTTTAAAACCTTTCACTGGGTTTTACGTCTTTTCCACCATAACTGAACTTAACTTCGTATTATCCGAGTTTTCCCTTATCCGAGGTCGTCCCGGTCTCAATTACCTCAAATAATCGGGAGCCTACTGTATTCTAAATTGACAACATAAATATATCAAGGTCTTCTATTAAAAGCCATACGCTGAATAAATATTCATGGGATACAATCAGTAATTTCTAATTAAAGTAAGAGATTGAAATCTATTTCGATATCCTAATGAATGGCGGGAATAACCTTTATCCATAACCTCAAATAATATTAGACTGCTGTTTGTCTCTGAGCCTCAAATGATCAATTAATCATGATTCATGAAAGTTCAATTCCGAACTACTGAATTTATTCAATACATCATTTCAAGGGATTCAGTTTGTTCTGGCAGCCCGTTTAAATATACTCATTAATGGAGAAGGTTGAAATCTGTTTTGATTGTAATACAAATTACCTACATATTATCCAAGCTTGCGTATTATTTAGAGTTGATTGCAGTTTGTTTCTTAATTTCAAATGATCAATCTGAATTTCAAATGATCCATGGAAATTCAATTCCGGAATATATTCGATTCAAATATTAATCAACACTATACCAAAGTATCCAGCTTGTGCCCGAAGCCATAATCCATCGACTAATCATAATAGCCAAACAATTCAAAGTGTAATAACATAGAGAAGTTATACTCTTACTAATCTGTTTTCTGTGGTAATAAGCAGGGAATAATTCAGTTCATACAATCCCAGAAGTCCTGATTCGTTGAATCATCAATGATATTGGTTCGAATATCATTTATGTAATAAGTAGAAAATTATCCCCTCCATTCAAACCCAGTTAGCTCCAGAAGACCTAATTCGTTGTTTAAACAGGATATTATTGATTCGAATATCATGTGTCATAAGTGGGAAATTAATCAGTACAACCTCCATTCTGAATTCTGATTCGCAAAACGCGCCCGCATTGTCTGTCACTGCTTTGAAGGCTGATAAGCAATTCATGAATGAATGGAAAGTACTGAAGGCTGATTGACGCTTCGAATGTGGGATGCATTGTTAATTATTCAACATCGCGTAAGACAACGTAATGTGACATTCGAAGTCAAATCACCATTGCATAATTAGATTATCAAGTACGATTGCACTAGAAATCTTAGCATAACTTTTCAAATACAGTATAATTAAAGGTAGTCTGTTGAGAATATTACACTTGAGACTATTAAAGTTCGACAATCAAATTGGAATTTGCCACCATAAAATGATGTCAGATTCGTTGCATTGGTTCTGTTGGATGACTTTATTTCACGACGGTTTAAAATCAATTGGATTTTGTGCAATTGATGACCGATAATCTAAAAAATAATCTAAGGATAATCTAAATGTACTAGAGGACCGTTAAAGTTTATAGCTAATGCTCTTATAGGGTAATATAAGAGAGGCTAGTATTTTCCATGATTGTGATTTATCCATATATTTCAATGACAATAAAGTAGAATATTGAAAATTCATATACAAATGGAACATTGGCAGTGAAATGCTTACCGCAATTATAGTTTAACAATATTATACTATTGTTAAATAGTATAAATATATAGTTTACCAACGGCCTGTTACACGAAAATCCAAATGAAGTTAACTGCTGTTGGAAGATGTCAAATAACGGAACAAATGCAATGAGAACCAATGAACGAATCGGACGTTAACACAATGACGTCATTTTACGGTGGTTATAATTATATTCAGTTGGTTTTTCGTGAAATTGGCCAATGTTGTACGATTATATCAGTAGCATTATCATATTGGAAAAGTTTTGATATGATTTTCATTTGCTCCATGATTGAGAACAGAAGTGTTGAAAAATATTGTCGGTTTGGAGTTTAGGGAATGATTTCCAATAACTCAAGGGAGCCATCAATAACAGTAACAATAACTTATGACAGAGATTGATGATAGGATTATACGTTTCTACCTCTGTATTTCAACTTTGTTTCATTACTGTTTCACATTAGTATACTGTGCACTCAATTTTGTAAGTCACCTTGGTGATATTACTTTTCTACAGTAGTATATCATACACAACACATATTACACATATGTAGTATATTGCAGTATATTGTGTAGTTTGTCTGAATTAATGCATGTGCACCCCCTTCCCCCCAATGCCTCAATTCCATCACACACCCGGGTTAGAGAGCTGTATATATTCAAATGAGGTCCATGTAATATGAAGGAAACTCTTCACAGAATCGGAAGCGAAGAATCGTATATATGTGACAAGAGCTCTTCAAATTGACTTCTGCTTGTTTGTGTTATGAAACGAATGTTCTGATATCGATGTTCTTTGAAATTTCAAGAACAAATCTCGAAATTTGGAACCGGCTGGATAGCTATGAGATAATGATCATGTTTTTTTGTAATTCAGTATTGGTTAGTGCTTTGGTACCACCCAACTGTTCTTCAAAGATGAATGGAAAATTATGTGACAATAGAACTATTTAAGAAGTGGAAGGAGAGTCCAGTGAACTGAAAGATACTCGTAGAAAGGATTGACGATCATAAATTTATGTGAACTTGTGAGAAAGGTTTTGAGGAGAGAGAATGAGAGAGAGAGCGAGAGAATAGAGAATCGAAGAGCATGCAAGAAACAAAGTAGAAAAATTGACATTGAACAGAAGTGAAATATTGACATTGACAACGATAAATGATGAAAATTGACAGAAATTTATGCGCAGGAGGAAGCTGTGTATTCTGTATTCTTGCTGTATTCTGTACAACAAGGTGATACAATAAGTGCAAAATGAAAGGAATTGACAGGAAAAGGGTTCAGAATAAGATAGTATGAGCATAGAGACAGACAAGGAAGAAACTGGACTGTATTCCAGATTTTCATTTTGTCCTTTACAACTTATAGTTAATAGAATATAACTAGAAGAATCAATAGTTAGGCACAAGCACGGTATATAGAATGAGTACTTCTTCGATATACCCTGGGCCCAAGTATGTGAAATAAGGAAAATACACGTTCGTGGAATAAAATCATGATACATTTCAAAGTTCTTTTCAACACGAGAGCAGACCAGAAAGATACAGACGAAAATGTCACTCACTGGTAAACGGAATCACGCCCATCAAAAACAAGGAAATAAGAAACACACGTCGAGTTACAGATCAGACACGGAAAACTCTATATCGCTGCAATTTATCAGCAGCAAACTTTGCAAAAACAAATCACAACTATTCGCCGGTTAGTGGAACAGATGCGAATTGAAGAGAAATGGATCCGCGCCGAATTCGGGAAATGGAGCCTGTTAACAAAATAAAGCACGGTAATCTATGCAGCAGCTCTCCCTCCTCAAGCGGCCGGGATAAATTCGACTGGAACAGTTTCCTGGCGGAAATTGAGCCTGTTCAAAAGTGTACCATTGTGTGCCATGAACATGTGTACATTTCATTAGTCTGTTTTCCCACTGTCGGTTTGCAAATGTGGGTTACTGTGTTTGAAAATTATACAAGTTATATTATGATAAGGAGAATGAGCATGTTTGTATATGTGCTGTAATATTGTAGGTTAAGTTTCATTGGTCTTCTAATTTTTGATAGTTGGTTTTGAAGGAATTATTTATGAAACTATTTCAGTTTTACTTACTACAGAGTGTTCCATAAAGGAAAGGGCAGTAAGAGCGCTTCCATAATATACTAGTCAAAACTTGATAGGTTTTCCTTTAAAACAACACCAAATCCAGTTCTATAGGCCTACCTTTATCTGAAAAAATTATATGCAATTTCAAAGTTGTAAAGTCCTTTTGAAACACCCTGTACATTAGCTGAATTCTGCACTTTTTCATGGACCAATTTTGGATTTTCTTTCAATCTCTTTATGGAAGGAATAAAATAATTCTAGTTTCACTAATTGTTAGCAATTCACTCACTAATCCATAAACAGTTTGCTCATTAAATGACTTCCCAACTACTCTTTTACAACTTTTCTTTCTTTTACAACCTTTTCCGCAATAATAAAATTCATGAGTGAGTTTTTATGGACGGATGACTGAAAAAATATCCCAGCTTTTCTAACCAAGAATTAAATTCCAGTCATGGGCAGGAAAATGATGGCCTAAAGGGAGATACAGGTCAATGACTGACTAGCCTATATGTAAACACGTCTGACGTATAGTCAATTATTAGCAAACAAGATACCCCACGGATCAATAAAGAGACTGAATTATTGAGGGTTTCATATATTGGGCCAACGCTGTTGACAAAAACTACACTGACAGCCTACTGACATAACCTTAATTGGCTTCCTGATGGAATAACATACGCGTTTTTGGAAGTTAGCGAGTAGAACGAAACTCAAAAATATAGAAAAATCTGATTGAATAAGATTCATTATAATGCTAAAATTACCTGCACTTCTTGAAAACTCTTGAATTCAACCAGTATGTCAATACATTCTTATTACCCACGCACAAGCCTAGAGCTCATGTGGGCATCACCCTCAGAAATCTCATATCCTAATATCCTCTACATCCAAAATCCTCAATTTTACCTATGTTTAAGCCTAGGATTTGAAAAAGCCTTGATGATATCAATAGTAATCTGTTTTCCACAAAATAATAAAACCCAATATCAAAATGCAATGAAGGTACATAAAATTCTTAAAATTTTAAAATTCTTAGGCCCGCTTTCCCCAACGCTGCTTAGGTAATAACAGCTGACGCTCAATTTTTTTCTATACTTTTCCTAAATGAGGCCCAGATGTATTGTAAGCAAGAAAGCTTTTCTCAATTGATCAGAATACATCAATCAATATTCCTAACATCAAATACATAGTGAAAAAATACTGGTGTAAATAAAACTTGTGCGTCAGTTAAAGCAGCTTGAAATTGAAAGAGAATGATAGTTCCCATCATTTCATCCTAAACAATGAGACGAACATAATTTGAAAGCGCCAAACAAAATGGAGCTTTTACATAAATTTGAAGCTACATAATATCAAAGAGGATCTTACAATTTTTCTAACATCCTCTTTGATAATATGTACCAGTTATATTATAACTGGGAGTTGCAAGGCTACAATAACAAAATCACATCTTGCAATTCCTAACTTATAATTCTCCTAACTTATGTAAATAAATATCAAAATATACTTCTCGATCTTTCTCCTTGGATTGTTCCGAATTACATTTAGCTCATGTAAAATATATCATACACTAATTATTCCTCATTCTTTATTATGTATTTCAAATTTATGTAAAATCCCTCATAAACTTTTCAACTTAAACTCATACACTACCCGATTCTAAGCTACGTGTCCCTGGGAGGAACGCAATATGTCATCGAAAACAGGTTTGTGTAGTGCATAAGGCTAGGCGTACACCGGTTGGACAAGACAACACAAGACGAGATTAGTCACGCTTAGTCACAGTAGGGCTAATTCACATAGCTGCTTATGAAGCAGCACACACCGATGCAATGACTAATCGGTGTGTGTTGCTTCATAAATAACTACATGAAGTACTGTGACTAAACGTGACTAATCTCGTCTTGTCTTGTCTTGACTAACCGGTGTACGCCTAGAGTGCTATCTTCGTCTACCTTCTTCAACCGTCAGGGACACGGAGCTTAGAATCGCGTACTTAAGTTAGCTGTACTTGAATTTTTCAACTACTGTATAACTTTCAAACTTATTCTTCTCAACTACACCTCATTTTTTATCCAACAACTACCTTCCTCTATCTCAATCGAAATTCCATTCCACACGCAGACCGTGAACTTTTCTGAAGGGGTGAACATTTGAGGAGTAGTGGTAGGGGGTGGGGGGGGAGGTGTGAGGTATGTTGTACTATGTAGTTCTTTGCAAATGTGAACTTGACTAGCAAATAGGTAGGTGTGCCAACTTGGCTTATCGATCGCCGGGAGCGAGAAGGCCACATCCTTGTCTAGTGTCTGCTTTGTTTGACCCTGAATCGGTTGGCAGCCCTTTTTGGCGGGCTGTTTATTCTGTTTTGGCGCGCGTTTATCAAGGCGCCCGCTATTGTTTACCTTGGGCTAAACGATTTTTTCTCTTGTCGATACTTTTTTCGGCTATTCTTCTATTACCGAGCAAATTCGGCTAAAGAGCTTCATTGATGAACAAACATTCTGTTTCTACTCAACTAGAGAATGGATGGTTTCAAGTTGGACCGAACTTATTTATTAATGAATTAGAGCTAGAGAGCACCGCTTCTTCGATTAGGAAAGAATAGAATTACAAATTTGGCAAGAGACATTGTTTGATGGAATAAAATAATTATAGTAGGATTATTTCTGATTAAGCCTGAACCAAGCAATCGTAGTGGAAAAAAAGTTTAACATTTATGTTCAGATTACGCGCGCGTGCAAAACCCAACCATGAAATACAATCATTTCTTACTAGAAATACATTGAATACATTGAAATGTCACTGTTCTAAGTTTTTCAAATAGACTGTTAGTAGGCTACGTGTTGGCTGGCTAATAAGCTCTTGCAGACTGTGCTTGCATTTGACGTTGCTGATGACCGTAACCATGGCTCAATAATACGTTATTCGCAAGGCGCCAAATGAAGAAATCATCAATAATTAAGAATACCAATACTTCAAAATAATATCCCATCGACTTCAATCTACTAGCAAACCTTTTTGACTGAGAACTGAATCATCCACAATCAGGAGCTTGGTTCATGGACTTAGGAGTCACGTAATTATTCAGGAAGCTAGTCTAGTAGAATACAGTTTTGAAACAAACAGGCTACGTTCCTATTTGGAATAAATGAATAAACTGGGAATTCAATCAGTATAGAAAGTGAGATGAATTCATTAATTTAATTAAAGCTGAGATTTAATCCACAAAACTGATAATACAACAATAGCCTATTAATATGGCTGCTTCATAGGGGATGAATTATTATACACTTTCATTATTAGTGAATAATAATGCGTGTATTATGATTATGGTTATGGTTATTATCTTATTAGGCTCTAATAAGATTCTTCATTGTCAGTCCAGGGGCCTTAGCAAAGTGACGCACTATAAAGTCATATCGTTTGCAATACGTAGAAATCATTCACATGTAAATCTACAATCTTCCTCACAAACCTTATTATCCGATCACATAATTTGCAATATGAGGCCCTATGTCCATACTTGGTACATTAATTTGTGTATGCTGTAAATCATGTATCATACGCTTATGGCAGCATGCTGTGCAGCACACAAAATCGACCAAGTGTGGACACAGGGTATCATGATCACTTGCAAAAATAAATCCAGAATCCTCCGCACAAAACCCTACCACCGGCACAATAATTCGCATTTGCATTCGAGTCCAACCAGCATCATAAACCTGTCGCATATATTGCATTAGCGTCGGATATTTCCGGTTCCGGTTAGTGCATTTTGAAACGTATAGGATATTTTCCTCCAGTGGGAATTCCTTGTGTTGGGGAAATAGAGCAGCAACAAACCGGGAAGCTTTGAGTTTGAGACACAACGGTTAGCTGACACAATATTCGACGAGCTTCAGCAAGACCGAGGTTGTTTACCCGGATACTGTTATTATCTTGTCTTTCTCTCTCATTCCCTTACTCTCTCTTTCTCTCACACATTGCCTCAGTGCGACATGGGTGTCTGACTCAAGGGTGAGTAGCCTACACTGTCAATCGAGAAATGTCGCTCAAATTGAGCAAGTTCAAATAGTTTTCCTCTCCACGTCTCTCCCTAACTCTCATTCTCAAAACTTCTTCTACCTTCTTCCTCTTCCTTTTTCGTCATTGTCTCTCCCCTTTTTCTGGTATTTATTTTCTCCAAATTATTTTCTTTCTTTCATTCGTCTTTGCTATTCACCTTCCTTGTTGGTTACTATTTTATCTCATCATTCTTGACCTTCCTTTTATTCTTCTCTTTCTCCTATCAGGATATTTTCTCTTCGTTGGTCGTCTCCTCTCTATCTAATTCAATTCTTTCTTTTACATCCTGCATTCATCCTTCCTATCATCATCATTAGATTATTTTTCTTCCCACTTCTTCTTCTTCTTCTTCTTCTTTTTTTGTCTTCTTCTTCCTTTGTTTTTCTCCTTTATCACTCTCTTTTCTCTTTCTCTTGAATTCTCCACTTTTTACTCTTTCCAATTATTCCAGTTCTCTCTTTTCTCTGATCACCAATATTTCCAATACTTCACAAGCAGCTTACTTTCTCTCTCATATTCTCTTGTCCTTTCTCTTTTTCATAGCTTTATTCTCTACTCTCTCCTTTTTTCTTGCATTAAGAACATGAAATTTCTTGTTTCCGGCGTCTAAAGACACAATTTGTTGTCACTAAAGTGTCAGCGTAATACGGTACAGGCGCCGGGGAAAATAGTGAAAGTATTTTGGTTCGTAAGATACGTTTTTATTTCTGGAAGGAAGCAGAGTATTTTATTTTTGGAATTTTATTTTGCAAGTAGTCTCTAGCTGAATTTCAAATAGGTTCAAATTGACATCGCCTATTCACATATATTTATAACGCCTATTTACTTGAGAACACTGTTCACGAAAATACAATGAATGGTTATTTTCACCCTGCGTTGGCATACAAGAATGTTGACATTATACTGAGAATTTCTCAAGTTAATTCAATACTTTTTAAATTTCCAATGGTGTTCCAGATTTTTGCATTGTTTCATTTGATTCCTAATCTTATCACCCTGAATCTAATACTTTTAGAATACCATTTCTGTGCGGGGATTTTTTGTTGAAGTGTTGTGAAAATATAACATTATTTATTCAAACTATATAATTCATCATAATTTGGAAGAAAGTAAGGCATGTTTTTTGTCTTGCAAACCAAATTACGATTTTCGAGTCTGTATCAATGGATAAATCAACTGAAGAGTTTCATAAATTTTATAACGAAGTTTTCAAACTGATAGTATAAAAGTAAACAGATTGTATTAAGAGTTTCATCATTCTTATAACATCATTTTCCGGCTATGAAGCGTTCACAATTGTTCACATTTCGAAATATTAGTTGCTGTTATCATTGATTTTTTCATTTCGTTAAATTTCTATTTCTTATGACCATAATACTTTTTCGACAATATCATTCTCAAGACAAAGAAGAAGGGATCAAGTGTCCGCTGAAAGAATGGAACTCAAGAAATAATGCTAACAACGAAATCATCATTCACTGGATCAAGGAACGTCTGTTTGAATCCACCACGCTGATTTGTAGCTGAGTATTACAGTATGAGATTTCTATTTCTATGGGCCTACTATCGAATTTATCTACTTCCAATAAAAGTAATTAAGATTATTACCTGATTTCATCCAGACAAGGTAATTAGCTTTCATGAGAGAATGGATATAGATTGACTGCAACAAGAAATAATTACGAATAGAAAATTACCCAAGAAGTTTACTTTGAAAACCAGTCCTTTATATCCATTCTCACCCATTCATAGTTGTATTCTCCATTTCATAAGTGTTGATGAAAGATTCTATCTCCTTTTCTGAAATGGATTCATATGTCCACACAGCAGTGGCGCAGCTATGATGGGCTCAACAACCTGATAATTCAGTCATTGAAATCACATAGTTATTGCATGTTATATCTTCACTCATGTGTTCATAATAATTTATAAGCTATCTTAAATTATTAGTGACGAATTCAGTATAATGAATAAAGTGTTCTGTTATAATCAATTTAGCCTGTTGGAAGACATTATAATCTAGAAGACTTTGATTCCGCTCAACTGTAAACTGCATAATTAAAGTAAGTGATCTAAATCTAAATCTAATGATTTGTAGCTTAGTATTGCAGCAAAAGTCTATTATCTGTATAAAATTGAATGAAGCAAGATTTGTTATTGAATGCATCTACCAAAATTCAATAAAAGTAATTAAGATTATTACCTGATTTCATCCAGACAAGGTAGAACGGCTTTCATAATGGAAGTATGATATAGATGTCCAAAAGATTTGATTTGTAACAAGAATGCAGTCAAAATTCAAATTTTCATCTTAGTTGTATTTTCATATCACTTAAATATCTTATTTATAATTTATCTTAATTTAAATTATCTTTATTTGTCTCATTTCATAAATTATCTTATCTGTGATTTTCATCACGCGCCACTGCTACACAGTTATCAAAACAACACATTACAGTAATCATGTTATCGAATTCTTGCCTTCCAGGCAAATCTTCACTTAGGAAGCCATACACGAGTAGCAGACCAACCCAGCCTAAGGTCACACATTAATCAATACCGTATTGACATTTGAATCTGTGTCTCCAGCACAGTTGTCACAAAATGTGTGATAAATTTGCTCTTTTTGCGCCAATCATTCACTCGCGACCCAGTTCTTTTCACAGATTTATATGCTGTTACACTGAGACTGCATAGACTATTGTTCCAAAAAATAGTGACCGGAATTTGAAGGGAGATAGTGATTGAGGCGCTATGATTGGCGGAACGACAAGTTTTACAACTTGTATTCAAGTTTTAAACTTTTAAATACATGTTTGGGTCGTCATTTTCCCATGTAAGATAAGAACAAATCAGAATTTTCAGTTAACAACCAATTAGATCCTTAGAATATCATTAATATTATGTTGTTCTATTATTTAGTGGTATTTATTTCGTTCTATTATTTTATCGTTATATCTAACACTCTCTTGTGCTTCTTGAAGCCAAGATTCCATAAAAGGATCAAATTATGATCGAGATCATATGTTTTCTACTAAAATTTAGACTAAAGTATGAATAGAGAATAAGAAGAGTTTTAAAAGTTATTCATTTTGAAAGGTCTTTTAATAATCTAAATACTTTAAAGGTCTTTAAGAAGAAAGAAGAAGAAGAAGATCAGATTTGAAGAAGAATTGAGAAGAAGAAGAAGAAGGAAAGAAGAAACAGACTGACTAAAGATAACTACTAAAGTGGACAGTAGGAGAAGAAAAAGAAGAAGAAGGAAGAAAAAAAAATAATGAGAAGAGGAAGAAGGAGAACTGAAATAATGAGAAGAGAAGAAGAAGAAGAAGAAGAAGAAGAAGAAGAAGAAGAAGAAGAAGAAGAAGAAGAAGAAGAAGAAGAAGAAGAAGAAGGAAGAAGAAGTTAGGAAGGAAGAGAAAGAAGAAGAAAACGAAGTAAAGAATGAATTCTAAAAATAGAAAGAGAAGGAGTAAGAGAAAGATAGAAGTGACAGATGGATAAGAGAGAAATTCTGAGGAAAGAGAGAAGCGGAGAAATAGAGAAGGAACAGACAGTTGAAGGAAGAAGGGAATACAAGATGAAAAAGAAAAGGAAAGATAGAAATGATAAAGTAGTGTTTGAAGACATGAACATGGATTAGTGGTTGAAGATTGGAGTGTCAGAAGAATTTGAGGATGGAAGGTGATAGGGGGAGTGAAGAGGTGATAAAAAGAGAAGAAGGGAGGCAGGAAGAGGGAGAGTTAGAAAGAGACCGAAGAGGATTAGTGGATTGGTGCGTGACAGGGATTACCACATCATTTGACATATTACGGCCCTCAACCATACGAAATCCAACTTCATCAGTTCAAGGCTCTTCGATCAAGCTGTGTTGACTTACATTATTTGTCATTTTGAAATAGTTTTTTATAATGATGAACTTTTTTCTTTTTCAACGACCAATTAAAATTCCAATTGTACTAAACAATCATGAAATGATGTTACAACGATAACATATGAACGAATAACACATAAACGCAATTATTCTGAGACGTACAGTAGTTAAATCCAATCGTAGGCATATTTTCGTTTAACTTATTCTTCTGTTACAATCGGTGGAAAATCGTAAATTATAATTTCTAAATTTCAAGGTTATTATGATCCAGTGTTATAATAGGAGTGAATAGTAGTAGAAAGTCGATTCACTTATTGACTTGAGTGAGTGTAATGGAGTGGTAATAATCTCCACCTCATATCTAATGCATTGGAAAATTGGATTTTCCGCGATTTTCAATATCGAAGGTACTTTATTAATAGATTGCCATGGAATTAAGTGAAAGTGTGAATGCAATTTGAAAATCATTAACTATTCCAGTCATTTTTAGTACGGTGTCATGTACGTTTCCCATCTCGTACGGTGTTTAAAAGCTATAGATGTTCAAAGTTATTAGATTATTAACCTCTCTAATAACCTTGATAGATGTTAGCAAATTAAATTGTATTCCAAAAAGCCCCTATCAATTACTCCTACGTACCCATTTCATTTTTCCTACGTATCAATTTTTTCATCGGTAATATTGTTTGAAAGATCATTCCCTATCAGAATACTTACTTCGTTGTCCTGAATTTAGATACTTTTTAGTAGAGGAAGAGAAAAATAACCATTCTAAGAATATAGAATGAGGACTTCCCTAATTTTTATAAAAAGTAATATAGTTTTTGACATCATTCTCTATCAGAATACTTATTTCGTCGACCTGAATTTAGATTGTTTTCAGTAGAGGAAGGCAAAAATAACCATTCTAGGAAGGACTCTCCTAACGTTTGTAAAAGTAAACTGATATTACTTCAACAATTTTTTTTAATAAACAGTGGTTCATTCTCTACAGCTCATCAAGGCGGTTCAAATTTGTATATAATGGGAAATGGTCAAATTATAGAGATTCCATTAATCTCTGTGGAATTGAATACTTAAATTGAGGAATAGATTATCACTGTTATAATAAATTATGTGATTTCAAAGATAAAACGAGAAATTCATAGATTTTGAATCTGATCGATTAATTCTAATTAACGAGAATTGCGGAGAAATTGCTGATGACGTAGAACGCCTACAAAAATGAATCTCCAATATTAGCCGCCTGATTGGCCAATGAACTGAACAGACGCCATTTTACTATTTCGACCAATCAGAAGCTAGCAGCTTTTAGACGTCATATAGACTGTCAGGTGTCATGTGACATTCTTGTTTAGCTGGCTCCTGATTGGTTGAAATCTTGAAATGGCGACCGTTCAACCCATTCGCCAATTAAACTCGAATTTGGAGTTAAAACTTTGTTGTTAAAACGTTTGTTTTGAACTTGGGCTACTCCAATCGCATTCCCATTCTCTTCCATTAGTATTAGCAAAGACCCTCTACTACTTAGATTGAAATGCCATTACAAAATTATTATACTATCGATAGATTGAATTGTTTTTGATTGGATTGTCTACTACATAGATTGAATTTAGTGGCGAAGCGTGGTATACTTATTTGGTCATCCTTTAGGAAATATGCCCGGCGATGACCAAATAAGTATATCATGCTTTGCCACGAATTAAATTATCTAATAGATTAACTATTTTCCTTAGCAGGACAAAATATGATCAAAATATTATTATTTTACTCATACAAGGGCCTCTGTGTTAAACATTTCAGCTGATTAGATTGAAGATTACAATTTTTCAACAGAAGCAAGCTGCACTTGCTCCTTATTATTATCAATCATATCATTTTAATAATGAGGAGAATGTAGAATATTATATGTGGAGGAAATGGAACCACATGATCACATTTTATTTGTTAAAACTAAATCAAATTCAGCACAGGGAACACATTTTTGTTGGAGAGCTTATTAACAAAGCAACAAATTCAATGGACCTGCAATTGCATAGCACCCTTCAGACTAGAAACATTTTTGGTGAGTTAATAAAGTACCGTAACACATTCAAATCGACCAGCAATATTGTACAGCACACCACAAACTAGATGAAGTAGCAAGCGTAAAGATAAAGGACCAGGAATGCTTGAAGATGAGCTAATCAATTACGTGAGAGCGTTTTGCAAAGTTGACTGCAAACAGAAATGATCGATGTCGTTTTAAACAAGAGGCGCCTGCTTGCTTGAACTTCAGCACGTGGATGAGTAGGTTCTTGGAAGACAGTTTAGCTTGATCGGATTATAGTTTGAATGCATCATAAATTCGAGTTTAGAGGCATCACACAAGTTTCACAAGCACGTCGTTTTGATAAGCACACTCACCTACTGCTAAGGTAGCAATCACCGTGGATTGTAGCCTAATTTTAAGAGAATAACTTTTGATTATCACATTAGGATACATGGAGGTAGTCAAGTCAAATTGCATTCCGAAGTTAACCGTTATTAACACGCTTAGCGACCATTTGAGACATCGAGTAAGTGGATTTGTTTTAATGGTATTAGTCGAAGACTATAAAACTTTGTTCGGGAATCATGAAGTTTTAATTTGAACGATTCATAGGATATACTCAAGGGTATACATCCTATACTCAATACTGGATGATTCTCGTTTAACCAGATCGCACTTTCATCTGCTTCAAGTATTCATCTTTCACAATCCATCTTTCATAAGCACATTCATCTGCTACCAGTATTACGCTTAACTGTAATGCGATTAATTATTATTCCAGTGAAAAAAGTATTAGTGAAATAATTGGTGCATGGACTTGAATATATTGCTTACTCAACGTTTCAGACACACACATACGTTTATCGGCTAGTATTAATATTAAACTGAATTGTCATTGATTTACAAGTGAATTGCGCAGAAATCCATTTAACCGCCGTTGAATGGTGTCATCTAACGAAACCAATGCAACGAGAAACAATGAACTAATGGGTCGTCAGAGCTATGATCTAATTTCACGGTGGTTAAATACGATTAGATCTCTTTGCAACGAACCGAGAAAAATGTATAATTCGAATGTATTCTACAATACTACTAGGCAATAAGAAGCCAGGATTGAGGGGTTTCAACCAATGGGGAATACAACCAATTAGAGAAGAGAAAGGTGAATAGTGACCAATAGTGAAAGCAGCCTATGAGAAGCTTGAACTGAGGAATTTCGACCAATAGGGAATACAACCACTAGGCTAACAGAAGATAAAGGTGAATAGTGACCAATAGGAAAAGCAGCCAATGAAAGCAGCCCGAAACTGGGGATTTCTACCAATGAGAAATAAAGCCAATTAGAGGAAAGAAAGGTGAATATTGAGCTCATGTATATTATGGTATTATTTTTACAGATGGCGACCGGGTAATAGTATGTTATTTAACGAGTCATGTTGTGCTATGTCATGCTAAATTCATGGTTTTATGTTAACGAGTCATGCTAGCTCTACCTTAGTCTGCAAGCAAAGTCTTCAAGAGCGTATCATTATTATTAGTGTATCAAACCTACAATAGTATCATACCAAACATAAAATTTCCTCAGGGCCTTGGTCCAGTTCTCTTGCCTCCTCTGGTAGGGAGGTTGCCTTCCAAGAAGTCTCCTCCTCATTTGCCAAGAGTTAGTACATTCCAGCCTCCAACAAATGTGCTGCTGATTCTGTATAACATCAGTGAAGCTGTTCAACATCTATCAGGGATGGGTCTGCACACTCCTCAGATTCCATTGCGGAATCTTCAGTTAATTTATCTACATGTACCGTTTCCCGGCCAGGTTTGAGTCAGCAAACTATTGAAACCTGTTCAGGTCAGGTAGAGTTTGGGAGAACACCTATCCTCGTTAGATGTTTGAGGCTGTTCAGCCTCTTTTACTCTAGCTCTATCTTAGTATGCAAGCGAAGTCTGCAAGAGCGTATCATTATTATTAGTGTATCAAACCTACAATAGTATCAAACTAAACATAAAATATAATAGTTAATATATTATAGTGTAGCCGTACGTCAAGTGTAAATTAATAAAGTGAAATTTGACAAAATCGATTCTTTGTTCCAATTATTATAGTGTAATCTATTTGAGAAACATGAAAATTGTGACATTAATTGTATTTCAAACCATGATTGCACCTGCTCTCAACCAACCTGACTTCAGCAAGAACCAGAGATAATTAAGAGTCCTCTCCTTTTCTGGACTAGAACATAATACAGTTCCTTCATCTTGATCTCCACATTTCCTCTTCCCCCTTCCAACCCCCCACCACCACAACAATCACCTATTCTGAACTTTCTTACTTCGAGTTGGAACGGGCGCCCATTACAAGAATGCATCTATCAGATCTGAAGAAGTGATTCTCCAGTCACAATTGTTCGATGCTGCGCCGAAAGGTATTTTCCAATCACATGAAGTGCCCCCGGCCTAGAAGCGAATATTGCATTCCATCGACTCCAAATTCTACGTTCTACTGTCGATATTTCCCACATTCGATCAAATTACAATCGATCCTCGAACAATCGATACCAGAGCTCATTTCAAATTGAGTCAACACCGCGCGTTACTTGCGAAGTTCAATTCAATTGCTAGCATGGCAAAAAAGGTTCTTTGTTAAAAATAAGATGATATTCTTCACACTCGTTCAAATTACTATCGATTGTTCGAAAAATCGATACTCTAACAGAGTTCATTTCGAATAGAGTCAACGCGGTTGTACTTGCGATTGTAATTTGGAATTCAATTCAATTTTTTTCAATCAAATAGAAGGTAGAATTATGGAATATAAAAGAACAAGAATCTCAAGTGTTTCGATGGAAATAGACAATATAAAATGAAATTCAAGAACTTTAGATAATATTTTATGATTAATTGATTTTACTACTCCTCACAATCTTGAACAAACTTTCAGAATAATTTCCAAGTTTATTATAGAACAAATCACAGACATATAACAAGTTGTGATTGGTTTACCTACAGTTCAGAAATGAACCTGAAAACCAGTCGATTGGTAAAGTGTGACCAAGACATAAGGCTGACTTGAGTTTTGAATCCGTGCAAGGTACTCAGCTCTCAACAAATTTCAAGATTCCAGTCGCATAGCTGGAGAGGATAACTCAGTTGAGGAAGTTTTACTACTGCAAATGATCCAACTAAAGAGCTTACAACACGAAATACGTTACCAAGTTTTGTGCGCTCTAAGAACCAGAAGTGTGAGTGGAATAGAGACAGATAAATAGAAAGAGAAAGAAAGAGATAGAGAAGTGCAAGTGAGAGGGATGAATATGGAATGAATAATGTTGGGTTCCATCCACCATGATCAATTTTGATCGAGGATCAGTTCAATGCTTATCAATTGGGATCAGCTTATTCAAAATATTTGATCCCGGTTGGTGCAACCCAACATTAGAAATATTGAGAGGATTTCATCGAAAATATTTCAGGGGAATGACTATGTATGGGATCAGAAAATTTCATAAAATTATTCAATAATTCGGATGAATTTTCAAAATATGAAAACTTCAACCAGGTTTTCATTATCTCATCTAATTTTAAAGATATCGGGTAGCAAGCTACTTTGAGAAGAATATTATCAAAAGTAGAAGGAATTGAATTAGAATTGAGTTAGTGATTCTAATTCAAATTTTAATTTAATACTTGGATTGTTTTCATTTGTATCCATATTAGCTTATGTAGCCTATTTGAATTTAGCCTACTGTCAAGACGGTAGGTAGAAATATTAATATTATAATGCTGAAGAAGTATGAAAGAAGGAAGTTGGTCAGAGAAAACGCTTAGTGAACAAAGGTGAGAGAAAGAAAGAAAATAAGACAGAAAAGGGTGAGATAAAGATGAGAGAAAGACAAATAATCTGACAACGAAAATGAGAGATAGATAGGAAAGAAGACAACTAAAATTAGAGAGAGACAGGAAAGAAGAATACGAAGATAAACGAAAGACAAGGAAGACAGGATTTGAGGTTGAGAAATTGGCGTCCACTTTTGCACAGAAAAATGCGAGTCACGCAAGGACTTTATGTCTTGGGAATTTGTAACTGGATTCTCCACTCACTGACTGCAGTACACGGCGTAGTAAGCTCTAAACTAGCGCCTGTCCTCAGATAGGAGAGTGGCATGCCGCATGAATATCAGCTGATTTGCCAAGCGCTAAAGAGAGAAAATGAGAGATAAAATATGAAAATTAGATAAAGAGAGAATGATAGAGGAAAATATAAAGAAAGATGGAGACAGAATCCTAGCCACAAAAGTAGTGCAGTGATCATCATACATAGTGAAAGAATCATAGAGAAAATATGAAGATAGAGAAAAGAAAAGGATTTATCAAATAAAACTTTTTCAAGAAGATCCGACGTACACCGTAGACGTGATGTGTTATGAAAAATGCATGTTTTAGCTTAAAATTACGTTGATCTTATATGGGACATCAATCCAATATCGCCGAATCTTCATTATTATTGCGGTAGAATCGTGAAGTATCTAGTTATTGAGATTCGTTGAGCTATCCGAATCTGGGTTCAGGGTGAAAAAGCAGATGAAAAAGAATAAGAATGAGAGAAGAAAGAGAGGAGAGAGGAAAGTAGAACAAAAAGAGTAGAAAAGAATGCAGGGAATGATAGAACAGGACCAAAAAGTTTATTAGAAATTCGATAGCAAAGGAAGCTCAACCAGCGGAAAAGTTTACAACAACGCAACTTAATTGCAAACTAAATGAACAACTTCCTTTCAAAGTCTTACAAGTTCAGGAGGAGAATCATCTGTAAAAGTTTCCAAATAACTAATTTTCAACTCGCCATTCCACCAGGTTCTATTCTCGCTCTTCAGATTTAACGAGCGAGTGGGGATTAATTGAATAGGCCGAGCAAACAAACAAAAGTGAAATATCTGTGTTTTCTTGATTACAAATTGTACGGCCAGTTCCACGAAAATCCAGTGAATTTAGCAGCGGTAAAATTATGTGATCAATGCAACAAGAACCAATGGACGAATCTGAAGTCAATGAAATGACCTCATTTTACGGTAGTTAAATTCAATTGGATTCTTGTGGAACTGGTCAATAGATCATTTTATTTATCAAAGCAAATTAAATGCATTGGGAGTAAATACATGTAATAATGAAGTAGATAACAAGTTAATCTTTGATAAAAATGTCTATTTGGTGAAGAGGTTGCCTGTAATGGAAAAAAATCTATTTCAACAGATAAAAACCAATGATCATGAAATTGTCAAATTTGGCCAGAATTTTGAAAAACTGAGCCCAATTTGAAAAACTCAACTCAAAACTAAAATTATATTATGGAGAATCTGTTAAACAATTCGAATTCAAAGATTTCCAAGTAGTTTTTTTTTCTCTGGAAATATCGATGTTTCTAATACACAATAAAATTTCTGTATTTTTGAATACTTTCAAGCTCTAATTAATATAACAAACTTCCAACATGTTCCCTATCAAGGGATAATTGGTTATGTTGGTGCAGTGGAACAACCCTACTCGGGTCTCCCCATACGCTAAATAAATAAATAAAATTATTGATTAATGTATTTTGATTGTGAAAAATTTCATTATTGATATTCGTGGTGACGTGATAGACGATCATACTTCGCTTACAATAATGAATATTGGGAATTGATTGGACTTGAGCATCTTTCCGTTACCAAATAATCTGTCCAATTACTGGGGTAGCGCATGAATGATGGATAGTTAATTGCTGGTTACTCATTACTCAGTGGTAAGCTTTGGGCTAGCGCGGTTTCAATTTCCAACACCGAGCTGCTGATGCAGTGAATCAATGTTAGCGCATTGATTGGAAATTTAATCTCGAACCCCGAATCTCTCGGACAAAACTTTCACTGTTTTCGAAAATGATTAAGTTTTGAATAACTTGGTGTGCACTGATTCACTCAAACCAGCGTACGGTGAACAATCGTTGATTCTCAATTAACGTGGAAAACTCAGGTTGAAATATAGATCGCAATATTGTTACCCGGAAAAAAGATATTGGAAAAGGGTTTCCTTGTTCCCTTTCAAAACTTTCTTCTCTACTTTTTTCCTTACCTTTCATTGAATCTTTTCCGAGAATCCTTTATATCTTGGTCATGACGAATTTAATCAATCACTTCAATTGAGAGACGTACGCCTGTTACTCCTGTTGTAAGGAAATACAGCTGTTTCCTGTAGGAAATATACCCGGCGATGACCAAATAAGTATACCACGCTTCGCCATGGTTGGTTTTAGTAGTTTTTGTGACCAAGAGATGGTTCCTCAACTGTGACGAAGCAGATTATTTCACGTCACACTCGAAGCAGGAGAAAGTGTGATGCATACTTTGGTGCATTTGCGTTCTCTAAGCTACCAATGGGACAAAAGTCTAAGTTTTCTAACGCTATTAGTCTTAAAAAGAACTAGTAAAACTAACTTATGTAACAATACCAAATTTACAGTATCATGTCAAACGGTTTCACCCGTAATACATTTTTATAATAAGGGTAAGACTTTAAAATCACCAATTATTTAAAAATATCAACACTATTCCGACACAATAATTCCAATCAAATTCAAAATTCAAAATTTATTCTCCCAGTTGATACAATACATGAATACTAATCAATATTATTATCAAAGTATATTACTAAAAATAATTAAAATATAAGCATATATAGCAGGATTCTTTTAAATTGTCAGAAAACAGCTGATTGATGTACGCCCGTTTACTAACGTTAAATCAGCTGTTTTCTGACAAGTTGAAAGCATCCTGCTATAAACAGTAAACAATCAATTCAATATAATTTGATTCAGCGTTTTATCATCAATCTGAAGTTTGTAATACCATAGAGGAGCGATACTCTCTAGCTCTTATCCGTTCTCTGTGGTAGTATTATCCACATGTGATTGGACCATTAGACCAGCACGTGAGTCCCATTAGCACATCACTGAAAATTGCAGCATAACATTCACTCCGGATTATCTCAAAGAAAACGTCAATATAAATATGTCACGTGCTAGTCTCCATTATCTGTCGATATGTGGCGTATCATCTGCGTAAAATCGTGCCGCCTGTCTCAGGGGTGCGATTAAGCGGTTGGAGGGGTCAATGACCGCTGGCGGACGAGACCGCGTACGTTGACCGCTATTGGTAACCGCAAATATTCACGAGAGAGAGAGGGAGAGAGAGGTAGAAAAGGGGAAAGGGAGTTCTAACCACAATCACGCTTCCCCATGCTGCGGCATGCTGGGAGGGAAAATCACGTATCATGCGCTTTATTACTATCTACGGAATTGCTCCATCATCCCATGCTTCTTGCGTTTCCTTCTTAACTCTGCTATTTTCATGCTCTCCATTGAATTCTCTTATCCTCCCTTATTCACTCTTTTGCTCTATCTTTCCCTACTCCTCCCAATGCTTTTTGTTGACTGTTTTAATAAGGGACGAATCCAGATTTTTTTTGTGAGGGAATAAAAATTATTTGGAGATCTATATACCAGGTAGGTCTATTGTATGTACCGTATATGAGTATAATATTCACAACCTACCACACTTCTGGCCTACCGATCGACAAGACCTTCACTGTTGAAAAAGAGTTCAAAGGAACTTGAGAGCGCTTCAGTCCAGTGAGTAACATTTATGTTATTTACAGTAAAATTTGACTGCATGTCGTCAATTCTAATGTTGAAACAATACTACTGTATAATATTCCATTATGTTTTAAGATTTGGGGGATATATCCCCTTCATCCCACTGGCAGGTGCGGACTCCCTTATCCCTCTATTAGTAGGGGCGGGATGCTAATAAGGGACAAATCCAGACATTATTTTTGCTAGGAGATATATTCTGTGGGTGAGGCTATATATACACAGACATATCATAAATGCCTATATGTTCTAAGAATATATTCTATTAGAATTGTTATGTTCCAGAATTTCGTGGGGGGGATGAATATAACCCTTTACTTCCCCCTCCCCGGGGTTACTCCGAGTTCTTCCAATGGTTCGAGCTCGGTTCAGTTGTATGAGGATAGTATTATAGATTTGAAATAATAGTTGAAACTAGTGTTTTATTTATTTAGCTCAACATATAACAGGGTATATGTTATGCTATATCTATAATTTTTATTAACTTCCATCAACTATATTTCAAAAATACTTAGATATAAAATAATCGATAGTTATAATTTAACGGCAGTTCAATCCAGGATAATTAGCACTTCTGTTTATCTTTCTCATGCTGGCGAATTATAAGTCCTACTACACTCTTCTATCAATATTTCCAATGGCAACATGTAAAGAAGTAATAACAACTACAATGTTCCCAAAATCCCGATCCATACCGTTCAAAACAAGGGGATTAATACAGTGGAGAGTTCATTGACCCCGCATGAACCGAGGTGCAGATAGCAACAACTTCATCAGCAAAACAGGAGTGGAGCTCACTCTGATTAATCAAGATTTGAACTGTAAATCAGGACTGTTGACACTCGAAGAAAGTTTGTAAGAGGATGATCGTCGATGCAATTGCTGCAAACTTCTGAAGCAAACCAAAACGCTTAGGTTAGGTTAGGTTGAAGTGAGGTAGGCATTCAACGTTATTGACAACCTTCTTTCAATCAGAACTCTTTTCCTTTGAATTCTTTCGATTTTCATCTTTCTCCTCGTCTTCCCAAATACTTCTTCTTCTTCTTGCTCTTCCTCTTGCTCTTCCTCTTCTTCTTATTCTTCTTCCTCTTGCTCTTCCTCTTCTTCCTTTTTCCTTTTCCTCCTCTTCCTCTTCTTCATCTTCTTCTTCTCCTTCTTCTTCTTCTTCTTCTTCTTCTTCTTCTTCTTCTTCTTCTTCTTCTTCTTCTTCTTCTTCTTCTTCTTCTTCTTCTCTTTTCTTCTCTTCTTCTTCCTTCTTCTTCCTCTTCTTCTTCTTCTTCTTCTTCTTCTTCTTCTTCCTTCTTCTTCTCCTTCTTCCTTCTTCTTCTTCTTCTTCTTCTTCTTCTTCTTCTTCTTCTTCTTCTCTTTTCTTCTACTTCTTCTTCTTCTTCTTCCTCTTCCTCTTCCACTTCTTGCTCTTCCTCTTCTTCTTCTTCTTCTTCCTTCTTCTTTTCTACTTCTTGCTCTTCCTCTTCTTCTTCTACTTCCTCCTTTCTTCTCCTTCTTCTTCTTTTACTTCTTCTACCTCTTTTCTTCTTCCTCTTCTTCCTCTTCTTCTTCTTCTTCTTCTTCCTTCTTCTTCTTCGTCTTCTTCTTCTTCTTGTTCTTCTTCTCTTCTTCTTCTTCTTCGGTTCATCCAGCATTCTATCAGATTTCCACAGTTTTCTCTTCTTCACTAAATCAACAACATGATCCGTATTGAAAAGTTCCTACTCTACTTGGAAATTCTTGCGCTGATCCTCTCTCTCTCTCTCTCTCCCCTCTACTCAACTGTCCAGTTCTAACAGTTCTCGATTCCATTTCCGCTCTCTTGTTATACTGGTTTGCTCCGAGTTCTTTCACAGACTACAGGGAGTTCGTTCACAGGAAGCGATTCCAAGAGTTTTAATATTGAAGTTGCCTTACTTCATCTCGAAATACGACCACTATGGTACAGAGTTGTTGGTTGATTCAGGATCCGTGGCGAAGCGTGGTATACTTAAACGGTCATTGCCGGGTATATGTCCTATAGGAAATATACCCGGCGATGACCGGTTAAGTATACCACGCTTCGCCACGGTTCAGGATGTTTGATAGTGCTGAGTGGATAAATCACGAGAAAAATTTCACATTCAGTTTAGCAATAGATCATCAAATACCAAGCAGAAAAGCCATGAAAGTTTTTCTGATTCTATACAAAAACGTTTAGAACTTACAGCTAAACAGGTAGGATACCCACATAGAAGACATCCATATTCATATATATTCATAGATATTCCGTTGTAGGAATTACATGGCTGTCTTGAAAATGTGTATAAGATTTGAACAAAATAATTATGTGTTTTGAATTGAAATATAATATGGGAGACGTGTAATTCTTTTGGAATGACCCTTGAAAACGTTTTCTGGTCTGTTTAACAGAAAAAGTTCATAAAAACCATCCACGAAATCATGGGTTGAAGTAGAAAGAAGTACAAAACCTTGAAGATCTAGAGATTTTTGGGAATTGTTGGAAAATCTTCTTAAAGATGTACTAATTTTCAACTATGTTGTACCACAGATAACGTAAATCTGATTTACGTAGATTTACGTTATCTGTGGTTGTACGGAACAAAATATCATTGTGAATGGAAAAACAATGAAACTGAATACTGATAACGAATATGTCAGATACATTATTATTGAACATTATATTTCTTATAATGAGACAGGTTTCAAAAACTCACCAATGACATTCGTCTTGATAGGAATGAGTCCACAAATTTAAAATTACCTGCAACAATTAAGAAAACATTAATTATTAGATTCAGATCAATAGTTTTTTTCCAATTCATCAGTCTCAACACTACAAATTATGTATACATTATGTTCTAATTCATTACGGTAATAAAAATGCAAACAAGAGGGTCTCTTGTAATACGTTACTTGCTTTCGTCATAACAATGTGGGACAAACAATGTGTGTTTTTCTACTGTAGAAATTCAAAACCAGTGTAATATGTTTCTAGTTTAATTTTTCTTTCCATAAAGTTTGAATAACTTCCTTCCCAATCCACAACTCTACCTCTTAAAATAGGTACTGTCATAGACTAACTCGATGTCTATGGTACTGTATTCAAAATCGAGTCTCAACCTTCATATAGGAACAAAATGCGCAATCGACAGCGTTATGGTTCTATTGATAGAGAAAAATGGGCGAACTCTGTCGCGAGTTGGCTGCAATAAATTTGAGAAACTGTCTCACAAGCTCAAGGGAAAGGGAAAGAGAGCTTAACCTTGTCATCCAAAACAAGTGAAACAAGAAGATATTGTTCATTGTAAAGACGTTGTGTACGCTCTCATATTTCTTCGAGAGTTACATATTTTTTGTTTCATGAAAAAATTTATCAATGAATGAGATTGAAGAGGTGAGGAATGAAATGAACAACGATAGAATCATAGAATTTAATAGAATTAGAATTAATAGAATTCAATATCATCTGTGCAATGTACAATGAACTGCATTTCAACAGCTTAATTTATATTCTACAAGAGTTTGTTATACACAGTTATTCTACAATATGAGATTTAGTTTTTTATGTCTTCAGCACAGTCGACAGACAAGGAAATCGTCAAAACCGAGTGAAGACAAAAATAGTTGCTGTGATACAAAATGGCCGCTTCCGATAGGAGGAGCCATGCTTCTTCAACAAGCTTCTCTGATTGGCTGACTGCTGAGGCCTGCAACGCCCTGGTAGTCAACCAATGAGAGTAGTTGACGAAGTATATGACGTAATTGTAATATGTTCTAACCTGTTTTGACTTTAATTACCGTACCACAGATTTTGTGGAAAAATATCTGTACTATTCACAATGAAATCAGCACACGGATTCAAGCACAGAGGATGCAGTTGAATGGAGCTTGTGAACCCGGAAAATAACCTGAACAGGAAAAATCTCAACAATGAAAAACGTGTGGGAAAAACTTGAATGGGAGCACAATGCTGTGCTTACTAAATTCACTAAACTTTGAAAATGATTGACATTCTGAAGCCAATTTACTATATACAATGTTATACTTAAATTCTATATGATATTTCCATAATCTTTAAATTGAAATTAATTTTTACCCCGTCACTGAATAAAATCTTGGTAACACATCATTGCTAAATATTATTATAATAACATATTAGGATATTAGGATAAAATAATAAATATTATACAATCACGACTATATATTAATGCATAATAGACTAGACATCGCTATCTTTCTCACAGTGCCGGTTCGAACAAAAATCTCTTTCCAAAACACATCAGCAACACCGATAATATTGCAACAAATTGAAAAGGTAGCTGGCTGGAATAATATCTACCGAGCGCGACACTACGCCGGAAAGAGCTTAGAAAATTCGAAAAAGTGACAGAACTGCGGCAGTACCAGCTGCTAAAGGACAGTGATAGCAGGGAAGGTGTTGGGATAGGTGGGGAGCACAGCACAGGCGAGAGCTTAGTGTTGTGAATAGTATTTAGCGTGAGGATTAAAACAGAGGAGGAATTTCGGCGCTCGCCCTCAAGCCAAGAAATGTTTGAACAGGAAAAGGCTTTACAGCCGCGTGCATGTGCGTGTGGTGGTGACGGCCTCTTATTCCAGGGAAAAATAGGAGGAGAAACGAATCTACGCGTGTGAGAGGGAGAGTCAGGAGTTGAGGGAGAATGTACATTTGAGGGAGAGAGGAAAACACAAAGAGAAAAAGTCAGGAGTTGACTGAAATTGCACATTTGAGAGAGATTTAGATTTAGATTTATCACTTCATTCATGTAGATAACAAATATGGCGGCTTAAATTCTAGATTATAATAGTAAATATACAACTAATTATTGGTCAAATGTACATAAGCTTATAAATTATGCAGTGAGAAGATGTAAAGCTGATGATATAATAATATTGTGATAAGTATAAGCAAATGTACATAAGGTTATAAATTATGCAGTGAAGAGATGTAAAGCTGATGATATAATAATATTGTGAGTTATCTACATGAAATGGTGAAGTTTGGACATATGAATGTCCATTCTTGGAAAAGGAAATACAAAGAAATCCTTTTCATCAACACTTGACCTTGGTCAGAGAGAGAGAGAGAGAGAGAGAGAGATAGATAGAGAGTGAGAGAGAGGGGGAGAGAGTGTGTGTGTGTGTGTGTGTGAGAGAGAGAGAGAAAATCCAAGGAAGGGTGGTTGAAAAGGAAAAAGGTGGTTGCTTTCTAAAAAAGGGGTTTCCGCCGCTTTACCGTCTCTTACAATAGGGCGGAACGAGAGATGGCAATTTTGAAAAGACATGTTTTCTAGCTGCTTTATTTTTCTCAATGTGACAAGCGAAAACTTGGAAATCAAATACTGTCTCCATACCTGGCTACCTCCTCTTCCTTCTCCTCTCCCTCCCCACCTCTACCACTCTTCTTCTTTTTCTTTTTCTTTTATCTTTTCTTCTTCTTCTTCTTCTTCTTCTTCTTCTTCTTCTTCTTCTTCTTCTTCTTCTTCTTCTTCTTCTTCTTCTTCTTCTTCTTCTTCTTCTTCTTCCTTCTTCGTCTTTTATTGGATCGCTCCTGTTTGAGAAAATTTTCGCCAGCCGATTATTTACTTTGGAGAATTTTATGAGGGTTTATTTGAACCTAATTGAGCACTGAAAGTAAGAATCTTCTTGAGTTTCTTCGGCTTCTTCTCCTTATTCTTTTTGAAGATATTAAGATTTTCAAAAAACGGATCACTGGATCGATCACTAAGATCTGCCCTGAATTCAAGATCTTATTGGATTTATGGTAGAAAAATGCTTCTTAGCTGTAGTGTAGGATATTTAAGACAGAAAGTAACAAGATCTTATTGGATTTATGGTGGGAAAATGCTCCTTAGCTGCAGTGTAGAATATTCAAGACAGAAAGTAACAATCCATGGCTGAGATTTTTACAGTGAAACCCTATGCTGAAACGATGACGACTGTCCTTTTCAGAGAATTGTACATGTGTTATTTCACAGGTAATAAACTGATCTCAAGGTGATAATATTAACTTCATATTAACCACTTAATATCAACTACATATTATGTAGTAGGCTTACTTTTACCTTAAAAATTAATGCTACAAAATAATATTGCTCTATCAAGAGGATTGTACATTTAATAATCAATTTTATCAATCAATCTTTAGACCTTTCATGTAAATATTCATTGATTTTGATTTCTTGATTTTGATGTTTCGTTTGAATGAACCACCAACTACGGGATTGGCTTGTCTTAGCCAACAGCAGTCGTTGACCTTGATAGGTCATTCAACTACCAACCGCATCGCTCGCTTCATAGTATAAATGTCTGCTGCTCATTAGTTCTGTTCAAGATTACAAGTGATTTACAAGTGTGTAAGAACCGAAACCAGTATCTCAATATATTACTAAACTTGTGGATGTGACAACAAATAAGAAATAAATTAATTTTTTCATCAATTTTATGAATCAATCTTTAGACCTTTCATGTAAATATTAATTTATTGATCTTCGTTTCTGTTTGTAAGAAAAATTTTCATTTTGTTTCAACTTCTAATCTCTTTATTCGATATGGATAACAACCGAAATATCAATTCAACTTCTACACAAAGAAATAGGAAGAAAAAGTTTAGTATTACGTTCATTTAGTATTAAAATTTAGTACAAAAAATTTAGTATTAAAATTTATTATCAGTATTTATTATTTAGTATAGGGAGAAAAACCAATCATATTACGGTACTCGCTTCATATAGATTATATTCTTCTGCTATTTACTTTTGTTTTATAATCCGTGGCGAAGAATGACCGATGACCAAATAATCCCGGCGATGACCAAATAAGTATACCACGCTTCGCCACTAGTTTTATTTTACCAGAGATTGATAACGATGAAAGAACTGAAACCGAAAGATGTGTGGTTGCTACAACTTCTGCGCCCATTTTCACAAAATAAAAAATTAAATCGTCCGTAAAATGACGTCATTGCGTTGAATTCATATTCGTTCATTGGTTCTCGTTGCATTGGTTACGTTGGATGACATCATTTTACGGCGGTTAAATTTAACAGGACTTCCATGCAACTGGCAGCCAGTCTTCTTATTTTATAACTGTCACGATATCACCTTCATTTGCTCGCAAATCACCTCAGTCTACCTTGCGGCGGCAACTTGAGGAAAAGGGCACTCCTGTCATCCCTGAAACCTGACAATAATTAAGTAGGAAATGATTAATTCCTCCACTTCATTAAGGGAGACTTGATGCTCGTGGGGGTTTTTTCCCCATCCTGATGCTTGTTAAGCAAATTGCTTGCATTTGATTAATTAGTGTCAGTTTGGCTGATAATTTTTCAAGTGGCTTTCTGTCATCGGGTTACAGAGCAGAGCAGCCACGAGAATTAGGTCAATAAGGGATTATCACTTTGCATTTATTTACCCATTTCATGAATTTATTAGCCCATATCGTATGACAAGAGTTAATCATTTTCATGTATAAAGGGATTCATGATATCAACATGTCACACAGTTTGTTTTTCGGTTGAAAATCGTATCATTTACATTAGCCTACTGAATAAATAGATATCAAATTTCATTTGAAATTGAATCTTTTATATTTCAATTTCATCTGAAATTTGAATGAAAAGATCACTATGAAAATGAATATACAGTATAATACACCCACATATAATACAAAACTTTGTGAACAATTGTATGCTCTATGGAATACTGCTTTGTTTCCAGCAGACAACTGACAAAGTTTTCAAAAAATTGCAATGAAAAGAAAATAGTTTCAACAGATATTAGCTTCTAGTTTTTAGATACTAGTTTCAACTAAAAATATTAGCTTCAACTGGACGAGTTGGATTTGGCTGAAGCGAGAAAAAAGTGCAGCATATCAAGTTTCATTCAATGAAAAACCCTCCATGAAACTGTTGTTATATTGATGCAGAGATATAACGCACAGTACAGCCAACTACTTTTATTCAATTTTAACTAGTTTATCATGAATATTCAATTCGAAATATGAAAAAATTAATGCGGTTTGAAAGTTTCTCATGGATTAATAATTATAATATTGTTATCAATTGATAGATTCTTTGGGAAAGAACTTATGTTTTGATATATTCAATTTGTATCAAAGCATATCAGAAAACGATTATTTTTCAAGCAGAATTCTAAATTAAAATTGAACAAAAAACAAAAGAGTGTTTTATGTAACTGCACAATGTTCTTGTAGATTTTTTAATTGAAAAAAATTCAATTCATTTCATTTCAAATCGCCTCTACTACAAATTCTCCATGTATTTAGATACTTTTATCTCTATAGAAATTCTAGTAGGCCTAACCATTAATAAGTACGGTATCAGATTTATTAGAGAACTGAATCATTATGAATTGTTTGTTTGTTTGTCAATGGCTCAACAGCCCTATGTGGGCTTAGGCCTACCAGCTGGTTGCCAGTTTCACATCCACTTGACTGAATCAGCAGAGGTGAATGATCATTAACTAGAAAAGATGTAACGTGTGGTTAGCACATTATGAATTAGAAAAGGATTTTTCCAATAAGCGATAGGCTACTAGCGTAACTGCTTAGCTTGAAATGTTAATTTCACGAACTGAATGAACATTAAATTTACTAGTCTACTAGTTTCTACTAGTGGAGCAAAAAGCGTTCTATTTAGATGTTGGGAGATACTTGATAGACCAAAGCGTTCCTCTATTAGATCTTGGGTAAAATTCAAAGTTTTTTTTTTTGAAAAATGAACTAGCATACCTGTGAGGTAAGTTGTCAGCAAATCGAATCATAACGTAGCCTCCAATGTCACAGGATTACAGTTGATGACATTTCTAATTGGTCTAGTTGTTATTATACAATGATCACAGCGAGGAAATTCAAAATATTCTATCAACACTAAATTTTCACTAATCTTTATCCGCACTGATGATAGTTTTCACCAAGTAATTTTGACACTGTACCTGTCTCACCATAAAAATCTACCAATACTTTAGAAGTAAGTAACAATCAAAAATACTTTCGGCGCCACTCCTATCATACCCAGCAACTAATAACGTCGAAGCATCCCAAAAATCTTATTCTTGAAAAACACTCAACATTCACTTTGATAGCAGGATTGTAAAACATATTCTATTCTATTCTATTCTATTCTATTCTATTATATTATATTATATTATATTATATTATATTATATTATATTATATTATATTATATTATATTATATTATATTATATTATATTATATTATATTATATTATATTATATTATATTATATTATATTATATTATATTATATTATATTATATTATATTCATTCTATTCTGTTCTCTATTCTATTCTATTCTATTCTATTCTATTCTATTCTATTCTGTTCTCATTCTGTTCTATTCTATCTCTATTCTGTTCTATTCTATTCTGTTCTATTCTATTCTATTCTATTCTATTCTGTTCTATTCTGTTCTATTCTATTCTATTCTATCTATTCTATTCTATTCTATTCTCTATTCATTCTAACATTCTATTCTATTCTATTCTATTCTATTCTATTCTATTCTATTCTGTAGCTCAGTAGTGTAGATATTAAAGTAGCATACTTAATGATTAATCCTTAAGCTGGAATACAACTTCTGAAATATCAGGAGCTTCCTTATAAAACTTTTTAAAACGATTCAAAATTCAATGTCACCGCTAATTTAAGATCCATAGATCACCACCATAGATTCACCGAGCACTGAACCGTTAAAATGAAACTGAAAATAGATCGATTCAGCTTTGGTAGAGTTGCTTGGCTAATGTTTTGTTTGTTTCTAATTTTAGAAAACAATTCGCCTTTAATCAAGCCGTTGCCCCGTGTAATTTGCATTGAAAGTGGGGAGCTCAAGTTGAAAGTTTGCTCTTTAAAGTTCTAAAAGAACAAGTCGCGACTAAGCTTCACAGAGCTTAAAAAGCTTCCAGACTAGAAATCTTGTAATCCATCATGAATATTTATTATAGTGTCTCGCTATTATAGAGCAGTCTTATGTAGTATTGTTACTACATCAAACAATAATAATAGAATAATTTCAATTTAAGCATTATGTTATGTGAATGGTTTCAGTTTTCTCTGTGATTCATAATCTACATTTATGACAATATTCAATTTTAACTGTTACTGACAGGACTGTTAATCGTTGGGTTTCAATAGATTCCTCATGAATAAAGTGGATAATAAGTTGCATCACGTGTGTAGGAAATAAGAGATTGAATGATTATGCTTATGAAGCAACACACACCGATTAATCATTGCATCAGTGTGTGCTGCTTCATAAGGAACCATGTGAATTACTGTGACTAAACGTGACTCCTATGATCTTTCCATGATATTTGAAGAAAGATATTGAGAAGATATTTGAAATTTGATGTTATTTGATATTTATATCAATTTATAAAAAAGTTCTAATTCCAAGAATAAGCAGTTAAAAACTGAATTCCAACTATTTGTATGGTTTTACCATTAGTATGGCTACTCCACCAATGAATAACTTGCTTCAAACTAATATACTAAAGTTCAAAAAACCTTCACTTTCATATCGCGGCTAGAACAAAACACTTTTGTAATGCCAAAATAATTGTAATAAATTAATCAAGCTTCCTTAAAAAGATCTTTTGTAAGAAGTAAACAAAATCCTACTTTGATGACGACTGAAACAAAACACCCATGACCAAACTACACTATAATCAAGCTTAATTTTATCAAGCTTTTGGACAAGCTTAATCAAGCTTTCTATAATACAGCTTTTGTGAAAGCCGAATTATCTCTTTCAGTAATAATCAATTGATGAATTAGAATGGAGAAAAATGATTACAGGTAAAATTAAACTAGAAACAGTAGTAAGTACCAAGTAGAAGGAAATTGCAAATAAGCCAAAAATGATCGCCAAACTGGCTGACATCACAATCCATCTAAATAAAGTAATGTTAGTTAAAATTAATTAATTCGACGTCATTGCAAAAACAAGTAAAGGAACCCCTCCTAAAAGATAACATGCAAAGATAAGACAAGAAGGTGAGTCTATGATACAAGTTAGTTAATGGCCAATAATAGTTACATAACAATAGTTGTAGACAAATAGGCGTAGACAATGTGGAAGGAGTGATAGACAACACTCAAAAAGCAATATAAGCCTTCGCTGATGAGTATACCATTTATGATGTTATAAAATAATGTGAGATATTATTATCCCATCCTTTTCTCATTATCATGATTCTTCACACCCACTAATCGAGCGTATCAATCTATAATGACAATTGGTTGATTGATTGATTGATTAATCAGTTAATGCACAAGGAACTCGAAATGAGAACGACATAGAGACAGATACTTTTCCATTAAAAGGCGTGACCTTTCAAATAGTTGAGAACATGACATCTGAATTTGTTAGACATTCCACATGTTGTTGGTTATTGAATTGTTTCCAATAAAGCACTAAAAACCTTCTGATTGTTTGATTCAATCAACTTCATTTGTGATAATTGAAATTTATTGATTACTTTGTTCAAATTCATTATTTTCAATCGAACATGTCCAACGCAAACCTACAAACACACGATTTAATACAGTATTCATATTTATAATATAAACTTATTGATATCCATTTGAGTGTGTAAGGCGAGGCGTACACCGATTAGTCAAGACAAGACAAGACGAGATTAGTCACGTTTAGTCACAGTACTTCACTTAGTTGCTTATGAAGCAACACACACCGATTAGTCATTGCATCGGTGTGTGCTGCTTCATTAGCAGCTTTGTGAATTACTGTGACTAAACGTGACTAATTTAGTCTTGTCTTGACTAACCGGTGTACCCCTAGCTTTATTCAAAGTACTCCATTTCTAAGTGAAATTGGTTGATGGTTCGATTATCTTGTTCGATTTCAAACTTTTAAACCCTCAAATAACCTGAATGAGTACAGTACTGTACGATGCTGAGCTCCGTGTTCCTGGGAGGAATGCAATACGTCATCGAAAACCGGTTTTCGCAGTGCATAAGAGTGCTATCTTCGTCTCCCCGCTTCAGTCTTCAGAGACACGGAGCTCAGCATCGGGCAGTACAAGTAGCAATCTTATGAGGAGCCTACCTGAATGCGGACTGAATAGCATTATCTAGAAGTCCTGGGAGGATTTTCTTCGTTTCGAATATTTTCATATTATCCTGTTTGTTTGTCACTTGCCAGTTTCACATCCACTTGACTGAATCAGCATTAACCAGAAAAGATGTAAGTTAGCACATTGACATCTCAACCATACGCTAGTCTTCGCAACCCAGTGATGGTGCAATGCAACAATTGCTTACTAACTATTAGCCAGGCTCCCAATGGAGGAAAACTCATATTATCCTACTCAGGAATAATCATGATTCGCAAGTATAGCAGGATTCTTTAGCTTGTCAGAAAACAGCTGATTTAACGTTAGTAAACGAGCGTACATCAATCAGCTGTTTTCTGACAATTTAAAAGAATCCTGCTATACACCTTTTTCAGAATAATCCTATTTACTGGAGAGTACTGAAATCCCTGTAAGACTCATGAGACAGCCAATTTTCTATAATCACGTAAAACTAATTAAATGAAGTAAAGCGATTGAGCAGTCTCAACTGAATTCAAAAGTGTTGTACAGAATCTGAGAAAAAGTTTAAAACTATTCTGCACTCTAATATTATAAATGTTTTGTAATGTTATTATTTTGCTCTCGAATAATTAATTCGATTTTTGAAATAATAATTAGAAAATTGGTGCACGAACAACGATAATAATTGTTCAGAATATCAACTGTTTATTATTTTTGTGGCACAAACTGCACTTGTGGAACAAAACTCGAAATTCACCACTTACCATTATGACTCAACAACAAGACCGATAAACTTTATGGTTATGGAAAAAGTTGAAGTCGAAAACAGTTTTCAAACTATTAAAGTTTCAAGTTGTGTAACGATGAACTTGAATTGTACCTTGTACTTTTCAATAAAGTTTTAAAATAACGCAGAGAGAAATGTGAATGTTTGTTGAAGAGAGAAGAAAGATAGTTGAATGAGAAGTTAGTGACGAGGGATGGTGGAAGATATTTGAAAATTATATTTATATTCAATTAAAGCTAGACAGAAACAATAATTCATTACGTGATCAGAAATAGTATCAATCATCTGAAACTTTGTTGGTTGTCGAGTTGTCGGTTCAAAGTTAAAGTATTGCTCAAGACCAGAACTTTATGACAGAAATAGAACAATATAGTTTGGAGAAAAGGACAACGCAGAGTATCAACTACATAATATGGAACCATGCAGTTGACATTTCAATCAGGAAGCTTGTACAAAATTTTGAAATTATTGATTTTTGCTACAGACTCAATCATTCGGGTCGTCAAGTTTTATCAATTAGGAACTTATTACAAATTTGATATGTTTTGAGACAAAAGAGACTTTTAAGGTAAACAGAGATATCAGAGACAGAGATAAACAAACATATGGTTAGTCCATGCAGAGATTTCTAAGTTAACCGCCGTAAAATGATGTCATCTAACGTGACCAATGCAATGAGAACCAATGAAGGATTTGACGTCAATGCAATGACTCCATTAAGTAGGTTGAGTTCAATTAGATTTACATGTAAGAGTTCGAGAAGAATTTAACCAGATAAACAAAATAGATATGAACTGCCTGGAAGTTCCAGGCAGGCAGTTCATAGCAAAACAGCGGTCATGCTGAATGATATAATGTTCAATCAAATACATTTTTGTTTTAATTTTTTTCAATAGAAAATATTATTATGATTCAAAATATTTTTAATGACAATAGTTAGTCTATTTTCGATTTGTTCTTGATATTATGTTTTTTGACTATATTTTCTATTATAAACTTTGCAAAAACATGGAGAATCCCAACATCCTATACTAGCAGGTACTATCATAGACTAACCACATCTATAATTATAGTTGGTCTATGGTACTATATTATAAGTTGAGCTTCATACTAGTCGACTAGGGTCTAACAATACACCAAGCAACCATCTAAAGTTCATAGGAGTTTCCTAGATCAAACCACTCAGTAACTTGATAAAGTGTGATAGTTCCTCTAACTTCCTTGTATACTGTATTCGGGGCATAATGAAGTAACGATGAAATCAGTTTACAGCATTTGATAGAGGAATATTCAGACAGTGGCCTCGGAAGCATGAAGAGGTTGGGCAGTTTATTCATTTCTCCTCAGTGGGCGGAAAGATGGACGTTATTTCAACGAATAAAAGGTTTAAATCAACGGGTTTCTAGTTATCAACTATTCTCTCTTTTCAGCTGAAGTAGTTAATGTCTCAATAATGTATATTATTGACTAGTTACATATGACTAGTTACTTGCATCTTTAAACTAAGAGCTAGTATAAAGCGGGACGATTGATAGTCGAGAGGAAATGGAAATGGGCAGGGCATATAGCGAGAACAAGAGACAACAGATGGACGAAAAGAGTTATAGACTGGTATCCACGTACATTGAAGAGAAGCAGAGGACGACCAACCAACAGATGGGACGAGGAATTCAGGAGAATCTGTGGTGGAGCAACTTGGCAGAGGGTAGCACAGCAACGATCAGAATGGGACCGGATGAAGAGAGTGTACGGAGGTGTTTGGTTATACAAAGACTAACAGACTAAGTTTATTGATTTATATATTTATTTAGTATAAAGCGCAATATTAGCACCAAGTAACAAAGTTACTAGCGTCAGCAGAGGCGCCATTTCACCAAACTGGGAGGGCGAACACCAGGGGGTATGGAGGGGTATGGAATACCCCCCCCCCTTCCATAGAAAGGAGGTCCGGGAGTTTCACCCCGGAATTCCTCTGAAATATTACGTTTAAAAATGTAATTTTTAGCTTGATTTTGTTTGATTATTGAGTGGCGCTGTCTAGAGCACACGTATCTTTAGTCATCCTGTAATCCAAGCCTCTAGTTCTAGCCAAGCTCTAGCCCTACTTTCAAAGCTATTTAGCTACGTTAATACTATAGAAGAAATTGTAAACTACGACTGTTTAAATTGAATTATTAAATTTGTCTTGCTCTAATGTTTCACGTAGATAGGCCCACATTTTCAAATTATCTATCCGAACTTTAGGGGTGGCTTAGGCTCCCCTACCCCTCCCAAATGGCACCCCTGAAATCAAATTAAATACTGAATCTTAATTCATATTTGTTTCTACTTATTCAACTTCTAGTGAAACTGAACTACCTGGCAGTATTGCTGCGGTTGCGGAATGGGAAAGCAATGAACAAGTTAACTTTTCAACTGGTTTATGAACTAGTTAACTGCTATTGAAAAACAGTTACGTTTCGTTGATCATCTGTCAACGACCAACCATCAGCCTCAGAAGTAACCGATAAGGGAGTGTCGACTCAGAATTGTATTACAGGGAGCATGCCTCAGCAAGAAGTCTGAGGCAAGGTTTTGAGGTGAGGCTTGCGCCTTCCTTGTGAGGTAGCCCTGAAGGGTCGGTCTGTGAGACCTCGTTTCAGACCGCTATCTGTCCCTTTGTCCCTTCTGACGCACACACGCACCACCCCAAGTCTGACAGAAAGGGCCACCGATAAGATTTGTGAAGGGGCCCTTTGCGTGCAGGAAAACCTTCAGTCCTAAACGTGCCACAAATGCACAGTGCCTGTAAAGTTGGTAACACTGCAAAGGATCTGATAATATTTTGCGTTGTCGGTCAATGCTGTTTTGTTTTTGTAACGAAATATTGTGAATAAAATGACAAGAAAAGTGGTTGTAACCTCTGAAAAGGCGGTGATACGAAATAATAAATTTCCTACTACAGGAAAATTTCATCAAGATTCATGAGAAAATATTTTTTTATAAAAACAGACGTTCAATAGCATGGAATAAATATGAATATCTTAAACTGATCGCGAACCAATAATATAAAATGATATTATTGTGAATTAATCCAATAAAATCAGTTGAAATTATAATATTAGAAGAGAGATGCATTGACGAAAAATTGTAATTTTATTTATAAATTGTTACTGAAAAAGCATTGAAATTGTTGAAGGCATAAAGCATTGTAAATGAAATTTGTATTATCATTATTCTATTGGAGATACATGCGATCTTCCAAGAGAGAGAATATTCACTAGAGTACTGTATTAGATTATAATAATTTTATCAATTCAATTTCATTTTATTATAACTTGGACATTGAGACGGAATGAAGTACAGATTTTGGTGTATTTAGATCGTCTCTGATCCATGGTTTTTAATAATTCGTTGCATTCGTTTGTTATGAGAAATACGAATTAAACTCTTCAACAACATTATTGCCAATATTATAATGAATTATTATAATAATGAGCTCTGAGCTCTAAAAGTCATGAAATTGTCCATGATTAAAAAAATCTATCGTGTCCAAAATATTATTTGAAATAGATCCATTCTCAGTTACACTATACATATAATTATAACTAATCTCGGTCTAACTTCAACTGAAATCCTCATCTCAATTCAAATCTTGAAAGCACAAAAACAAAATGGATGCTCAATAATGTCGGCGAGCCAAATGGCTGCCTCTAGTATGCTGAGCTACCTACGTCAGGAATGAGTACTGCACTGTGATTGGCCGGTGGGCGGAGCTAGGTCACTCCCACTTTTAACGAAGTGGGGAGCCAATCGGAGAACCAATAATATTATCGTGAATCAATCCAATAATATTAATGGAAATAATAACAAAGAAACGGATTGATAAGAAGATTGATTGATTTAATTCATTAATTGTTAATATAAGTATAGATGATTGATCGATAAAAAAATAGGACGGATAACAGATAATACTTCTTCCAAAATAAGCTAATATTTACGTAGAATCTTACATTACTGAACATAAAATTACTGAATTACTGAACAAACAAAAGTAAGTTGTCATACTTTTATAAAATTATTCTAAATTTCACACCAGACCTAAAAGATTCTACCTATTTCATAGCTTACTTTTTACATAAATCTCAAAGATTTCTGAGTAAGAAAAAGAGCGAAAAAGTTTCCTTGAAAAGTACCTTTCAAAACAGACCAATGTTGAACCTAAATGAATAAAATACATGAATCCCATCTTTCTCCGGAAAAAATTAATCATATTTCCTCGAACTACAATAAAATCCACAGAGCATGAAATGAATTTTCAAAGAAACTTTCATTTGAATTTCATGCCAACTACTCTCACCACTATCAAACTATTTTACCCTATCCAACTCTCCAATTCTCTTCCCTATCAAACCACTTCACACACAATCGCACCATTTGACTGTTGAAACGGAAACGATCGGTTTGCAGTGACTGGCTACTAATGTGTGTGCTCACACAAGCATGCTGACTGCAGACTGGACAGTGTGTACATAGACTGTTTGATCCGGCCACATGTGCAAGCTTCATTGTCATCAAAGGGACATGCACGGACCCACAGACACCTCTACTCATCAAAGTCACACCAGTGGCGCAAATGACTAAACAACTATTCGAATATTTTCAATTATTCTTCTGTACGAGAATTTCATGATGCTTCATGACACACATTATAATCTACTTCTACAAGAAAAAATATAAAGGAATAGTACAGAGATAATCATAATGTAGCTGAAACTCAGAAAGAAGCCTTTTGCTAGGGGGACAATTGAGCTACAGAGACTGTGAAATCACAGTATGGCAATTTGATGTCACACTTTTGGTTGGTTAGCTCCGACAAATCCACCATAAAACCAATCCACCAGGTTTCCAAAAGATCTATTAGTTATCTTATTATCTTCTACTACTTATGGTACAGAGACTGCATAAAAACAGTGTGGCCATTTGATGTCACACTTTTGGTTGCTAGCTCGGACAAACCCACCATAATTTTGCCAATTTCCATGGGATTTGCATTAAAATGATATGCAATATGTTATTTTGAGTGATTCACTTCTTACTAACATTTGCCTTCGCCAGTTTAAGGCTAGGCGTACACCGGTTAGTCAAGACAAGACAAGACGAGATTAGTCATGTTTAGTCACAGTACTTCACATAGTTGCTTATGAAGCAAGACACATCGATTAGTCATTGCATCGATGTGTGCTGCTTCATAAGCAACTATGTGAATTACTGTGACTAAACGTGACTAATATCGTCTTGTCTTGTCTTGACTAACCGGTGTACGCCTAGCCTAACTGGACAAGAGTCTTGGTCCCAAAAGTATAGTATTTATGACTGTACCATCTATTTATAATCCACCTCGTTTTCTTTGGCAAGCAGAGCGTCTCATTTCCACAGATCTCCTTTCACTACCCGGAATAGGTGAGCGGGTAATAAAACTCCAGTTTATATTACAGCACTAATGGAAAAGAAGTCACGAAAAGTATTGGAATCGAATTGCTAACCTCGGCGACGGTACGATATAACAAGACGTTTTTTCGTGATAGGACAGAAATCAGACAGGGAGACCGACCCTTGGTGAAATCTGTCTACCAAGAGGAGGGGCGAAGAAGAAGAAGAGAAGAAGAAGAAGAAGAAGAAGAAGAAGAAGAAGAAGAAGAAGAAGAAGAAGAAGAAGAAGAAGAAGAAGAAGAAGAAGAAAAGGAAGAAGAAGAAGAAGAAGAAGAAGAAGAAGAAGAAGAAGAAGAAGAAGAAGAAGAAGAAGAAAGAGAAGAAGAAGAAGAAGAAGGAAAAGAAGAAGAAGAAGAAGAAGAAGAAGAAGAAGAAGAAGAAGAAGAAGAAGAGAGGAGAAGAAGAAGAAGAAGAAGAAGAAGAAGAAGAAGAAGAAGAGAGAAGAAGAAGAGAAGAAGAAGAAGAAGAAGAAGAAGAAGAAGAAGAAGAAGAAGAAGAAGAAGAAGAAGAAGAAGAAGAAGAAGAAGAAAGAAGAAGAGAAGAAGAAGAAGAAATAAAGAAGAAGAAGAAGAAGAAGAAGAAGAAGAAGAAGAAGAAGAAGAAGAAGAAGAAGAAGAGAAGAAGAAGAAGAAGAAGAAGAAGAAGAAGAAGAAGAAGAAGAAGAAGAAGAAGAAGAAGAAGAAGAAGAAGAAGAAGAAGAAGAAGAAGTAGAAAAGGAAAACATGAGAAAGACTAGGAGGTGAAGGTTAAAGACGGGAGAGCAAGATCAAGAACAGAACAAGAACAAGTAAGTAAAGCAGATGAAGCAGACGGGGAAAGTAAAGAAGAATGTTGGTTTGGTTGGAAAAGGAGGAAAAACGCGGGCATTCCCCCGGGAAACTAGTAAGGGCCGCCGTCTCACCATTCAAGGAGAACAAGAGAAAAGTTTAGAGGATTTCTACAAATGGAACGCTGTGTGGCACAGGCCTACAGGTCGCAAGGGAAAGAAGAGTGGACAAATGTGGGAACTAAATTATAAGAATGGAATGTCCACAGGAGGAAAGTTTAAAAGAGATTGGGGGATGTTAGTGGTAAGGATTTGAGACAAAGAGAAAGATCAGATCTGTATCTTAAACTAGCAAAGCACTATCAAGTAACAGGAAAATTCATAGTGTCAATGACTGGTAATGGTGGGGAGGAAAGATTCAGAAATCAAATTAAAGTGCCTATCTTATTTTAAACTCAGTTAAACAAAATTATATACGGTATCGCTTAAACTTAGTTCAAACTGTATATAGGCTACACTGTTCATTGAACCAATGTATTACAAGTTCAAATTATTGTTACATTAAATTTAGTTACGGAAGTAACAAGCCTTAGTTGGAAAAAGCTCCTCAAATTGAAACCAATCGGATTTTTTCTCATGAAATCATTTTATTCAATAATTATTTTTTCAATCATTGTCTGAGAACAAAACCAACAAACCAATGGAAAAAACGTGCAAATAACAAAATGATTTGTAGAATGACATGCGATTAAAAGTAAAGTTATATATTCTATAATAATATCAAAATGGATATGGAGAATTAATTCCCAGGATACACAACAACTGAAAATAATAGAGACTGAAAAGATAGATGGATTTGATAATTTTTCCATTATGTTATCGAAGTTTAACAGTTATTAAATTACTTTTTTCCTATAAATATTTTAGGGGATGTGAGAAAGTGACAAATTGGTGTGTGCTAGAAAAAAGAAGCCAGAAAGAGAAAGATAAAAAGGAAGAAAAAGGGAGGAAGAAGAAGAGAAAGAGAGAATTGAAGAGTGAAAGAGAATAATGGAGAATAATAGCATGGAGGAAATGGGGAATTTCCAGGAAGCTACCACAGTACAGCGATCCTTGAAACGATAGCGTTCTGACATAAAATACAGTCGGGGAAAAAAATAAAAACATCTCTACTAAGTGAGTTTATATCTTTCGAAACAACTCCTTGATTTACGGTTATTGCGAATATTTACGATATTGACAGCTCACAATTGATAAATTTCCTCAATTTTTCCTTTCTTCTTCCAGTTTTAATGAAAAGCTAGTTACAGTGTTTGTGTTTTACGGACGAAATATAAACTGGAGGAAAACATGAGGAAGCAATCGATTTTTAAAGGGGATGAAACCAAATAAATACGAGTGTTTGTCCGGTAATTGGGGCTGCTTTTTACGAGGCGAGACTCGACGACAAATTCGAAGCAAACTGCTTCCGGTCGACATGAAAATGTTGACCAGTCGATATAAAAATGTCGACCAGGAAATTTCGACTAGTTGACATGAAAATGTCGATTGGACATAAAAATCTCCAAACAAGAACGCTGTCGCTGAAGTTTGCTCTATTAGTACAGTATTTAATTCTCTCTTGCGCACATTATCAAAAGACTTTTCATTATGAACGTAAATTAAAAATTATCATCATGGTGAATTTACTTATTTACCATATAATATTATTTTACAAATGTCCAAAAAATCATAAAATATATCGATCCAAAAATTATCATGATAAAATTAATGTAAGTTACTTCAGTTACAGTTATGTTGAAAAATAAGGCCTTAGATAAATGAATTTATCACAAATAACGCCTAGATAATCATGTCCAAAGTATGTTAACCTTATTCCTACATTAAGACAAACATTGCATAAACTACTATTCTAGTTGAGAAACAGTTTTCTTATTCACTTGAAGCTGTGGTGAGAAGAGATATTCAACCACAGAGCTAGCTGCAACTGAACTATTGATAAAAGAATACTACAATATTCAAGGAAAACTGCACCTAATATTATGGAGAATCAACAGCTGGAACGTACTTCAGTGTTACCAATAACAACGGTGTCATTCTCGAGGGTTTATGCTGACTCAGGCATTTCAGCGACAAGTAGAATCCCAACCCGACGCAGCAAGTTCTTCAACGACAAGTGGAATCTTCACCCAATGCAGCAAGAGGGTTTTTTTACGCGGGAAATGTAATATTTTATTTTGCGCCTGTAAAACTATTTATTACGTTGGCCCAGAGAACGGTTGGTTGGTTGTTGGAGGACTGTGCCATGACAAATGGGTTTAGCGTTGTGCAGACAATCGATTTGCAGACGAGCACACGCGAGCGTGTGCGTGAGAGAGCTGCTAGGATAACTACCACAAGAACGCGGTGCTCATGCCATGAATTGATCTGGCGGTGTCCCACTAGAGCTGATAAGATTGAATCGATAGATGCCACGTCGATTCACAAAACAGGCGATACTGTCTGTGGTGCGGGAAGTAACAAAGTACGGGGGGATTTAATTTATTGACAGATCACAAGTGTTGAAACTTTTTTCATGTTGTAAAGTTTTTTCTCTCAAAATAATATTAAAAAATGAGAGGATGAGTAAATGTTTGCCTGTAATCCCATATCAAATTTAAAAATTTGGCAAAAGTATGGCGGTAGCGAGAATAAAAAAAATATTCCAATACAATGTTAAAAACCATTCACACCAATGACCACGCCGTTATTATACACAGTCTTTGAATACAGTACCATCATAATATACGACAAGATAAATTTGAAATTTATTGATTACGAAGACGCATGTACCACTAAAGTACTTTCCAAGTGTTTATCATTATTACACAGTGTAAACCCTTCCAATGCCATGCCCAATAATTTCAAGTGGCAATAAAGAGTGTAAGTGATGTATATTTGGAATTGCGCCTCAGTTAGCAAGCCTCTCATATTAATAAAACACAATGACAGCAGCTGCTGAGGATAGTTTCAAATTCTAGCCACTATTATTGTAAATTTTGAAGTGTTTTGTCAATTTTAAGCCTTTCATTATTGGCTAGGTGATCGCGCAAAATGTTCCTTAATATAATGAAAAAGTTAATATCGACCGTTTGGCATCATATGCATCATGCAACACTTCTTTAAATTGCTCTGAATATCTCACTCACTCTCTCTATTTCTCCTCTATTTTTCTCCCAATCACTCACCCTCTCTCTCTTTATCGAATACACTCTCTCTATCAATTCCTCTCTCTCCCTCTTTCTTATCACACTCTCTTTATCACTCCTCACAAAGTGAGACGAAGTGTCATCACTCCTGACAAAGTGTCATACATAATAAGAAGAGAGACTATTATATATATTATTATTTTTATAATACAAGGAACAATGATTATGTTATCAAGATTAATGAATAGTATAACTATTATATTCAGTACTATTTAATGTGCATTAATTATTGAACTTCATACGAGTATTGTGATGTATGCATTTCATATGCTACAGTAGTAAACAAACAGTTCATAAAGTTTGCGTTGAATAGGCGAATGATAATCAAATTGAAAACAATAAGTTGTAAGAGTTTTAGTAAATAAGAAGACGTCTCAAAAGAAAGTTAAAGAATAACGTCTTGAACAAAAATCAAAGAACCCATTTAAAAATGATAATCGTGGAATAGAGTTATCCACAGTAATGAGAGAAGACAAATCATGATCAAATTAAGCACAAGTTGTAAAAAGTTTTGTTGAATAAGAGGAAGTTGGTTAAGAGAACAACGTCTCAAACAAAAATTAACATCTTGATCACCGTCAAATCTAACGTCTAAAAAACAAAGAGCCATCTACAACAATAATTATAAAACAGTTTGGCAGTAATTTCCTTTTCGACTATCATAATCAGCTTTGAAGTCAATCCCTTGCCGCAACTCTAAAGAGAAATAACACACACCAAATAAGGGTTGATTCGAGAAAGGGTAACCAAAGGATGGATGAGAAAGTTTTCTCATTGCTGGTACTACTTACTGGGGGGCGCGCAGTGAAAATGACGTTTCTCGCCCCGGAGATAAATTGATAAAAACTTTGCTCCCAATATCTCTCAGAAGCTGGTGTGGCTCCTCAGTGATAGAATTTCCTACACGACTTTCTCATACTTTGATATGCGCCGCTAGAACAGTGAGGGCGGCTGCTTCAAAGGCCCCGGGTGTATAGAGTCAAATTTTCGTCCAAAAACTTCGGTCCAAGTTTCCACACTCAGTAAGGAACATTCACAAGTGGGGAAACACTCCAAGTTTATGATGCTAGGTAACAACTTCAATAATATAACAGGAATAGCATTAAAGTGCTTCACTGACGGAATTCTGGATTCAAATTGTTTATGTACAAGACGAATAGTCTACTGCCTGATGCTAAGCTCCGTAAGGCTAGGCGTACACCGGTTAGTCAAGACAAGATAAGACGAAATTAGTCACGTTTAGTCACAGTAATTCACATAGCTGCTTATGAAGCAACACACACCGATTAGTCATTGCATCGGTGTGTGCTGCTTCATAAGCAGCTATGTGAATTACTGTGACTAAACGTGACTAATTTCGTCTTATCTTGTCTTGACTAACCGGTGTACGCCTAGCCTAAGTACGCAAATTTTTGTTAACAAGTCTCTTCTTTCCGTTGATAGAGCATAGTCAATCAAAATTAGGTCCTACCCCTACCAAAGACAATAATTATTCTATCTTAGTAGCCTATACCTACTTAAGAAATAACTTTTTATTTTTCCACTTCTTAATAACTTTAAAAACTATCTAATGAAGAAATAGAATTGGTTCTATAGCAGGATTCTTTTAAATTGTCAGAAACAGCTGATTGATGTACGCTCGTTTACTAACGTTAAATCAGCTGTTCTCTGACAAGTTAATTGGATCCTGCTATACCTTTGGTTCTACGTACCTACTAAACACTTTTTCTGTTACAGTTCAGTTCAGTTACAATCAAAATAACAAGTTAGTTGAATCGCTAAATTAGGCCCAGAATTATCTTGAAATAGGCCTAATGAAACTTTCGACTAATCACTTATCAGTGTTATTTACAAAACAGACAAGGCACTGAAAGTAATAAATATTGAATAGGCGTTAAGGATAAACAACTTGTGTACCGTTCTACGTACCGTACGAATATTATAGGACCGTTATTTATAAACTCCAAACAACAACAGCCTATCAGTTACAGAAGATATCTCAGCTATGACTATAGTTATAGACAATAATAAAAGGACGTAAATATTATTGAAACTTGATTGTTATTTCAAATTGTTAGTTGTTTCACATTGTCTTCTACTTTGTCGCAGATTTGACGCCTTGAAACTTTTAGTCCAATTCTAATCAAATGTGAATAAATAATATACATTAGTATTTTTATTTCGTGTATTACAAAAATGATGGAATCGCACGATATCGCAGGTAAAAAGAGGGTTGATCAGAGATTATTAGTTTGTCTTTGATTTTAACACCCTGATTCAATTTGTATGTTGCATTATTGATATGATGAAGAAACTAATGTTTCATCTCTCTTACTAAACTAATTCCACAGAACTCGATTCAATCTATCCCTCTCATATCGTATGTCTTCGTATATCACGGTCCTATTCATTAGTTTATCTTTTATTATAATTATGTAGCCTAAATTGATTATTTATCAATATCCAATGTATTATCCAAAAAAGAGAATTCATCTGTGATTTCGATTATTGATTGTCGAAAAAACAACGTTCTCAACTCGCAAAGACTATTGTCTATATTTTTGTAATTCCATAATTATATTCATTGTGAGAATAATAATTTTTTGTGTTTTTTACCTACTTCAACTTTCAAACATCGAGGTTTATGAACTCATCTTGTATTTTTAATTTAAGTTTGCGAAGTGTATACATATAAAATTTATGTTGTTTTTGTTCAATTTTATTTTTCACTTTGACAATAATTATTGTTCAAATAATGTATGCTTGAAAATGTCAGTGATTAAACTTTAATATAATAACATAAACATGCAAAAACAATGCTAGTGGCATGGAATAGGCCTAAGAAATAGAGGTGGCATAAAGTTGAAAGAAGGTCGTACAATTCTGAAAAGAAAACCCTGTTTCTTTTCCCTTGTGAGAAATGAAGCGCCTACCACCGACCCGCATCAATGGAATAAGTACGGTAAAAACATCGATGTTCTATGCTTTGAAACATCGATGTTTTAGGGCAAAATATCGATGGTTTTTATGGGATATTGACAAGCTTTTTCAGGAATTTTAACAGATACATCATGTTCAGGATAAAAGATGGAATATTATAGCAAAAATCATCTATGTTTTTTACCATCAATGTTTACTGCTCGATACATCGATGTATCGAAACATCGATGTTTTGCCATCGATAGGAACAACACTGGGCCGCTTGCTTGCAAGGGAAGCAGGTGATAGAAAAGGTAACAGCTACACGGAAGTCATCTCAAACTCAAAGCTCCCAATCCAAGGCTGTCATTGTGCTTTGATTGATCACTTGTTACTCGCTCGAGACAAAACATTTATTGGGAAACACTTTAAGAAATGGGAAGGAGGCTATTCAGTGAATACAGTATGCTGTATAAGTTACAGAGCGTAACAATTACTTGAAGGTGACTAAAAATTAGTTGAAGTGAACAAAGTAACAATAATTTCAGTTCGTAATAGTAACTTATTAGTAACTAATATTTGTAATTACTATATAGTCGCGGTCACGAAATAAGGCGGCTGAGAGATTCTGCACTGTTGTCAAGTCTTGCCAACTCAAATCATGCAGTGGAAGCGACTCCTAATCTTGGACTAGGCAACACTGGATCGAAGCTCAACGTTGCCACTTTGTGCTGGGGAGCGAGCAATTTTCGACCACCCGTCGTTTTACTGATTTCATAACTGACAACTGTGTAAAATCTCTCAGCCTACTTATTTCGAGAGAACTATCACCTGATTTATAGCAGGATCATTTTAACTTGTCAGAAAACATATGTTTCGGCCACCAGTAGTACAATGCTAAACCTACAAATGCTGAATCTCGTAGATTATTGAAAATGTATTTTAAAAAGTTATTCTTTGAAAGGTCTTCTTTAAAAAGGTATTTTAAAGACTTTAAAGGTCTTTAACACTTTTAAGCCTTTTGATTATTGTGTCAAAATCACTGTTTACTTATTACCGAAACAGCTGTTTTCTGACAAGTTAAAATGATCCTGCTATACTCTTAAGCTGTTAATTTAAGGTTATTTCTATTGGATGGAATTTTATGAAAAAATATGATCGTGTACATACGTCTTAAGCAAACAGGTAAGAGAAGGCATAAATAAAAATACACTTAAAAGTACAGAGCTGTATGAAACATGAAAGAAAAACACGTGTGTGTACTTAATCTGCATGCAATTTTAATCTGGCTAACTGACCTTTGAAAGAGCGCCGAAGGCTTCATCCATAAAACAACACAGTCGATAGCTGCTGTTACTCAACACATTGTTGACACGGTAACGCCCCCGCACGCACATGTCCAATAAACGGTTTTACAAACTTTGACAGTATTCCGTACGGTAGATGTTGAGAATGGAATGTTCCACACATTAATTTATCACTGTTCCAGTTCATAAAAGTTGTTATAAAAGTTTCTGTTTGATCAATTTTGTCCGCTCAGGATGGTAATTAAAATAATAATAATGTTTAAATATTTCCAGTAGCCGCTTTCCAAACTGGTGACACTAAAGTTTTCAAGAGGAAACTTCTCATAACACGAATTTCCTTATAATGTTTAATTTCTTATAACGCTTAATTTCTTAAAAATTTTTGAAGAGTCCAGGATTTTTTCAGGTTCATGTTAAAACTTGGCATGACGTAAGTTAGATAAAGTCAGATGAAAATTTTGATTATCCAATAAATTCAGGGTGTAAATCACACCTGCAACACTGTTCAAACTTTGTTAAACCTTCGGGTTCAGCGGGACCCGGAATTATTAAAGAAAAAAATTAAGTTGATTGGTTGGATGGAAACGTAATTCATGATAAAATGAATGCGGGACCCTAGATAGTTCATGAAAAAAAAAGTTGATTGGCTGGATGGAAACGTAATTCACAATAAAATTCTTGGGGTAAGTGCTGAATCCTTATTTGTTTTTTTACTAATAATAGCATCAAGAGAAAAAAGGCATCTATATAATATAGTATGCTATGTTTGAGAAAGAACTTTATCGATGTAAAAATTAATTATTTTGCGATAGAGGAGAGAGCTTTTAAAATAGTTATGAATTTAAATGAAAACCGTTGTTATTCCGGCCCGAATAGCAATAGGTTCTAGTCACTTCTTTTTTACCCGGGAGAAGCCTATTGTTTATTGTTAACCTCGAATTCCCAACATTTTCCTTGATTCAATTCATTATTGAGTTACTGAAAAATACAAACTGAATTCATTTTTTGCGTACCGTAAGCTCTTTCGATGAAATCTCCATAAAATTTATTAGATTAACAGAATTGTTTCCAGTTTCAACATTCCCAAACGAGTAGCTAGGCTACATATAAAAAAGTTTACTCTGATAAAATTGTTCATATCATCTACTGCATACTACATTGTTAATTTAATTATTTTCATGGAATTTTGAGAAATTCCATTCATCTCGACTAGAAAATACAGTATCAGGCTACACAAGTTTAATGCTTATTGATATACATATATTTGATAGATGATATTTCACTATCAACATTTTTGTGTTCATCAATAACAAAAGAATTATATTATGTGCGAGCAAGTGCTTTTGGAATAGGAAATTACAGGTTTTCAAAAAATCAGCATACTTATTTGTAGCTAGCTCTTTCTTTATTTATTTAAACTTGCATGGAATGTTTCGCCTACTTACTCCTATATTCACCATCTTAGTTCAAACTAAGTTTAAAGAAACTATATTTTAAACTTGGTTTGAACTGCAGATCCACAGTTCAATTCACTTCTAGTTAAACCTAGTTCAAACGAAGATACGGGCCTATAAATCTTCTACCACCCACTAGCCTAATGGCTGGTTTCCATGATTCTAGTAGACGTTCTAGTTACTAGAGGCAGGTTGGATCATAATGATCGTCTACTCTATACAAACAAATATTTCAATGCACACTGAAACAGCTGCTTTAGGTGTGTATTGGACTATTTGTTTGTATAGAGTAGAGATCATATATGATCCAACCTGCCTCCAGTAACTAGAACGTCTACTAGAATCGTGAAAACCAGCCATAACGCTATATAAAAGCTTGGCATAAAATGCTGTCATTTCATTTACCGGCCAATGGAACTTTTCACGTTAAAAATATTCATTTTGGAAAATAGACCTCTCGCAAAACAAGGGAATGAACGGCAAAATGTCAAGCAGTTCAAGTCCCTGAAAACTCAGTTTGAAAGTTGAAATGAGATAAGCGCCGCTGAACAAAGAGACTGCTCTCATTAAATGCGTGTTGCTTTGTGTCCCATTTTATAAAACAAAAGAGAACTTGATTGCTTGCTTTACAGGAAAGCTAATGGGGAAATTACAGTACAAAGGTCAAGTCAGAAATTCTAACAGCTATGGAACAAGAGGAAGCTTTGATGACCGTTAAATAATGTAACAAAGATTAGCGACCAGTTGCACGAGAATCCAATTATTGAATTTAACCGCCGTAAAATGATGTCATCTAACGGAACCAATGCAACAAAAACCAATGAACGAATCTGATATCGATGCATTGATGTCATTTTACAGTGGTTAAATTTAATTGGAATTTCGTGCGACTGGATGTTCCTGTATCAAGTTAATGTATGAAATAATGATAATGATAATGATTTAAAACCATGAAAAAAGTTCCTGAGATCTGTGTTTGTAAAACTATTCAAATTTTTGTTTAATCGTTTTCCATTCAAGTTTAATGAAATAATCATTTTGATTTCTATTCAATCAACCATAAGTTCACGTCAGTATGCAAAACTGATCAAAATATATCTTCATAATTATCTATTTCATAAAATCAAATGAGTTAAATTCTCAATGAAATGCATAACAGTTCTTCATGAAATTTCAACAACTGAGTCTGAATCTTTGTATCAAGGTGAAGGATTCTACAGCTTCTAATTTTCCATAATACTTCATTCCTGTGTTGCTAAGCATACGGTACGTCCTTTTATAAAATCAGCAATAAAATTATATTAAAAATTTCATCATTTAAAACAGCACTGTAAGTTGCAAAACCTCAAATAATGCATTTTGAAAACTTACTATTCTAGATGCATCAAATAGGACTTTCTCTAAAAGAATCCTACGGAACTTATGGTTGATTGATTGAACAGAAATCAAAATGTTTTTTTAATTGTACTTGAATGGAAAACGATTGAACAAAAGAAATCAATCAATCACACAAATTTGAAACAACAGCTTTGAAGGCTCGATAACATACGGTTGTTCAAGAGCACCGATAAACATTAAAACAAACCTCCCTATAATGATCTATCTAAACTATCCTATCCTATCCCTACAATAAATCTCAAAAGAGTGAGTAATCTAGTCGTATGTAGTCAAATCTCTCAAAGCTGTTCTCAATAAACTTTCAAATTTTCCAATAATTTCATCCTTCAATTATAAAGGAACATGTGAACATTGAGCATTAGCCTGCAGCATTTTTAAAACATTCTACTCTCAAAACCATTATTTATTTATTTAGCGTATGGCTTTTAATAGTGGGGAGACCCGAGTAGGGTAACCATTCATAAAACCATAGAATTTATTTATTTATTGGATCAAGCAATATATACAATCAAATATCCTATTTTTCTTTAAAACTGTTATTTCCACTCCAAAAAGCTGCTTTTCAAACAATTTATTCACCCTTCTAATTAAAAAATTTGTTTCTTATAATAAAACATTATCATTTACATTTTTTAAGCATTCTGCTCTCAAAACTAATCATTAAATCATTAGCCTGTCCATCAAATATGCAACTTCTTTTTGGAAACTGTTCTTCCCACTCCAAAATGCTACTACTTTTCAAACAATTTCACCCTTTAAATCAAACATTTCTTTTGAATAATAACATTATCATTATTTACAATTTTATATCGCTATAATAATTTGAATAATATGCCATTCAAAAACCACCTACTCTTGGAAATATTCGAACCGTATGTCGTAAAGTCTTCAAAGCTACTTTTGAGTGATATTTTATCTTACAAAAACTGTTACGTTTTACTTCAAAAAGTTACTTTTGAACAGACAGTCCACTAGCAAACCGCGTGGCGTTTTTCGTCCCGACAGACGTCTGTTGAGCGTCGTCATTATTTACGACGCAAAAGTAGCGCGGGCACCGCGACGCCAGACTAGACTCAGCGCCTCAGCAAACGAGTGAGGGTGCAATGAAACCGACGCGTCAACTGATCCCCCTCTCTTGGCGACAGGAATGCTCGGTGGTTGATACGTTACACACAGGAAACTCGTGGTGTGCAAGTCGCTAATGATACGGTGGATTATTATACATAGTTATAGACTTATGCCCAGTCTATAATACAGTTCATTAGAATTTAGTGTAACAAAATAATAGTGCCTCCAGTATCACCATAACCATGTGTTAAATGCAAAAATTAATTTGATTCAATAAGTTGTGTGAATGACTGAAAAACCACATCTCAAATCTAAATCGGACTGGAGGTTGTATCAGTTTTCCTCTTATCTGACATTTTGTTGTTTTTTTAAGAGTTTGGATCATATCTAGTTATCTCGTTAAGAGCCCTTATCAGTGGCGGATCTACGGGGGCTTTCCAGACTCATTCCCCCAAAGGGCAATGCCTGGAAATTATTCGTACAATATGATGAATGTGTAAATTATACAAATATTATATAGTCGTATATATTATCTATAAGAGCGTATTTTTAAGCTGTTAATATAAACATTCATTAGCAAGAATGACCGAAATAAAATTTGAATTGAATGTGATTATAAGCCAGTGAAATCTGTACATCCTGGGACCATGTATAGAATAGAAAATGGGTAGCCCGGTTCTTTTATGTTGTATAATCGTGGAACATTATTAGCCGATTCTCCAAATGGAAATGGGCTTATTTAGTACATGCGTTCATGACAATTTTAACCTCTGAAGCATCCGAGACTTTTCATAACAGCATTATAATGTCATTTCATATTATGGAACTCGTAAAATACAGCCGACAATTCATACCAGAATTACGCTTTAAAGGCGCACAAAGTGACAACGTTCAAAGTTCATTCAGTGTATGCCTAGTCCAACATCATAAGCTATTCCTGGGCATGATTTCGCAGAATGGTCAGTTGGCAACAGCAAAAAATCAAGTGATTTTGAGAAATCGCTTGAGATGCATTGATAGAAAAATGGTTCTCGGTTAAAGTAAAACTAATGAACATTCATATAATATTTTGTTGAAAGATAACTACAAAAATGTTAAACCACAACGAGCTTCCTATTAATATGCATCATGTGATAGTACGTTCATATGGTACACTTGAAATTTCATACGAGGCATTAGATTCTTCATCAACTTTATAGAGCCCGATGTTCAGGCATTTTATAATACTTGAAATAATAGGCAAAGCGAGACCTATCATAAGAAACACAGATAATAACCAACTACTCTCCCCGGTCACATCGAAAGGCATAAAATCCATTTCTAGATCCGCCACTGGCCCTTATAATGGTATTAATAATACCATTGACTGAATTAACACGATCGAGTTGATTTTTGCGCGGGTGAAGAGTGGTCAAAACGAGTTTTCTCTTTCTTACGCTATTTTTCCACCGGTAATCATGAAAATGGTTCAACATTTCTCAGAAACTTATGTACAATTGTTGTTTAGCCTTCAAAACTCGATTTTCTACTTCAGAATGGCATAATAAATCTATAAACATGGAGAAAATGTCACCGATTTTGGCACTCAATTAAAAACATTTTATAAGTGATAATAAAATTTTCAAATACGGTACAGCAACTATTCTAGCATTGTATATTTTCAATTTAAGTACATTTAGACATCTCAAGCTTTAAAAATATCTAACAAAGGAGAAAACCACTGAGTGACGGCTTTCATGCTTTTTCCAATGGTATCAAGGCCTTTTAATGGACCAACATATCCTCATAAAATAATGTGGTAGGCTTACTGTAGTCGCGGTCATAAAATAAGGCGACTGAGAGATTTTGCCCTGTTGTCATTATTATTATATGGAACCTGTACTTTGGGACCTGCATTAGCCCAAAGTGACAAATTAAATATTCCAGTAATATATCTGTCCATCAAAGTCACTTCCCCTGCATGATTTGAATGGTCAGTTGGCAAAACTTGACAACAGCGCAGAATTTCTCGGCCACCTTACCTTATTTCGTGACCGCGAGTATATTATATCTTTAAAAAAAAATTTCAAGTACTGTATTCATGTTGTAATGTAAGTTTAAAAACGCAAACACAACGCAACAAACCAACCACAACGAGCTTCCTGTTTATAGGGGTGCATCATATTGTGATAGTACGGTACGGTACACTTCAAGAGTGTATATACACTTGGTAGATTGTTCATCACTATACATATACATATACAGCATGCAGTCTCTCCCTAGTAGGGGGAGCGCAGACGCAACAATCCCCCTAAAAAGTACCCCCTCACCTCACAAATTTCCACCCTCATTCCTCAACACCCCATCCCCAAACTACCCCACATCCATCGATGTGTTCTGCTATCCAAAGCCAGTGTCTGTACTTTGAAAATGTAAAATTAGGGGTAGCTAAGGGGTGGGGATCTGTGTACTCTGTAAATCCCTCTCATGTCGAGTACTAGTAGAGATGTTTCTGTACTTACTTTGTTAAAAGCTGTTATACGAGACAACTTGCTACAATAGACAAGCTATTATTGTCGTATATGATTATTTATGAAGTACCTATTCAGCTAATAACAGCATCAGTTGTGAGTTTGGAGACATGTATCAAAGAGTGTTATATTAGATTCGAGAATCTCTACTAGAAATATTTTAAAACAATGTACAATCACAGACAAACAATAGGCGAAATATGACTTTGTTTTCTGTGGTATAGTTACAGTAGGCCTATATTGATAAAGTGATCAGAATCAAAGTATGATCATAAACTTATATTAGGACTTCGCGGAAATAGTATATACTGTAATTGTTACTCAATCTTACCAATTTGCTATTTTCAGAATAGCCTACTTCTGGCCAGTTGCATGAAAATCAAATTGAATTTAACCGCTGTAGAATTACGTCATGTAGTACTAGTGGAGCACTAGGGCTCTGTAAATACCGTCTTTATAGTGCCTTAACGAGAACCAATGAATGAATCTGACGTCATGCAATGACGTCATTTTTCAGTGGTTAATTTAGATCTGATTTCGTGCAATTGGCTTTAAGTTTAATAGTTTAGTTCATTAAAGATGTACAGAGATTAATAGATATCATTGACTCCATTATTGTGCATTTTACAAATTTCATATCCAAGTGGTGGGCGAAGTTGAAGCATAAGACCTTTTCCCTTCACCCAACTCACTCAAATTACGATAGAGGGTGAGAAAAAAATTAGAAAAGCAGTATGTCAATAGATCGGCGGATCCTATGCTAAACTGTCTGCACTTTTCAATTGAAGCTTGGAAATATCCACATGAAACTGTCCAAGATTGAAAATCTCATTCATTGAAAAAATCTTCGATCATTGAATGGGAATGAGGCTAATTGGTCTTGAAGAATGACAATCTGCATTAATTTTGTGCAAACTCAATGAATAATAATGCTATTGGTTTAAAATGATAGGTTTTATGATTTCATTAATTCAAGTTGTTTCATATTGATTGGTCTGGCATTTATTCATTCCGATGGTACATTCATTTTATTCATTCCTATGAACAATAACGCATTGAGTTCACTCTTGCGCAAGGACTGAGTTCCAATTATCTCCGCTCTGAGCAGCACTTACCAGAAAAATCACCCTCAAATAAAGTTCCATTAAGCTCTAAATTCCATCTAATAAAGTGCCCGTTTTCAAGAGTTTCTGAATGAATTATTACCATAGAAATTGAAGCACTGTGTCCATAAAACGCATCGGGTGGGAGACTTTCTTGTGAGAGAATTATTAAAATATTAACCAAAGAACACTTTTGCAAACAATACCTTGTGCCTGTTCAAGAATTTAGGAGACTTGTAATACAAGAAAAAGGCGAACACACACTATGTTGATCATTTAGTGCGATGAGCTTAACACGTCTAGTGTGGGTCCACCTTTTTCCTGCATTACAGGACATCTATGAAACAGGCCCCTGGTAGATTATGATTTATTTTGAGACGGAATTTTAGAAAAAGTATGAAATTGTTATCAAAACAACTGGTAATTAGAAAGGAGTTGCTAAGAAAACATACCTATCTGTTTTGAATTACTGGTCTTTCACACTCATCAATAATAAATAGTAATATTCCTCTAAATACAATTTATGAGCCTCAAAATCGCTTCCCGGTGATTCGGAACCCACTTAAAGCTGTAGGTCCATTCACCTCTTATCATCATTATCCTTCCCATTACCCACGCACAAGCCTAGAGCTTATGTGGGCATCATTCCCAGCAAAAAATTCAGATGTTGGAAATAATTGTGATACTGTATTTATCAATGATACTCAACTACTAAACACATACTACCCCATATCTCAACTACTAGATACACACACACACACACACAAAACGTAAATAATAATCTTAATTTAAGCTAAAATAGAGAAATGATTTGAAAAGTAATATTGTGGATAAATTCAATATTGAAATTCAGTATTCTTACATCAATACTACCTTCTCAACAAATCTACAATAATAAAAAATACGTGCTTTCCCAAGGAGAGGAGAGGGGATCTACAAGGAATTTGGTAGGTTCAAATTCATCTACTAGGGAAGTGTCAATCGATTCCAACATTTGACATAGAATATACCCTGAAAATGTAATGCATCTACCTTCAATTATTTTCATTTTCTTTTCTGACTTCAGTTTATGCATTCCACGCAATTCGAGTCGAACAGGAAAAATTCATTCACCGGAAGGAGCTCTGACATACTCATGCAGTAAATCCTGGATGCTGAACAAGAATCATAAGTTTGTTAGATATTTAATTAAATATTATCGAACAAATAAGAGAATAATCAAGTGATAACTTGAATGAAGTAGTAACAAGAATACTGTTGAGAAATCAATGAAAATAAAATTTTATTTACTATTGAACGACAGATGATCCAAGAAACACGATTGTGATATTGTATATTTTAGTAAAAATTAAAATATAAACGGCCAGTTGCACAAAAATCCAATTGAATTTAACCGCCATAAGATGATGTAATCTAACGGAGCCAATGCGAAGAGAACAACCAATGTACGAATCTGATGTCGAAGCAGTGTCTTCATTTTATAGTGATTTATTTCAATTGGATTTTCGTGCTTTTAGCCGCCAGTGCGCTAGAATGAGTTATTCAAAATTGAACATACAACTTCAAAATGTTTTTTCCTTCTTACCTAAAAGATATGTACTTCTAATTCCTAAGATCTACTAATTTTACTAAAATACTTACAGCTAAAACATTTCTACTATCTATGTTTCTCGAAACGTATTTATAAACGCCGATGGATTTTACTTGAATTTGTTTTTTATCGTATGCCTTCTTATCGGTGGGGAGACCCTTACGGGTAGGTTCAATTGCACAATTTTCTGTGTCGGTCACCCATCCAAGAGCAGTCTTGAATGTTTGTTACTTAACCACATGATTACTTAGCAACTGCTCTCACCGAGTGACCACTTGAAATGAGAATTGATGATACATATATTCTAAACCCAATAGGCCTAGAGTAGCGTTAAAAAACGAGCCCTTATAAATCAATATTTCAACTTAATCTTACAACTTCAAGTAATTATTGCAAGCTATTCAGTTACATGATTTCGTCTATCTTGTTTTCTCATTTTCCATCAACTAAATTTAATTTGAAACAATTCCAGCATGCAGGACACACAGGTATTGGTTTCAAATAATCTCTTAGTTTAAAATTTTAAAACACATTTATTCAAATTGATAACGATCTCATTGTAACTATACCCATACGGTATTATTCAAGTCATAAATTCAATGATTACATCAATTTCAATAATCATAAATTCAAAACAGACGAGCTACAATCGAAACCCAGTAGAAATATGAAATGTCATTAGAAAAATACTGAAAATACATCATATTTACACACTTTCTAGTCTTTATTCACAATCATCACCATTTTGATGATTAATGTTCATCGTTGACTCATATCACGAGGTCTGTAGACAATTCCTCTGCTTTTCATTTCTCTCACTACGCTGTTGGGCAGGCGGCCAGCCACCGAGATAGCGTAGACGCCTTTGCAAAACCTGTCTGAAAAATGAGAAAATATTAGATTTCAAAAATAATGACCAGAAATAACTGTTCAATTTATTATAAAATACTGAATAAGAAATACCAGACTACAAAATAATGAATAAGAAAAAACATTTCAAGTTCAGAGTGAAGTGACATTTTTTCACGAAATGTAAAGTGTAATTTCGAAGGTTTTTGGGTCTGCATTATTTGCTTCAAATAATATTGTACATTATTTCCAACAGAATTGGGATATTGTAACCTAATCCCTATGTCCACACTTGGTTGATTTTTGTGTGTGCTGGTGCAAGTGCTAAAGCATTGTTATAGTGCGATTCACGTCAAGAAGTCAGCATTGCTTAGATGGGAGTTTGCTATCCTTGTTCAGCACAAGGCAGTTGCTGATGTCTCTATCCTATTCGCACTGTGCATAGTTGTCGCACAGTCCCAACAAACAGGTTTGGTGCAGTTTTCTCTTTCTCTCTCAATGAAACTTGGCATCAATGCTCCTCATATAAACAATACTGACTTCTTGACGTGAATCGGACTATAGTATGCTGTTTAGCACAGAAAATCGACCAAGTGTGGACATAAGGAATGCCTTGATCGCACGTTTCGGGTATGCTGGCAAATTGCTTGCTCAGTACTAAGCAAACTGAACAATCGATAAATACAGTATCATTGCAAAACAGACGTGTTTCTAGATTACGTTTTTAATATAATACAGTAGATGGTATAAAAGGTGACATTATAGTATTATAGTACAATGAATGGCATTTATTCTTATAAGATATTCATATAAATCTAATAAACAGGTCGACTGGCAAACAACTATTGGGCAAAATAATATATGAATTATAAATATAATAAATACTAGGCTATGCCATTGTTATTTGCTACGCCATGCTACTTGAATGACACTTAAAACATATTTGAGAAACTCTTAGCGGTTCCATATTTAAAATTAGAGACTAGACACTTATCAAGTGTCTCATGATTTGGATTTGATATAAATAAGCGCACAGTTTAAAGATTGTTTATGGTTCGAATGGTATTGTAAAGGTGCAACTACAGATGAGATAGGAATATTTAATTATTCTATGATTAAGCTGAAGACTATGTAATTTACTTTGACTGAGAATAAACATTTATTTATTATTTATTGAGCGTACTTACTTATCCTCTGCCATTTACAGACCCAACTGTCTTCAGGGCTCATCACAGCTATCATTCTGGAAAAAATAATTGAAGCCATAGAATAAAGCGGTCAGGTATAAAAAAACATGAAAAATAGGATTATTTCATTTCAATTTACAATAGAATTATCGATTTCTCTTCAATTATAAAATAAAACTTTATGAAATTGTCAAATACAGAGAATTTTTTTCTGTATTTCTTGAAAGCTTAGGAAGCTCAAGCAGGGGCGAATACTGCATGCGTAGCGGAAGGAAAGAATAGTAGAGGCACAGATAACAAGTATAGTTACTCTATGGTAGAGGTTAGAGCATCGGACCTCTCTCTCAGTTTATGCCTCTTATGTAGGAAGGAATTTCTCATGGACTTCAGTGTGCTCGCTAACACTAGAAGAAGTTAATAATTAATAATAATAATTCCGTGTAACCTGGCTGGCTCAGGTCTGGTGTCAGAGTTTTCAGGTCACTCCTGATCAGTTCAGGGTCTCTGACGTGATTTAACGACTGTTTTTAGGCAGCCGGGATCGACGGCTTAGTTAATAATTGAAACAAATAGAGGTGAGTTGAGGGAATTAGATTAATTAGTATTTTCATTATTATTCATTACTAGGCATATAAATATCTTCATTACTGGTTCTTTTTCGACCATGAACATACTGTATTTTAGAACTCACTTCCACAAAAGTAACCTACAGGAAATTCATAGAACACTATTCTTTTTTCTAAGTTATATTTTGTACAAAGAGTAAACAGCATTTTCAACAAGAATAGGTTTAAAGGTTTATTGTCAGAATAATAAAATAACAAAAACACTGAATATAGTGCTAAGATACTCACCCATCAAAATTCGAACTAGTGCAGTCGTAAACATTATCTCTATTGTTTTTCATCCTGAGGAATTCGTCACAGTTATCACAGCCATCGTATTCGAATTGCTCGAATGACTGAAAAATAAATAAGAAAAAACCAGATTACTACCACATAGGCTAACAAATTAATATAGGAATAGATTTATACTTCATAGCCTATTCACAAACTAGGTAACTCTTTACAAGTAATCTACATTATCTATGAAGGCCTAAATATTTACAAAATTGATTGATTGTACAAAATTACCGCAGCCAATTTATCAAGTATCACGATATAGCATATAGCTTAACCAACGATCCTGGCCATCAAGCGCTCTCAATGATAATGTGATGCTGAAAGATCGCTTGTGGTAAAAGCGTGTACCTAATACCTTAATTATAAACTTGATAATTTGTAGTATAAGTTTGGTAATAACTTAAAATAGACAAATTTATTCTTCTCAACTGTATTTATACCATCTAACCTCATTTGTTCAACAACAAACCTGTGAGGCTGGCACACATCAAGCAAGCTACAAAAACCTAGCCTTCCTACAAGCATTGAATTGAATGGTTAGAACATAGACTGCACATGCACTGCACTTTTTGAATTTAGAGGCATATTAATTAACCATTATTATTGACCGATGATGGAATAATCAAGATGATAATATTCTAACCTATACGAGCCATAAGCCAAATCTACGTGTCTGACGCGACCATCCAAGATCTAATTCATTAAAATTGCAATGTTTGATTAGTTTAGAAGTAGGGCTGGCAAACAAAGCATAATTTACATGATTCTAAATAATAATAATTTAGAGTCTACCTACCTTTATAAGAGAGCATACTAAACAAGCTCTCACTGATCTCAGATCTTTTGGTATAACGTCCATAGACATGTTGAATCCTATTTAGTTCCAAGAAACGAAAATTAAGTAATGAGGTAGAGCAAATCACTGATACTATTCAACACTAAAATGTATTAGAATTTATTGAATATACAAATTCAATTTAAAGAATACAGAATAAAATTTAGCAACCGAACCGCACTTGCACTCCAGTCTAGCACAATACGAAGAAACGAAACTGACAAAAACATGTTCAGACAGGAAAATTTGTTGCAAGCTTTGCCTGTAGAGTGCAGCGTTGTAGGGACATTCTCTAGTCTTGAGAAGACTTCAAATTTTGTGCGCGTATTTCTGAAATCTGCAATTTTGTTGATTACTTGACAGTAAAAGTGCAAAATAGTATTAAATTGATCTGTGCTGGTGCTTTTCAAGTAGTAGGTAAGTCAAAAAAGCTTAAGGCATTTGCAGTTGCTTGATAAAACCTTTCATTGGATTTCGTTAGTCGCTAACCACGGTGAGAAGAAACTCTCCAAAACAATAATGTTTGTGATTTTAGTGAACAATTGATTATTTATGGTATTAAACAATTTTTGTATATTGATTTAGTGCAAAATTGATATAATTTTGGCATTTCTGTACTTCAATCTTCAAATGTCTTGGCTCACTTGGACTTTGAAATGTAGGTAGGCTACGGTACCCTTTTCATGTGCCGTACCTATGTATTCTGTATTGTATCATTGCATAATTATACCTACTATGGTAGGCCTATAAATGTTTTCCAAACTTTCAGATTTTTGTCAAGCTTAAAATAATCTATATTTGAAATTGTCTACAGATGTGTATTTCAGAATGAAACAGAAACAGTTTGATAGGGTATTACATACAGAACGTGCCCGCAAAAAAAGTGATTCCCCACACTACAAACTTGGCATTCTACTAGGTGTGGGTTACTTTGGCATTCTAAGTTTCATTTGTGAATTTGAGGATTCAATAATAATAGGCTATTTTCAAATAACTCAGATTCTTACAGATTGATTTTTATTTGCATTGGTATACAACAATATTCCAGTCAGGCTTCTTAACAAACAGTTTTAATTAAATGTTGATACATTTTTTATGTGAATCTTAAATCTTAATCAGTATTGATCCTTGCTTTTAGGTTTCAGGATAACTGTAAGTACTGATTGAGAATAATCCATAATGTTCAAGCTTTATATAATATAACCTACTCAAATCAATATAGACTTGATGAGTTTGAGTAATTTAATGAGATAAATTTATTTTTGAGAAGTTGCCATCAACTAACTTATTATATTATTGTACAGAGAGTGTATGGTAACAGTGTGGCCATTTGTGTGAAGCTCTCCATAACAGTATGTGGAGATCATTTTTCCCCGCCGCCGCCATACTTTTGTCCAATATTTGAATTTTATATGGGATTACGAACAAACACCAACCCATTCACTCATTTTTTAAACTTATTTCAAGAGAAACAACATAGAAAATAACTTTTCTAACATTGAAAATTGTCTCTCTACTCTTGGTAACTATTGTGTTAAAAGCTTAAAATGATGAAAATTAACACTTACAAAGGCAAATTGTAGGCAATTGTGACATGATTCGAATTTTGTCTTCAATGGAAATCTTATGGGAATTTGCAAAAGTATAGATGAATTTGACCGTGATAACCACTCAAAAGTGTGACATGCAATGTCCACACTGTTACTATACACTCTCTGTATATTATTGTATAACAAAACCAACAATAATATTACTTAAAATACGAAAAAGAAAAATCACTGATGGATATTCTGATTATGAAAAGTTTAAGAACTTGGATCCAACTATTTATTCATTACTTTAATATCGGTGTTATAATGTAAAAAACCTAGATTCTCTAATTTTATAAACGCTAAAAAATAATAATATTATAGCACAATATTTAACTTCATAAAGATTCTACCATTATCTGAATACAATTCAACTCAACTTTGAAGGTTTTGTTTGTAACAAATACATTTCAAATAATACTTGTTTCGACTACAAACTATGCTTGGTAATTGGACTAGGTCAAGAAATGACAAACTTATGCTATTGATTGGTTTGTATAACAATACTATAAGACTACTTTCATCTAAAAATTTGTCTAGTGATTGGACTTACAATATATACAATATGCAAAACTCATCTCCTTTTAAGGAATGAATATTAATAATTCAACATTTATTTGAAATAACTACAATATACTATTATTAGGTGCAAAGTGGCCATATTTTATGAAACTTCTGGTGAATCTGATATTTAAATAAGATTTTCCATACTGTTCAACATGTTTAATTTATAATTTATCTTTTTCTCACATGAGTTTACATGAAACCTTTGAAGTCATTGGAATTTAAAAAAATTAAATAACTCTTGGACTTGGACTTTGTGTTGAATGAGTCCAAACATTTATTTTGGCATCAATATTTCCATGTTAAAGTTAATTTATGGCAAGAAAGTGTTTCCAAAAATACCAAGGAAAGACGTTGGTAATTTTTAATATGATTTTATTCACATGAACGGTCCTATGTATGTTTCAAACGAATTGATAGAATATAGTTTTGTAATCAACTATAGGTTTATCATGTGTGGTTGATCCACATGAAAGATATAACTATATAAACTGCTAGTTTCGGGTTCAATCCCTGATGTAGATCTGGTTCCGGTAGCTATTTTCTATTTGGCATTTACAAGCCTGAGAAATTGTAAATATTGATTATATCATTATTGATCTTCTTCAACATTTAAATAGAGCTATGATTTAATTCATTTGTAATCAACACTGTATAGAGACAGTTATTAGACTTCATATTTTACATAATCTAATGAAATTCCTTGATAATCAATACGGTATTGTTTTGTTACAATGAATATATTAGATTGAACAATAGCCAAAATCAGTTAAGAAGAGCTCTCAATTATAAGTTACTATTAAAATTAAATTTCCTATTAAATAAGAACAAACAGATTCTTGATGAAAAATTGAAATAAGTTTTAAACATTATTAAAATTTTGTAATGCAGGATTCCCATGTAGGCTGATAGCAAAATAAAATAATTCTAATATCAGAGTGCATAAATATTATTATCACTTCACCGGAATATAATCAAATTTATTATGCCTAGCTATATTTATGGAAATGAAAAAATATTCGACCAAAATAAAAAAATATCAGTTCCCTATAATTATTTTACAGTATTTTAATGTCTTGTTATTAGTTCATTTTTCAATCAATATAAACTTGATTAGAGATGATTATTATAGCTAATAACATAGTACAGTATTAAGAATTGTTATGAATTGAATACAATTTACAGAATAAAAAATCAACATCCATGGACTAAAAGGAATGGAATCGTATCAATGATATATAATATGGCTTTTCAAAATCAATAAAATATAAGATAAAAATTAATTACTATACATTACCCTAGATTTATATTACAATATACAAATATTACACTATAATAGACACAAAAACATTTCTTAGAAATTATGGAATGCAACAGTTTCAGCTAAAATGTAGTCTAACTACAATCACAATCCCGTGAATCAATCGTTCTCAGTTTTTCACTTTTTTAAAAAACTCTACTTTTTCAAAAGTTTTTGTTTATATGTCATCAAAAAGTCCTCTAGGAGGTTGGCCAATTCTGGCCAGATTGACTTCCGGTCCGTCCTCCAGATTGCTTTGATAAGAGTCTATTGGTTCAGCCGCTGCTAGAAGGTTTGACCTTGAAGAATTCTCGCGAATTATTGATCTCCCTGAAAACCATTAAAAAACAATTCTTTATTGAATGATTTTTTGTAATGAAAATAGTTATTTATAATGCTAGAAACTGATCCTTTACTTACTCAACTAGAAATGTTAATTTGAGATTAATTGTTAATGATTTCAATCCAAAATGCGAATAATCTGACTAAAAGCTGATAAGATGTTGTGATATCTAAACATAATGAAAACACTGATTTAGTCTTTAGTGTACAATGGCACGATAGTGCTGAAACATGTTATTAATGTCATTTTATATAATGAATAAGTGATATTTGACTTCATCTTAGGGCCGGTTCATGAGCTCGGGATTTATCCAAGTCCTAGACTAAAACGGGTGCCTACCATAGCATCGACAAACGTTTGTCTCGACAGGTTGGTGGCTTAGCAGCATAGAGAGCCCTTAGTACAAAGTGTCGAGCCTGACGTTTGTCGATGCTACTGTAGCCACCCGTTTTAGTCTAGGACTTGGCTAAATCCCGAGCTCATGAACCGGCCCTAAGTGTTTTCATTATGTGAATAATCAGTGGTAGTTAATGTATTCAAATATTTCTTGATCTATATGATCATATATAGTATCATACATGATTGTTGATAACTTAATCATGTCTTGATCATGTATAGTGCTGATAACTTGAAATAAGGGGCCTGTTTAGAAACATTTAGAAGTCCTCTATTGCAGGAAAAAGACGATCACACACTGTACGTGAATAGTAGGCCTACAGCTTACTAAAGTATGCAGAAAATATTTAAATCTAGTGTGAGTCCAACCATTTCCTGTAGTACAGGACGTGAACGTCTAAATTCTAATGAAATATGTCCCTATAGAAGTGAATGAATTCAATCATTTAGGCCTACCCTCATTGGAATTTGCTGCTGAATCTCTAAACCGTTCTTGATATTGTCTTCTCCTTCCTGCCGTTTCTTCACAGCGCTGCCGGCGTCTTTTTTCTAGAAAAAAATAGCAAAATTTGAATAAAAAAAAAAGATTTATATTCAAACGATACTGGAAGAACAGCTATGGGTCCCATATATAGGTCCCATTCGTTGAAAAATAATCAAATCTTCAAGTCACCTATGCACCATCTTCTTTTGAAGTCTTACAAATTAGAGTTTTTCAAATCAAATCATTTATTTATCCTTGAAAACAAAATACAGCAAACTTAAAAAGTACAATTAAAAATAATAGAGTTAATAATACAATAGATATAATATAAAATAGTATTAATAGTATTAACAATCCCTGCAAAGGCAACAATATAATAACAAATGAAATAAGCAGCATTAACCAAAATAATACAAATAAAAGAAAAGAAATATCTTTTAACAGTTAAGGAAAAAATTACTCAAGAAAATACAAGTAAAAAAAAACTAAGAATAAAGAAATAAACCCTTGAATGTACAAACGAAATTTACAAGAGAACATTTGAAAGAATTTACAATTTGAAAAAAGAGGTGAAAGCTGTATCGAAAAAACCTCACAAAACTTTAAAGCAACATAAAACTAACTAGAATTTGAAAAAAACCTAGTTTAATCTAGGTTTCAACTTGAAGAATTCTCAATTGATAATATAATACCAGATGGTTCGCTATGGAGATCAATGAAAAAATGTTCGTATAACTTTTTTATCGGTAGGGGAGATCCAGACGGGTATGTTCCACCTCGCCTTTTTTTGTGTCGGTCATCCAAAAATCACTAAATACTAAAACAAAACAATCTTGATTCATAAGGGCCTGGCCACACTACTACTATGCTTGACTTGACTTCGCTTCGCTTACTCGCATAGTATATCTATACATCGTATAGTATATATAGTATATCTATATATCGTATAGTATATAGATACACTGTACTATGCGAATAAGTGAAGCGAAGCATATTAGTGTGGCCAGTAGTTTAAAGTAGTAGTGTGGCCAGGCCCTAAGGAAATGCAGTTTTATAACTTGGAGAAAACAAACTATTTATTCAAAAAATGTGACGATATTAAAGACTTCAACTGAAATATCCGTAAGAACAAGGACAATTATTTGTTTGCTTCTAAAATCATAATTGCTAACATATCAAAAGCGTGACATCCAATGCCACACTGTGATTATACAGTCTATGTAGTATCAAGTAATTGTGTTTCACGTATCAATCAATTTTGATACACATATCAAGTAATTTTGTGACACGTATCAGGTAATAGTAATACATGTATCATGCCCACCTCTATTGACAAGTTCTCTGCCTTCTTCGATCAGATCAGTGGTAACCTCGTCATCGTCCAGAAACTGTTGAAAGCCAATGAACGACAGCACACGAGAGCCTATGTTGAAGTAAGTGGTGAAACAAAACGCCAGTATTGCCATTGGAAAGTAGATGTTGAATCCATCCGAAATAATAGACACTACGTCCATGTGACCCATGACCTGAGAAAATAAAAAAATGAATGCATCACTAAATAAATAAGGGCCGGTTCATGAGCTTGGGATATAGCTATGTTCTAGACTAAAACGGGTGGCCACCGTAGCATCGACAAACGTTAGCCTCGACACTATGTACTAAGGGCTCTCTATGCTCCTAACCCACTAACCAGTCGAGACAAACGTTTGTCGATGCTACGGTAGCCACCCGTTTTAGTCTAGGACTTTGCAAAATCCCGAGCTCATGAACCGGCCCTAAATATTCTATTGTCATTAAACTATCAAAACAAGCAATAGACAACGGCACTATAATAATTTATTGTGGGTTCGGAACCCGCCTAGAGCTGTAGGTCCATTCATCTCACATCCTTCCCATTACCCACGCACAAGCCTAGAGCTTATGTAGGCATCATCCCCAGCAAAAACAAAATATACAATATGTCGAACAGGTATGTATGTCAACAATACATAAAAGGAATAGGGTGTGGAAAAATGAAAGGAATGGGTGTGGTGCAGTATAAATATAATGAACTACTGTGTTAAACAGTTAGGCTAGGCGTACACCGGTTAGTCAAGACAAGACAAGACGAGATTAGTCACGTTTAGTCACAGTAATTCACATAGTTGCTTATGCAGCAGTACACACCGATGCAATGACTAATCGGTGTGTGTTGCTTCATAAGCAACTATGTGAAGTACTGTGATTAAACGTGATTAATTTCGTCTTGTCTTGTCTTGACTAACCGGTGTACGCCTAGCCTTATTCAGCTGTTTAGATTAAAGATTACAATTTATTGGATATAGGAGTCAGTATTCTCTAGGAGAAATCTTTAGTAATGCAGTACTTTAGTAAATCAGAACTCTTTAAGGTGGGATTTCGTTACTGCGGCTCCGCAGCCGATCCCGACACGACCAGCCAAGATGGCGGACAAATTCGCAGTCTGGGCACCCCACTGCCTTCGAAGGCCATGTATACACCCCAGCGGGTGTATACATGGTGCAACAGATCTCGTTCAAAACTTATTCAGATATTGTAATTCGCCGGTTTAAAGCCCTTTAATATATCATTATTGTTCAATTCGATGTTATCAATTTGATTTGATGACGGCCTTCGAAGGCAGTGGGGTGCCCAGACTGCGAATTTGTCCGCCATCTTGGCTGGTCGTGTCGGGATCGGCTGCGGAGCCGCAGTAACGAAATCCCACCTTTAGGAGTGCAGTATATGAACTTCTGTGTTGAACAGTTCGGCTGATTAGATTGAAGATTACGATTTATTGAGAGAAGTCCATATACTGCACTTTCTCCGAAAAAATAATGAGTTATTATACCAGAATAAATAATCAGTAACTATTGAGAAAGAGGCTTTTAAGATGCTAGCACTCAAACTCAAGTAAGGCCCGTGAGGGAAGAGTGAAAAATCGGTTCGAACTGAAGCTAGGTTATCATTAAAACAAATGCAAAAATGCTTGTCTTCAACCAATCATTGTCTTCAACCAACCATGAAAGAATATTCCAGTAACATTTGAAAATAAGGCTACGATGTTCAAGATTACTTCAGTAGGCTAGTCATTTCTCAAGAGGGAAGAAACAATGACCTATTCATTTTTATCCTTATATCGAATGATTTTCAGAGGACGAGCCAGTGAGAGAGATAACGATGTATAAAATATAATATTGACATAAAATGCCCTATTTATATGAAATATTCATCCAAACAGAACTTACCTGGGTGTAATACGTTTCCATAATATGACTTTTAATGATGTGACTATCCATATGGATGAGTCCTAGAAAATTGAGACACAGTGGAGGAGTAAGACGACACAGCATCCTGAAAAGCAAGAAGAAAGATTATTGTAATTTTTGTAGAATAATTTTCCAACAATACAGATAAAAATCAGCATAAAATTACATTTCATCAATAATACTTTAATTTAAAACCTTGAAAGTGATAATACCTGATACAATAAGTTAAATATAATATTGAGAAATTGATAAAATAAGTCCTTAAAAGTTATGCACAATGTTATCCTAACAATGAAAATCGAATAATATCCTATCAAGAATCTGTTAATTGAAAATTGAGATATTTTTTATCAATACAACATTTTTATAAACAAATGAAGATGAGAACGTTGAAAGTGGAAGTAATGATTCACAGAACGACTATTTTATTGAAAGAAATATTAAAAGTTGCATTAAAAAGCTTAAAAGTCTTTTGCAAATAAATTGGTATTTAGTTTCTAATCTAATTTAGTTTTCTAATTGAATTTAGTAATCGAAATTTTAGTAATCTTCATGGAAATTGGTTTCGTGGTTGCACCGGTACATAATCGCTTAGATAAGTCAAGAGACGTTCGCCTGCTACTCTCATTGGATGGGTGATCACTTGAGCCGGCTCTTCTGAATATTACAATTGATTGGTTTCAAAATCGCTTGCTTGTGGTTCGGAACCCACATGAAAATGAAGTTTCATTCAATTGGGAAGCGATTGGCTTCGTGGTCGTGCCGGTGTCTAATCATTAGACAATCTTAAGGCTAGGCGTACACCGGTTAGTCAAGGCAAGACAAGACGAGATTAGTCACGTTTAGTCACAGTATTTCACATAGTTGCTTATGAAGCAACACACACCGATTAGTCATTGCATCGGTGTGTGCTGCTTCATACATACACCGGTTAGTCAAGACAAGACAAGACGAGATTAGTCACGTTTAGTCAAAGCATTTCACATTGTTGCTTATGAATCAACACACACCGATTAGTCATTGCATCGGTGTGTGCTGCTTCATAAGCAGCTATGTGAATTACTGTGACTAAACGTGACTAACTTCGTTTTGTCTTGACTAACCGGTGTACGCCTAGCCTTAGCCGGTGTCTAATCATCTAATGATTAGACACCACGTAGCGGCCTTTTACCGCTGAATGTAATTCAATCATGAGAATCAAATTCGCTTCCCGGTGCTTCGGAACCCACCTAAAGCTGGAGGTCCACTCATCTCTCATCATCATCCGTCCCATTACCACGCACAAGCTTAGAGCTTGAGAATGTGGACATTGCCCTTAGCAAAATAAATCTTCAAATATGATTAATTAAATCAGAGTCAAATAACGAATGAAAGAGTACTCACATTCCAGAAAACAGTAAGCTGTGCTCATCAGTCTGGTGGTGGGGAGCCAGATAGTAGTAATTGAGAACTCGTATTTTTAGAACTGTCGAATAGGCGCAATAGCACAAGTAAGCTATGATTATTGTAGACATAACCTGCAAATTCATTAAAATAACAGTGTAGTAGAATTGAAGCAAAATAATAATAATAATACAAAGGAACTATCTATCTAGCGTATGGCTTTGGTTGGTGGGGAGACCCGAAGGTAGGAAGGAACAGCGGCGCCGACTTCATTCAAATATTGGGGGGGCAAAGTCTACCAAAAGATCTATAGGGGGGTGTCATCCGAAGATGGGGGGAGGGGGTTGTGAAAATACGCAAGCAGTAAGACTGCTTCTATGCATGTGATTTCGTTCTGAATTCTGTAATATAGAGATAATCTGATCCATTCAACTATTTTGAATTCCCTATATTATTACCCTATCATTAATTTTATTCAAATTGGCAATTATAATCGTGATTGTAGCTAGTAAATAAATCAAGTTTCTCTTTAAATTTTGAACACGAAAATAAAAAACAAAATATTTAGAAGTAAAAAATAATAGTTCTTTTATACTATTAACACATTATAACATACAGTATTTACTTAGGCAGCTCGTACACCGGAGCAATAAACAATAGGCAATAAGCAACATTTGTATCATATGATCGTCTACTCTATAGAAACAAATAGTCCAATGCACACCTAAAGCAGCTGTTTCGGTGTGCATTGAACAGTTCAATTTGAACTATTGGTTTGTATAGAGTAGACAATCATATGATCGATATGTTGCTAGTTGCCTATTGCTTATTGCTCCGGTGTACGACCGGGGTTAGTAGGCTACAGCACAAGATTGAAGTTAATAGATTAATAGATAACACCGCAAGCTAATTCATTCCTCTCATATAATATCAATATAATCATCAAATCACTTGAAGAAATAATTATTTTGAGAAAATGTTCTCTTCCGCTGGTCATTTTTCGAGATGAACTCATCAGCCACCATGTTCAAATCTAATTTTTCAGCATCCTCCTTGTAGAAGTTCAGAAGACTCAAGGAATTGAGTCTTCGTTGGCCCATCGTCGATCGTCGATCTTCAGTCTTTTGAGACCAGAAAACGATCTCTCGGCGGTTGATGTTGACACCGGTACTGTTAATATAATACGCACAAATCCGTGCAGTTCTGGTATAAAACCTCCAAAATGAGGATTCTTCATGAATAGAGATACTATGTCTTGCAGGTTCTCAACATTGTCGTCTTTTGAAATTCTATGAAATATCTCTCTATGGAGCTGGCTATGAAACCAACATTAAATTATAGTTTGTTTATCTAGATTTTGTATTTGTACTATATATATTCCAAGAACAGAAAGTTATACATATAACAAACAAAATCAAGAATGAATGAAAGAATTTCTTACAAAATGTTGCAATTGATGACTCATATCCGGCGATAACAATCTAAGCCCAGGCGCCTAGCTGGGCAATGCAAATAATAAACAAACAAATCAGGAGACTGATCGTCTATTTTTATGGTTTGTGGACATTGTGGAAGTAGTCTTTCAAAATACTGTAATGCAGTAGGCCTATTATATCAGTTCAAACTGTAATAGTCCAGTTTCCAGATGTAAATATAATAAAAATAGCTAGACAGGTCCATTGTTTCTTATAATTGGTTTCATTTGGGCTTTTTGGAATTGAAGATGGAAAAAATAAAAAATATTCTTTCAATACTTATTCATGTAATTTTCTCTTGTAACGTATGAACATTGGGGGGGGGCAAAATACACGCATTGCCCCCCCTGAGTGATTATTGAGGGGGCAAAAAGTGCCTTGCCCCCCCAAAGTCGGCGCCACTGGGAAGGAAGGAACTTATAATATAGTTTAATAATAAAAAATAGCATAAGAAGTTTAATAATTTAAAGTAGCATATAATTATTTTTGGTTCATTTCACTAACATCCAAGGTAGAATACAAAGTTCTCAAAATATTTGCTGAATATGAAAATTTATAAGCTGATTATTTATAACTTTTAATACATGCAATCAATTCACTCCTAAAATTTCTTTTTACGTGTGAAACACTATATGAGAAAGAAATCCCTGTATTAGAGAGCATTCTCTTCAAAACGTTTATTCTTAGATTGAAACCATGTTTAATTCATCATTACAGAATCATGAACGTCTACAGGCCCCAGATATCGTAATCATCATAGCTATAGGACATAATATATAATTTTTTTCAATATTAGCATAGAGTAATTTATTCAATTACTAACATCTGAATTTTTTTTACAATATTAGCACAGAGTAATTCAATTACCAACCTCTGAAATTGTTTACAATATTAGTTCAAAGCAATTCAATTACTAACCTCAATAGTGAAATAATCGTAATGATCTTTGGACAAGTTGAAAAGCTGTGCAAAAATCGACAGAACCGGTTCTTTGTTGAAAAATGTCACCTCTGACCAAACCACAGCTGCCGACAAAATGGCTGAAATTACAGCTGCCGTACGAAGCAGATAGCATTGGATTTGACAGCGCCAATACCATTCTGTTGAGAAAATGTCGTTGTTAGTTTTCACAATTGTTGAATAATACTAATCAATAAGAAATGCATGATTATCTCAAAAATAAAGATCTGGTGAGTGAAGAAGAGGAATACCACTGAAGCTGTGTGTCCATTATCAAATTTTTCATCCAATTCCATTCAATAAAACAACCTTGAACCAACAGCATAATAATAGCCTACATACGATTACTCTGCTCTCAAGAAAAATTTCATAAAATAACTGTTACGGATTATTTCAAAATTATTAATGTGAAAATATAACTTGGATCTCTTACCGATAGTAGGCGTGTAGATAATGTTGACCCAGTTAGGCCTGGAAGGAGGAAAAGTCGGTTTGAATTTGTGATCTCTGCTCACTTGATTCCTGGTTACATCATCTAGGAAGATAATACGCTCCACTAGCAGATCCCATTGAGTTTCACAGCGTCTATAGATTTGCAGCGCTTTAATAAGCTGTAAAGTAAAATCAATTAGTACTATAGAAATAGTCTATAAAATATTCACGACTAGGATCGCAATAACGCCCTGTGGGGTCGTTAATAACAGATAAATAATAAATTAGCTATTTAATTTAGTAAATCAAGTTAAATTAATAATGGCAAGTTCTAAATTAAAAAAGTTATTAAAGTTATTATAAGTTATTAAATTATATAATAAATAATCAAGTTATAAATTAATGGCAATAGATGATGATGATGATGATTATGATGATGATGAGTTTTTGTGCAACATAGAATACGATATAAATAAGAACACCAGGAATTGGAGTTGGTCTCATTAAAAATGTTACGAAATATAGATTGCTAGAATATGATTTGAAGATGCGATGAGATGCATCAAGATAATAGAGATACAAGTTAAATTACTAAGAAATGGTGATTTTAGAACATATAAATGCCTTAACCGACAATACTGATATTATCTTAGTATTAATTGAAATACTGAACTTATTCACTGGGATGAATAGGAGCAATATTAACTCCTGTCCTCTGTCATTATTATATTAGGCTAGGCGTAAACCGGTTAGTCAAGACAAGACAAGACGAGATCAGTCACGTTTAGTCACAGTACTTCACATAGTTGCTTATGAAGCAGCACATACCGATGCAATGACTAGTCGGTGTGTGTTGCTTCATTAGGCTAGGCGTACACCGGTTAGTCAAGACAAGACAAGACGAGATTAGTCACGTTTAGTCACAGTACTTCACATAGTTGCTTATGAAGCAACGCACACCGATTAGTCATTGCATCGGTGTGTGCTGCTTCATAAGCAACTATGTGAAGTACTGTGACTAAACGTGACTAATCTCGTCTTGTCTTGTCTTGACTAACCGGTGTACGCCTAGCCTTACTTGGCGCCATCAGTCACGTTAGATATCAAACAAATTTAACAAGCTTTAAAAGAAACTTAATACTTCCACAACAGTTTGAACGTCCCACTCACGTATTCTGTATGAAAAAATACATGGTATAGAAGAAAATGTTTGAGATTATTTTGTCCACCAATTTTAAAAACAGCACCAACCAAATTGTTGTTTTCTTTTCTAATTGTAATAATTAAACAATTGAATATTGTTAATCTAATATTGTTAAGAATTGTTTTATTTACCTTCTTGTGCAATCGAATGAGACCTTTTACAGATGGCACATCCATGGCATCCTCCATGTTCCGTTGCCTACGCTTCATGCCCTGTCTCAAATCTCTCGGTATTTTATGCATTATAGTTTCCAATTGCCCATACAAAGGATCTCCGGGTCTAATGCAGCAAGCATACGAATGTACGGCCTGAAAAAATAAATAATAAGGTTACATTCCACTAACTCTAGATACAATGTACGTCTTTTCTTACACTTGACCTTAATAAATAATACACTGAAGAAATAAATAATAAGGTTTCATTCCATTAACTTTATATAGAATGCAGTTTTTTTTGCATTTGACTTGACTAATGACAATTCTTAAAAACTCTACCTCCTTCATACACTTGAAAATGGTTATATCAATTTCTATAGTCAATAGTATATGGCGTTTATGATTTATTTTCAAATTTGCATTCTTTTATTCTGCATTGATTTATTATTCATCCATGGTGCAACACATCAACCCGTCATAATTGAAGATAAGATGAGGTGATAAGTTAGTTGATTAAACTTGAAATAGCCTTTTCAAGAATATTTGAATTTCAACTATCTATCATTGTTTACTTGACTACCAGATTACTAGTTCTTGGTCGATGTAGAAATTAGGCTATTTATTCATCAAATAAATACTGAACAACTAAAACTGAATATGCTAAACTAACAGACACAAAAATCCATTTTGCTTCCTCTTATAACAATGAAAGGTTCATTTTACACTAAAGCATATAATATCATAGAAAATCTTCAATTTTGAATTCTACCTATTTTCCCAACTATTATTTATTTATCCATTCATTTATTGACATACAAAAGCTCACTGAATACTCCATGAAGAGCCTTATTGACACACAATGAATTTAATAACAATACAATAATAAAAGTCAACCTAGAAAGAAGAATGGATTTCACAAAACTGAAATTAATTAAGATAAGAAGAGGCTTTTTATTATCATAATAATTGTGATAACACAAAAAAATTCAATTTTTAATCCTACTAATTTCCCCCATTTATTTCAAGCACGTACATCATCCAGACATCCTTCAGTGCAATTAATTTATTTCTTCACATGATAAATACTCGAATATCATGATAATCATAGTTGAAATAATGATAAATACTCGATAATCATAATTGTAATAATGATAAATACACGAATATAATGATAATCATAATATTCTGATATCACAAAAAAGATCGATTCCCAATTTCACTGTTTTCCCCCACTTACTTCAAGCACATCCTCGAGACACTCCTCAGACTCGCTCTTATCAGCCGACAACTTGGAGGCCTTGAAGTAGGCGTGGTTGAGAGTGTGCACCCTGGAGCTGGCATTCCAGAAAGTGCGCGGCACTTCGACCAGTGAATAGCCCAGAAGCAACACCAACAGAAACAGACCCCACGTATTACTGGCCGATGAAGCGATCGCCTTTAGTTTTTGCCTGAAAATAAAATGGGAGTTTGGAATAATGTGATAGATTTTGTACTGTGTAGATTGATTGATTGCCGTGCTTCAATTTTCTTCCTGCTGACTCGAGTATTATATAGGAAATCGTAAAAATACACACATGAATCATATAAAAGATTACAGGATCAATATCCTGTAGTATTCCCATCCGTAAATTCCTGTACACTGAAAAAGATTGAAAAGGAGGTGAGAAGAAGGAGAAGGCGAATAAGGGGAGAAGAAGTAGGAGGAGGAAAAGAAGGAGGAGTAGATGAAGAAGGAGGAGGAGAAAAAGTAGAAGAAGGAGATGAAGAATAAGGAGGAGATGAAGAATAAGGAGGAGATGAAGAATGAGGAGAAGAAGATAAAAGAGAAGGAGAAGAAGAAGAAGAAGAAGAGGGAGAAGAAGATGGGAAAGAAGGAGAAGTAGAAGAATGGGAAAATTATTGAAAAGTAAGAGGAGAAAGAGAAGAATGAGAAAAGATTGTTAAGAAGAAGGAGAAGGTGAAGAAGAAGAAGTAGAAGAAGGAGACGAAGAATGAGGAGATGAAAAAAAGAGAAGAAGAGAAAGGAGGAGAAGATTGAGAAGAGAAAGGAGAAAGAAGAAGAAGAAGATGGAAAAGAAGGAGAAGTAGAAAAATGAGAAAAGATTGAAAAGAAGGAGGAGAAGGAGAAGAATGAGAAAAAGATTGTAAAGAAGAAGGAGAAGGTGAAGGAGAAGAGGAAGAAGTAGAAGAAAGAGACGAAGAATGAGGAGATGAAGAAAAAGAGAAGAAGAAAATGAGGAGAAGATTGAGAAGAAGGTGAAGAAGAAAGAGAAAAAGAAGGAGGGGAAGAAGGTGAAGAAGAAGATGGAAAAGAAGGAGAAGAATGAGAGAAGATTGAAAAGAATGAGGAAAAGGAGAAGAATGAGGAAAAGATTGTAAAGGAGAAGGTATAGAAGATGATGAAGAACAAGAAGAAGAAGAGCATGTAGAACAAGAAGAAGATGAAGAACAATAAGACGGAGAAGAAGATTAAAAAAAGTAGATGAAGGAGGAGGAGGATGAGGATTGGAAACTATTCCATGTAGTTCAATAATCTGGGATGACCTAGTTTCTTAAAAATTCTCTATTTCTAGAGCGATATTAGTAATCACTTCAAATATGTACAATTATATTAGAATCATACTAAACATGTCATCTAATCTTAAATACAATGTGTGCACTTACCCATCTAGAAGTACTCCTGGTTTAACAGCAAGATAAATTAGAAGCATGATGCAAATGAATAGGTAGGATCCATAGTAGATTGTATTGTCAACTAACGCTGACTTCAGCTTGCCCTGGAATGTGAATTCTCCAGCTCTAGCATAGGATTGCATCAAAGGTAACACGAGCCTGAAACAAAGGAGATATTAAAAAATCTGATAATTATTCCAATAAAAAATAATTTTTCCTTCATAGATCTTTATCCTACTTGAACTGTTGGTCAAGTATAGCTATAAGTATAACTATAACTATCAAATATAGCTATAAACACTTATATATAATATATATAAGTGTTTATAGCTGTAAGGCTAGTGTATATATGTAAGGCTAGGCGTACACCGGTTAGTCAAGACAAGACAAGACGAGATTAGTCACAAAACTTTACATAGTTCTTTATGAAGCAACACACACCAATTAGTCATTGCATCGGTGTGTGCTGCTTCAAAAGCAACTATGTGAAGTACTGTGACTAAACGTGACTAATCTTGTCTTGTCTTGAATAACCGGTGTACGCCCAGCCTTAGAGTTTGAACTATGATCTATTAACTTTGTCGTTCATGTCAAAATTAAGGCTAGGCGTACACCGGTTAGTCAAGACAAGACAAGACGAGATTAGTCACGTTTAGTCACAGTAATTCACGTATTTGCTTATGAAGCAGCACACACTGATGCAATGACTAATCGGTGTGTTGCTTCATAAGCAACTATGTGAAGTACTGTGACTAAACGTGACTAATCTCGTCTTGTCTTGACTAACCGGTGTACGCCTAGCCTAAAATTCACTTTTACTAGTGGAACTTTGAAATCAGATTTTATTATTGATAGTAATGTTTACTAAACACGTTTTTTGAAAAGGTTCCACTCATTTTCCTTGTATTGTATCTATATTTTTTCAATTTCTTACCAAGTAAGAAACTGGGAAGTCCAGTATACGATTCTCCAAAGATTGGGCAGAACATTTTCAGGTACAAAACTCCACGGCTCTTCGCAGAGAATCAAAGGTGCAGCCGATCCATTCGCTAATAGGGTGTAGTCTGGATGCACATTTGCTTGGATACATTGTCTGAATACAGTCTGCAATAAAATACAATTTTTTGATCATGTTATAGTATTTTTCCTCACTCAATTGTTATTAGCCAAGTTATTACCAGACCACTCACAACACAGGCTTCAGCCTACATGTTAGTCTCTCACAAGTATTAAAAGTAGTTACATATTTATATGAAAATTAAGATGCATTATGTGAATTACATAATATGTTATAGGTGATAAGTTAGATGGTTTGAATAATGAGTATTATAGTATACATAAATATGGTATAATGTATTGTTAAAATTGTGAGAAATAAATTGAATTGAACATTTTCAAAATGAAAAATGTAGGCTATTTGAAAATGATAAGTGTGTCTGTTTTTTGTAGTGCTGTACAAGACAATTTGAAATCTAAATCCTCTCAAATACTGTTGTTAGCCACTTACACTCTAATATATTTTCAATTGTTTCGGCTTTTAATTAGAGACTTTTATGAGATACTTTTGAGAGATACAAAAACGTCTCAATGTTTCTCTGCCCCTTAACCTGTTCTTCGATATTTTGATTTTCTCCAGGTATTTCGGCTGTATCTTGAAACCTGTTTCCTTAATTTACTAAACGATTATTCCTCTATTCTATGTTACAGAAGACATCGCAGGATCTAACTGCAAGGTTTAAGGTCTAACAACGGAGAGTCAACTGAGTTGAAAATTCTGAGGTAACTTGAAAATTTACTTCAAAACTTAAATATTGGTGATATCCAAAACTTGAAATTTTGTGTTAGTTTTCTATTGTGTATTAACAACGTTACAAAATCCTCTCTATGATTTATTGAAGCTGACGATGGATATTCAATTAATTAGCCAAGTCCTAGACTAAAAAGGGTGGCCACCGCAGCATCGACAAACGTTAGCCTCGTCACTATGTACTAAGGGCTCTCTATGCTGCTAATCCACTAACCTGTTGAGACAAACGTTTGTCGGTTGAGACAAACGATGCTACGGTAGCCACCCGTTTTAGTCTAGGACTTGGCTAAATCCCGAGCTTATGAACCGGCCCCTATAATGGTCAAGTTGGATACTCAACTTGAGTAGGCTATTGGAGAATATTTGCCCAGGTAACTAGAAAATGTATCTCAATATCTAAATATTGGTGAAATACAAAACTTCAATATTACCCCCAACACCACTAACACGAACCATTTGTAAGTATTATTTCAAAGTATATAACTTGTTTGATGAAAAATTACTTACCGAAGACACATCCAACGGTAGAACGAATATAATCAATAGTGAGAAGTACCATGCTATCAATACAGCAATGGTGACAAGCACATTATGTTGGTGCCAATTGCCATAGCGGTAAAGCAGGCAAGCCGCCAGGCAAAAAGTAACCACAACTTCGGTTATCAACGGTGTCAGCGTCATATCTTCAACTATTTTCTAAAAAAAATCTATATTTGGTAGATCTAGCTTTCAAACGTTGGTACAGCGACTCCAGTGGGTAGACGTTGTTGTTCTTTTAGTTTCTGATCAGCTTCTTTTTGCATTTTCTCCAACTTCTCAAGTGTAACCGACTTTAGAGGCATCAGTTTTGGCTTGCAGAAGATTAGCTCTTTAATTTCTTCATTGTGAACTAGGCCTGTTGTGGGTAAGTATTCTTGCACTTTGGATTCAGACGAACCTTCAACATTGGCCATTTAAATCTCCTGAAACCAATAAACATTAAACAAATTACCATACATTTTTGAATTTTTTTATGTACAAGGTGTATAGAATGAAAGGTGGGTCGGAGTGGAATGGCTTGCTGGGAAAGTCGGCATAATGACGTCACAGCAGTCTTCTACCAACTAGCTTTGCATTCGAGTTTGGGACTGCAGTGACGTCACTATGCCGACTTTCTCATCAAGCCGCTCTTCTCCGAACCACCTTTCAGTCTATACACCTTGGTTTATGTAGAGACCCAGTAGTCTAGTTCAATAAGTTTATAGAACGACTGAAAAACCGGGCATAGGTCACATTAATCAAGCTTAATAATTTCACCATTATCATTTTAAACAGTGTCATGATTATGGATTATTTATTTCAGCTTTTCGTTCAATTTTTTATTATTAGCTTCATAAACGTTCAAAAACTCTACAGTAGTTATTGAAGAAACGTACCGTATTTGAAAAAATTATTCAAGAAACCTAATAGACCTAGTTCTGTGTCTATTCAAATGCACCCTTGTTACGTAATTAAACATAATAATATGTTATAACTGTCTGAGGAAGGAAATATCTATAAAATTGAACTTAATACCTATAGAGTAAATTTTGAACGTGATCTTTGGACCAGAAGGATGAATTATCTGGGTGGGATGTACTTTTAAGACATAGGTACTGCTAGTTCAAGTACAATGCTTATCAATATCTAGAGTTAGAAGTCCCATATTCAATTAAAATTCAGTATTCATTTAAATACAAATATCATACAATATTCTCTTATCAGCCTATATAATTTTTCGAATCATAAAAAATTGATATATTCTCTCTGTGAATAGGCTACTGATAACCAAATTAAAGTGACAAAATACATTTGAATATTGTTGCGTCACTAGGTGATTATTACTAGGTGTGTAAATCAAAGATATTACGCTTATTGTATAAACTACCTAGTACCTATTGCAAATTTTTACCTAGAATTTTTTGAAAATTTTTTTGTTGAATTTGAATTGATTTATGATTATTTGACAGTATAAACAAGATTTTACTCAAGCAGATCGTTGGAGTACAAACTGACAGTATTGTGTCAAAAGTTAGGTTCATCCAACCTATCGGTATGAGTTGATTTGAATTAATATATTTCAAATGTCATATTTACCTTGAAATATTATTATTTATGTGGATTAATTTCCTATATTCAATGGAGTATTCTGGCACATCTTGAATGACAAGTTAGGTTACAATTTTAGACGACATGGCACTTGCAGACGACAGGCTCAGGGTTGACACCACACTGGTTTAAAACGTCAATATTCAGAATTCAGACCAGTAATTGAATAACAGAACCAATTATTTAAGTAAAAGAATATGAATTGATGACGTTTATCTTAATTTATTTGATTTACCCTCCAATCAATCTTTATTAATGAAATTTTTTCCTAATTTGTCTCTTATCGCCAGCTGTTACCGAGGACCGTACTTAACCTCAAATAATCAGCTTAGAGCTTAGTCAAGGACAGTGGAACTGTTGTGTTGTTGAAGTAATGTCCTTCTGAAAGTGAAATACAACATTTATCAATATGTCTAGTTTAATGAAATTTATCGGTGTGGACAAAATACAAAAGGCAGTCCAGATTTTCCAGGAGAATGGTGGGCTGAAAGCTTCTCTCGTCAAGATGTTGAGGTTAATCCCTTTTTGAATTTCTTTACTGCTATGTTGAATCTTCGCTACTATCAAAACTCATTTCTACTTTTTACTTTCTTGTTCTAGTTTAAGTTACTTTGAATCTGCTTCTGAATATTTTTGGATTATGATATATCAACTACCTACCTGACCTATTTTCTTGTTAGAATTGTGGCTATGTCTTGTACTGAACGTTATACGTTATACCTGTCCTGTACAGAACCGTGGTCAATAAATAGAATTGCATATTCTCACTATTCTCAGATAGCCTATGCTTTTATCTACAACATATTAATGTAGATCAAATCTACAGTGAAGCTCTTTTGAACATCGAGACATTAATTTAAAATAAAGTTTTAGATTCAACCTTTCGATTCCACTAGATTCCTCAACAGGTCCAACATGTTTTGTCATTTTGCTATTTATTTAGTGTCACTTATCTTCTCTACAATTTCAACCAGGCTAGATGTTTGAATTTTCATACTTTTTTTATCTTTTTCAGGAATGATGAATTGAAATCCGGAACTTTGGTTGGTGTTGATAAGTATGGGAACAGATACTATGAAAACAACGCTTACTTTGTTGGTAAGTATTAGTAGATCATTGTGATGGAAATTTTCGTATTGTGTTAGTAACATTTTGACAATTTTTTTTAAAGGTAATGCCCACATAAGTGTATTACTTGTAGCCTATGTGAATAATGAGGTGATGGATAATACGGAAAAAATGCAAGATGGAAACGGGAATCGAACCCGTGACCGGTGCAGCGATAGCAGACTGAATGTGCGATGCTCCAGCCAACTAGGCCACGACGGCTCGCTATTCATCTAGTAGTTACTTTCAATTGATCAGTTTCTCAAGAATTTCAAATGAATGAATCTTGTGTTACATTCAGTTTTTATTATCATTCACATTATAATATACAGTATCAGTGTTTTATTCTGCTCAATTTTTCCGTTTAATTTTTACAGGGTGGCGCATAAAGAACGGATGTTTTTCAAAGCGTTATAAGAAAGTTTATTTGAATCATACATTCATCTTCCTAACACCAAAATACTAAGTAAATAACCCAATTTGAGAATTTGTATGAAAAACTCCAAAATACTTGAGTATATTTCAAAAATTATATTGAGAGATTTCCGTTAATGCGATTGACCCTTAATGCGTTAATGCTCATTAAAAGCCTCAAATTGGTCCTTAACGTTTGATACAGCAGCAATTCATTCATGTATTGCAGTATTCAAATCTTCAATGTAACGGTATTTACGATTGTAAACTTGAATTTCAAGTAAAGAAAAATCTTATGCCAATAAGCTCGACTTGAAACTTTCTGCTGACGCTCCGTTGAACGACGATTGCAGATTCATTCTATTGGAAATATTGTTCTACAGCAAATACCCGATTTTCCAGTGGCAATTACGCCATTGATACTGAAACTGGATACTTCAACCTACAAAATGGTGTCGCTCTGCGGTCACAGACAGCTCTAGTCCACTGATACTATCCTACTCAAATTCATCCATTCTTTTTGCCCCACCCAGTATAATAATATTAATTTAATTTAGCGATTGGCAAATAAATATATAGGTATGTTTTCTTGAAGTTGCTGTTGGCCTTAGATGGCAAAAAATAATACCTACAATCTATTCGCCATCCGCCAAATTTAATAAATCTGACAATTTTTTTACCATATCAATTTTTAAACTCTTTTTTGTTCTGTTACAATTTGATATCTTTAGTAAGTAGGTTTGATATCTTTCTCCATGGTACTTCATTTGTATTTACTTGATTGATCTTTCTTTGCTACTGAAATATTATATAACTCAGTATTCTGTAACCTTGTTGCATACAATTTATAAGTCAGTATGGTTTGTCTTCTGCACAACCAAGACGCTGGAAACCGAGAAAGGACCTGCATTATTATACTGTCTCATTTAATTTCAACTGTTAAATGAATATAGGCCTACAGTAGTAACATCCAAAAATGAAACTTGAAAAAATTTATGATTCCAGAATTTGAAAAGTATGCACATTGCCATCTTAGTCTACGGTAATAAAAATATTAAATTTGTCCGAGGTACCTTATTTAAAAATATATGCTCTTGGAAATTTAGTTGGAAATTTCTGCTTTTCAGGAAGAAATCGATGGATCGAATATGCTGATCATTACTGGCTCGACTACAATGCATCCCAAATCCCAGCTGAATGGTATGGCTGGATGCATTACAAGACCGATTTGATTCCAACAAAGGTGATTCAAACATAAACCTACATTGAAATGATATATTTTATTTAAATTGCACTATTCATTTATTCATAATATAAATATAGAGCACAAAAACTATAACAATGTTACTTTGGGCCAAATTTTGCACATCTTTACACAGTTAACTGAAGCTCTGTTGAACGACGATTGCAGATTCATTCTATTGGAAATATTGTTCTACAGCAAATACACGATTTTGCAAGGTCAATTGCGCCATTGATACTAAAACTGGATACTTTAATCTACAAAATGGTGTCGCTCTTCGGTCACAGACAGCTCTAGTCCGCTGATACTATCCTACTCAAATTCATCCGTTCTTTTTGCGCCACCCAGTATATTATTATAAAATAATGTAAATTTTGGGTAGGAATCTAATGGCTGGGTTTCACGATTCTGGTTACCTATAAACCAGTAACCTGCCTCTAGTGACCAGAACGTCTACTAGAATCGTGAAAACCAGCCGTAACGGACGACCTCACTACAGTTGTATGTTGGATCATAAGACTTTATAATACTTATTAATATTTTACAATAATAATATATTATTTATAATACGTATACTTATTTTACTGAACTTTCATCTAATTTTATGATTATCTGCTTGCTGTTCATTGACCATTCTCTTTCACAACTGCTTCTTGCTTCATTTCAATTGAAAAATCTCAAAAATCAAAAATATTGTAAATTTTGTGCATGATCCTAACAGACCTCACCATTGAGATGAAATCTAATATTATTATAATATGCTTCCTGTTCATTAACTATGAACAGCACTCTTTCGCAACTTTTTTTCTTTTAATTCTTTTGCAACTGATTTCTGCTTCATTTGATTTGAAAAATCTACAAATATATAATTAAAATAATGTAAATTTTGTGCAGGATCCCAACAGACCACACCACCGTTGGATGTTGGATCACACCGAGAATATGACCGGAACAAGCGGCCAGTACACTCCCTACAGTACAAACAGGCCCAAAATTGAAGCCTGGGTTCCTCCCAAAAAGTAATCATTGAAACACAGATGAAAGCAGTAGACTTTATCATTATTGTGTCTTTAGTTCATAGATTTATTTGTTGATAATAAATGTTGTATAATATTGAGTGGATTTTCATTGTATTTGCTTGGGTTTGTGTCATCAGCACTGCAAGAAAAAGTATGAAGAGTATGGAGTAAGAAAAGTATTTGGAGTTGAAAGAAAAAATCAAGATAAACGTTTAAAGAGTATGGAATACGAAAAGTATTTGAAATTCGGAGTTGAAAAGAAAAAAAGAAAAGAAGATAGCATTGAATATTCATGGTATGTAGTTTTCATGATTCACTTCTATTAATATTCAGAAGATAGTTATGGGTGTAGGTAGAGTACATCATTAAGAATTGGAGTGTAGAAAAAATTGAAAGTAATTACTATAATCGGCTGGTTGCACGGAAATCCATTTGAATTTAAACACCGTAAAATGACGTCATTGCATTGAACATTAAAGCCCTATTTGTTCATTGGTTCTCGTTGCTGACATCGTTTTGGTTATATTCAATTTGATTTTCGTGCAACTGAGTTACGATAAAATCTATTTATTTTTGTGTTTCACTTGCTTTATTTTGATGGTTATTTGATAGTAGATATTTTAGTGAGAACGACAAAAGTAGCGGGCACGAAATTAGGTGGCAGAGACATTTCGAGCTGTTGTCAAGTCTTGCTAGCTGACTACTCTAATCATGCAGGAAAATCGACTCAGTCGATCAAAATAGGCAACGCTGGAAGCACAGTGTTGTCAATTTGTGATCAAGAGCAAGCGATTTTCGACATTCCCTCGCTTTACCGGTTCCATATCTGACAACAGCGCAAAATTTCTCAGCCGCCTAATTTCGTGCCCGCTACTTTAGTAATGGACTCATATTAAACTACAACATTTTTAATTTGAAAAGGGAGTAAGACAGTAATCTTATTTGAATTAGAAGTAGTTATTGTTTTGTGTGGGGTATCTTTTGTATCGAATTCTAAGTAAATTTTGTCATTAGAACTGAAACTTGAATATTTGAAAGCTTCATGCAGCCTAAACCATGTATAAAACATGTTTCGGATGTAAATTATTTTATACACAAAGCGCAACAAGTTCTGATCAATTCTAATGACTTGTAGTGTTTAGCCAACTTAGGGTACACTTATGTCAAAAGAGGTGAAGTTGGAGGTGAGTATCGTATCACAAGGAGGTCTATCACACACTGGTGGGATCAGTGTGACGGAATGCGTTACCTTGAACGTGCCAATAACGAAAAAGCATCGTGCTAGGCATCTATAGCAGGATTCTTTAGCGTACATCAATCAGCTGTTTTTTGACAATTTAAAAGAATCCTGCTATATGTAACAAGTTTGTTTTTTATAAGCATCGCGCTGAACCTCCATCTCAGCCCAAACATCGATCTGCTTGTTACAAGAGTGCACATTAGAGACAATACGTTAGTTCTTCCTTGCGGTCTCATCGACCTGTACCTGCACCTACATCTTCACCTACACCTCTTTTGACATGAGTGTACCCTTACAGTTGAACATTTTTCAAGGTTATCAATTTCCATAATAAAGGAACATGTTTTGACTCACTGATGACCATTTTTTGGATCCGGAAATGATCGGATCCGAAAAATTAAACTTTATAGGAAAATGTTGTGAAATACTTTCCAAAATGTTTACTGGAAAAAGCTCTTTGAGGTAGGCCTACAGAGATTCACAAAATTGGTTTATCCTGCTTAATATGGTGGAATGCTGGGACGAGAAAAGCTTGTCTATGCTATTACTGTATTTTATGAAGAACTACTATTTAATTACACTACCATAAATTTTATGTAAGAAATTTTGGTAATTATTATAGTAGTTTCCCTAGTAGGTGAATTTACAATATTTCGTTGTGACCGGTTTCATAGAACTTTAGAAGTCTTGTAGTACAGCAAAAAGGCACAATAAATGTTACATAAATTAATGGCGCAACTTATTACCATGCAATATAGAGTTAGTGTGCGTTCGCCTTTTTCTTGTTTTACAGGTCTTTGAAATTATGTTATAGGTCAATGGTTTATAAGATTTTCTAATATAATATCTTCAGCGTAGATATCTTATTCATTATAAATTCACAAAAAATAATGCTTTTCATGTTATATTTTTCCCAATTTTGAACTGATGTGTGATGTAAATTATTTCAATTTGCTAATTCTAATTCGTAACAATTATCAAATTTCGATACATTGGAATTTCAATGTCATAAAGAAGTATCTCAAAGTATTTAGAGACACTGTAAAATTTAAAAATTATTATACAAATGAAGTCTACTCAAGAAGAAACTCAAATTTCTCTGTAACATCCCAGAACTTTGACAAAACCAATAATCACTATATAAAGAGTTGAGTTTGAGGAGTGACATTTCACAAATCCAATAAATAAGGTCTGTAATTATACATTTTTAATTTATAAATTTAATTACACTGTACACAGTCCTACCCAAAGCAAGACAAATAAAGCGCCAAGACGATGAACGATACACGTACACGGCCTTCTGTATATTTTAGCCTATTGGTTCAATGTCAATATTCTTGATATTCCTATCTGAGTAGATTGGAAATCTTTAGAATATCTCATTATTTTTTTCATTCTTAATTGAGTAGTATTACTATGAATTTATCACTTTTTTTTAAAAAATAATTCAATGTTGTAATACTTTTTCAAGTTCGACAGTGAGGTTCCACTTTGAAAAACAATAAATTTCACATCTGTATCAAGCCTCCCATGTGGTCTAGTGGCTAGGATATCTGGCTTTCACCCAGAAGGCCCGGGTTCGATTCCCGGCATGGGAAATTTTTTTTGTAGCTTTCATGAATTTACCAATAAATCCAGAAAATGATTAGCTATTAATTATTTTCAAAAACTCATAAGTTCAGAATTTTTATAGTTTTATATTGAACTATGACAGTAGTTCAAACTTAATCAAATTTAGCTTTTACAAAAGCATTTTTCAATATAAAGTTGAATAAAAAAGTATTTAAAATTGAATAAAAAAAATTGCACATATTAAGATAGAATGTAGATGAATTTAATTCAAAAAAGGTATCCATAAGATTTTTATTGATTTTTTTTCTATATTCCATGACACTACCAGTACAGCCGGATGATTATTATTATTATCAAGAATCCATAATAAGTACATTGTTAGCATAATATTATATAGAATTATAGCGTAACATGATATAGTTTAAGTTTAATCCAAAACTATGACAGTACCTCGATCAAACTAAATCAAATTCAGCTTTCAACAAAATCATTTTCAATAATAAAGTATTTGAAATTAGATATAAAGCTGGATAATTGCTTTTAAAATTACCCAATAACAATAATAATTCGTTAATGAATTGAAACATCCATAAGATTAATATAGCCCTATTATATTAGGAGTTGTAAATTAACAGTACTCAATATTTTAAGAATGTGCCCAGTTCCCTGGAATAAATTTTTGATTGATTTTAAAATTAAGCTAATAATAATTAAAGATTTGACTAATTTGTAATGAATGTGAGTAACCAATCTTGATGACGAATATGAGTTAAAAAATTTACCAATCTAAATTCCGAATCAGTTCTAGGTGATAATTTCAAAAAAATATAAAAAATAGAATATACTTTTAATAAATTTTTAACTTGAATACAGGTAAAAACTATTGATTTTGTTACAAAAAAATTATGCATCGACCGGGAATCGAACCCGGGCCGCCCGCGTGGCAGGCGAGCATTCTACCACTGAACCATCGATGCTTCTTGAATTTATCCGACATCAAAGCATAATTTAAATCTAGTTTAATAACTTGTCATGCTCATTCATGATCTTATGTGAATGAAGGTTGTGAAATAAATACAAAAATGTAATAATAATTTTGTTCGCAGCAATCGTTCAATGATTTCATTCTATATTTTTCTAGACTATCAATCAGAAAAAGACAATATCATTGTCTATTTTGTCCGTTTCTTTGCATGTTACTGCTAGGCTACTGCAGTTAAATAATGCTCTTTCGTAATCTTTTTGACTTTTTCATCGCAAATTACCTATCTCAAAAATACACACATTTGATTCTGTTCATTAAGTTTGTTAGAAACAAATTAATTTTTTCTGTAAACAAAATAAGCCTAATTTGTGATAACGGAAATTTTTCCACCTGTAGTTTCTCATTTCTTGGTTTCATGAGTATATATTTCGTCACTCTCCTTCAGTTCCTCGGTAGTATAGTGGTCAGTATCCCCGCCTGTCACGCGGGAGACCGGGGTTCGATTCCCCGCCGGGGAGGAATTTTTTGTCAACTTCCTCTATCACAAAATGAGTTTGTTTCAACGATTTGACGTTTGTCTGATTTTTTATTACTTTTATAACATACATATTATTTAAATTCAAATTAATAATTTAGGCCATAAACTAAACTAAAGCCATAAAGTTTCAGTAGTTAGTCCAGTACCAGTACTTGAATAGACAAATTATTATTCAAGTGTAAATAAATTTGTTGGAAATCTATGAAACTCATTATTAACAATATTTTTCCACTTAAAATCATGTAGATTCAAGTAACGCTACGTAAAAAAAAACATTTAAAAATTCCCAAAAATCTTTTCTTATTGGAGATTGAAAGTGAAGATTCAGAAGATATAAGAAGTGTAGGATGCATAGCAATGATTAAATTCTTATGAATTTGTATTATTCTTAAAATTGTAATAAGGGAATTAGGCAATTTATTATTGTAAGACCATAATCAGAGACAATTGGAACTATTATAAGTATTCCAATTGTCTCTGCCATAATGTTCTTCAGCACAGTGAACGCACTGTTCAAAAATGCGAATTATTTAATCCACAATCATCAGAATGAAAATTTCCGTGTACAGTTCGCAATAACAGACAAAATTGTAGCGTGATTTCAAACATGAAGTATATATTTCACAATTCATAAAATTTGAAGTAAAAGTCTCCGAAAAATTTATCAAGATTTATTGGTTTTTTATTCTCAATTTTTGTGTCAATACAATGCATGATGAGAATATTTTATCAGCTCAGAATGAGTTTCCCATTCAGAGTCTTCTATGAAGCGGAACAAGCCCAAGGGTAGATTTGGATAGGCGAACGATATCACTCTTCTAAATCTGGATCTGAATTCAGTTTCTTTGTTTAAAATGCTCAAATTGATGAACATCAATAGTCCACTGACGGTTTCTGGATCACAGCATTTTAAGGCGCTCAAGTAATGGTCAGGAAAATTTTCTTGGATTATTGTTCCCTGAAAATTCGAATACTTTATTCAACTTCATGGTACAATTCATACAAAAATATAGAAAGAACAAAATATCGAAATTGAAAGAATAATAAATTATTTGGAGATTTAATGTTGGGAAAATCAGTAGCCGTTAAGTGAACTAGAATATTAAAATCTGCAATAAATGTTGATTACACACAGAGATTCAATATTCATTGGAATATATTTTGAATTTCGCATATTAAGCGTATTAATAATATTTGCTATAGGACATCATCGCCGGGTATATTTGCTATAGGACATATACCCGCCGATGACTTGTCAAGTATATACCACGCTTCGCCACGGATTTTATTCAAGTCCCTTAAAAACCGCTATATTAATTGGTTTGAAGACTTTCGAAGACTTTATTAACGACGAACATTGTACCAAAGACAATATTAATTATAGTAGTACTTATATTATTGTATACATATACATATTAACTAAGTAGTTGAATTGTCTTTGATTGTACCATAGACTAGTCAATAATATAGTGAAATATACTCATACTTGCAAAATATGCATAACACTATTCGAAAACAAAGACAAACAAAACAAACAGAGTTGAAAACAAAGTTTTCAGCTCTGACGAGAGTTGTAGGTTGTACAGTAGCTCAAAGCTCCGATATTGAACACCTATGATTCTACTCGTAATTGTTCTGTAAATTGCAAGTATATAATTTCACTATATCACTGTCTGAGTGTCAATATAACTGCTACCAACTCGAGAAATCACAAAATCACAAATCAGATCAAGAAATTCACAAATCGAATTTAACTAGCATCTCTCATTATCATTCTTCCCATGACTCACGCACAAGCCTATCGGCAAAAAATTACAGTATTTGAAATTTGTATAGAATATTCTGAAATTTTACCCAATTTCCTTCTGATTTTTCTCTTAGCGTTCGTTGATTGATGAATTTGGAAAACTCATCCAAAGGCAGTTGAGACTCTTCATAGTTGCTATCGACGCCTGAGCATGCAAGGGTGAATTCCCACTTGCGTTCATCGGACCAGAAATATATGTGACTGGAAAATCGGTACGTTAATGCATTAATTCGATTTGAAGTACTCTTTCCAGCAACGTTTATTTTAGTATTCTACGTTGAGTATATTATTTTATATCCTTCTGTATCTACTATATCGTACTATACCTACCGTATAAAATAAACCCATTCAGGAAAATATAGTAAGTCTAAGGCTAGGCGTGCACCTGTTAGTCAAGACAAGACGAGATTAGTCTCGTTTAGTCACAGTAATTCACACCGGTTAGTCAAGACAAGACAAGACGAGATTAGTCACGTTTAGTCACAGTAATTCACATAGTTCTTATGAAGCAGCACACACTGGTGCAATGACTAATCGGTGTGTGTTGCTTCATAAGCAACTATGTGAAGTACTGTGACTAAACGTGACTAATCTCGTCTTGTCTTGTCTTGACTAACCGGTGTACGCCTAGCCTAAGTCGGCAAGTACCGTTCTTGAAACCTGTTCAACTCACCACCTCATAAGATGAACGTTCAATTATTACGAAACTAGTAATTAATTGAACTTTCAAGTTTTTGAATAAAATACATCACCTCAAAGCCTGATCGATGCTGGGTCTATTGTTGACGTCTTCGAGCATCCATGTCAAGAGGTCATTGGCCTCGCAGTTGGTTGTATGCAAAATTGGCGCCAAAACACTGGGATCTTCCATTAGTATTGAATTGGAACGCCCAAACGGATGAATGCCTCCTGTTAAGATGTAGTGCATCAGTATGCCAGCCACTTGAATGTCGGATTGTAGAGTGCACACCATCTGGAAAATTACGAAAATATTGGGAAAATTAAAACAGTCAAATGAAGTTTGGGCTGTACTTGATCTAATGCTTAGAGATTAATTTGTAAGCAATTATCAATAGAAAATTAAGTTGTAAAATCTGTAGAGAGCTTCCAACAGTTAGTTTGGGTGTCAAGTAGAAAATAAATTCAATTCCCAAGGCACTACTTAGAAGTGGATACTCAGCTCGTCTTGGCGTCATAATTTTTAAAACAGATGTTTGTTATCCGAGTCTAAGGCTAGGCGTACACCGGTTAGTCAAGACAAGACAAGACGAGATTAGTCACATTTAGTCACAGTAATTGACATAGCTGCTTATGAAGCAGCACGCACTGATGCAATGACTAATCGGTGTGTTAGTCACATTTAGTCACAGTAATTCACATATTTGTTTATAAAGCAGCACACACTGATGCAATGACTAATCGGTGTGTGTTGCTTCATAAGCAACTATGTGAATTACTGTGACTAAACGTGACTAATTTCGTCTTGTCTTGTCTTGACTAACCGGTGTATGCCTAGCTTTACAATTGGATACTCAGCTCGTCTTGGCGTCATAATTTTTAAAACAGAGTCTCAGGATAACCGTGTCTTGAGTATCCACGTGTGGTTATTAGTGCCTAATAACAGAATTGAGAATAGGAAAAAAGTCTGTAATATAGTCGATTAGATATTTCTTTCAATTATAAAATGAAATATAAACCCAACTCTTTATCTCTGTGGAGGATATGGAAATTGGAAACATTTAGGCCCAGCGCCCACGGAGCAACCTGCTATCTGACTGCAGTCGCAAACCCAGCGTTGCCAGATACCATTGGCTGTTTTTCGGGTAAACAGGTAATCTAATCTATCAGCCAATGGTATATCTGTCAACGCTGGGTTTGCGACTTCAGTCAGATAGCAGTTGCTCCGTGGGCGCTAGGCCTAATAGTTTGTGAATAATTAAAAAGAGATTAATGTAGTCTTACTTTCAATGTGTTCTTGTAAGTGAAATAAGTTTCTTGAGCCCACCAAATCATTTCATCCACTAGAGGACTTTTCTGTTTGAACAGAGCCTGAAATAGACAGAGTAATTGTTTTAAACAAACTGATAGAATACATTGATTCATTCTCAAGATCCCTATCAGTTAATAGTGTGAATTTTTCTGAATAGGCTACCCGAACAGAGTAATATTCATTACTCAAATCAAAAAGGTGTGCTGAACTAGAGGCGTTTAAACATTTTGATATGTTCCCTTGTTCCCGAGAGCTTCTTTAATAAGAGTAGCTCTTAATAAAGAAGAGATTTATTAAAGAGAATTATAATACAGTAGTTTTTTATTAAAAAATTGAATATTTCAATGAATGTTACGAATAGACAAACGTCAAAGGGCTAAAGCGTTGTGAATTATTCAAATAATAAATCACACGGAGCCAATACTGAAATTATTATTCATTCATCAAGTGATAATTCCTCACGATTTTACAATCCTAGTAATAAGTATACTAGAACAAGTACTAATCCAAGTACTGGTATGTTTTGAACGGAAAATAGGATGATATTCTTGGTTCAATAGATTATTAAAAATTTATTTTCAATCTTTAAAATATTGATCAAGAACATACCTTGTGTAGTCCGAAATCAGCTAACCGAACTGTTTGTTTAGAGTCAATAAGGATATTTGTCGGTTTTAAATTTCCATGAATTATCGGTGGGGTACAAGAGTGTAGATATTGTAGGCCTTTCATCATCTGAAATTTGAAAGTTTACGATCATTGAAACAATTAATGAGAAAACAGACAACAGAGAATGAAGTAAATCTAATAAATAATTTATTCTGGTTGTTACAATAATTAATATTGAATTTCACTTTGAACATGAAGAAAAGCTGTAATGAATCGAAATGGCAATAAAGGGAAATAAAATTCATTTAGGCCTAATTCATTTCTAGTCCATAAGCAATAGCCAGTAAATGAGCTATATACTTCGATTATTTTCTGATCTGAACTAAAATTATCTTCTATCTCTTCGGATTATACCTAAAATGAAATTGCTCTATCATTATACGATATACGTCATTCAATGAATATCAAATTGTGTGACAGGGAAGACCTGGAGTCCTAACTACACCCTTAATAGAGGCAATATTATTGATCAATCAATCAATCGATCAATCATTTTTTGTTAAAAACTAGTCTTAAAATATTATGTACGAAAAATTTTTAATGAACATTTGTTTATAAAATGAATGATGAACAAGGATGAAATTATGGTACTGGATTTACCTGTTGCACTAAATCCAAACTCCGATTCCCAAGATCATCACGTTCTTTCAACTCCTCTATGTACTCATCTAGATTCTTCTCGCATAAAGGCAGTGCTATCATAACATTGAATTCGGTTTCAACATAATTAACGTAGTGGACTATATTCGGATGATGAAGATTGCTCATTTCATACAACGAACTTCTCAATGTGGAAGTAATCATTTCCATAGTTTTGGTTTTACATCGGATGATCCTTTTCACAGCCAATGGGTAACCTTCTTGATCCAATCCTAGTTCCACCGAACCAAAATTTCCGCCATCTTTCAACTTGTATTCAGGATAAGTTGAAAGGGCAGCCATGATTAGTGTCCCATTGCCGAATATTTCTTTCTTATTCTCATTTAAATTCATCAAATTTATTATCGAATCCAAGTGAGTTTGAGAACAATACATGGATTTTCGATCCTCGATAAGTAGCCTCTCGTGATCTTCTCTTACAAACTTTCTATTAACTTCAGAAATGAACCCAGTTTGATGTATCCTATTAAAATCCCCCTTTCCATAGATATCTTCACGATTCAGTAAGTTTCTCTGTTCAAAACATTTTGTTTTTTTGAATTGTGAATATTCGTCTTTGAAAGCTTCTTCAAGATTTTCATCTACTTCATAATTTTTTGAAAAATTCAATGGTTCATTGTAGGCTGTATACCAATAATCGGGTTCAAAACTGGCATATTTCTCACCAACATATTGTTTAATTATTAGTTTATCATTGGTGTCCCAGAATCTATCTTCAAATTTTTCATCATAATCATAATTAAAACCACTGTTTTTCAAGTCCTCACCAATATCAGGCAATCGGGGCTCTTTTAAAATTCCATACTCTTCGATTTTCTTTTCGAGACTTTTCGAGAAATTCTGAAGATACTTTTCAACTTTCTCCACAACTCCATTCAAATTCTGTTGAATTTTAGTTGTCAATTTCTTTCGTAGCTCGTCCCATTTCTGTTTGAGATTTTGTAGATGAGACAATTCAACGAGGGGAAGACTTACCATCAATTCTAAAAGTCTCGCTTCGTCTCCCTGTGCTTTTGGATAGCCGTTTTCAAAGTCTTTCCTGCACAACGTTTCATACTGATTGATTATGTGTTTGACTTGCATGTCCAATTTTTCCATCTGTGCATCTACCGCATTCAAAGAGCATTCTTTTTTCTTATTGTTTAACTCTTTGGTTGACAATGTTGAAAACTCATGTTCTACAATAATATCAGGTTCTGAGTTTTCAACACAGAAATCTTTTTCAAAATTTTCAGTAATATTCTTATTGTTTTCTGCAGCATTTATCCCACTATCCAAGATGTTCCTACTATTGGATAAATCACAATTCATTACTTCAGTCTCACATTTTTGGTATTGATAGTTCAATAAATTATCATTATCAAACATATACACGTCTCCATCTTCGAAAACATAATCTATTCTATCAACCTCTTCAAAGACATTATCATAATTATTTTTATGATAAGCTTTCTGGTTATCAGAGTAATTAATGTAACAATTGTCTTTGAATATTCGAGGGTCCGCTTTCGTCTTCTCAGCAATTTGATTGGTAGAGTTCTTCTTATAATTGTAAAAGATTTTAGAATAATTAGCTTCATTTTTGCATTCTTCTCTATCATTGTATGAGAAATTATTTTTAGGATTATTTTCAAATGCTGGGAAGTCGCGCTCGAATTGGCTTATTTCTTGTGACAGTATTTGATTCTTCTCGTTGTAATAAACTGAATTTTTGGTTTCACTCTCAAATTCAGCTTCATTTCTAGTTTCAGCCTTAGATTTTAGCTTATCATCATTATTTGCTTCGTAATAAGCATAACAATCCAAATTATACTTATCTTCAAATACTGGAAGATTTGTCTCCAAAGCCGTTCCATTAAATTTGGAAACATTCGATCTCTCTGAAATAGGATTACTATCGTACACATCCAAGCTCCACAAATAGTTGGATATAGGATTTTTATATCTACCTTCAAGGTCTTTCACACAGTTTGTTTCCAAAAATGAATCAATTTTCATGTCTTCATCAGATTTTGTTGCAATGGGACCTGGCGCATTCATTTCAGCTAATGGTTTAGTATCTTCAGTAGAGTTCTCTTCTAGATTAGCATTGAATTTCATTGCAATGTCGTCCATAAATAGCTCAGAGTTTAGTTTTTGATTGGGGTTTGTCAAGAAACATTTGGAGCTTGTTTCAATTTTCATACTTTTTTGTAACACAGAACTGAATGTCTTGCCATTTTCAATCCTACTGTCATTGGTTGGTTTGTAACATGAATTGATATTATTTTTAACTTTATTTTCATTAATTACTTCGCCGATTTTGTTCTCTGCCTTGAAAGTTTCAACGCTAGTCTCTTCGAGACATGATTTTGTAGCAAGCTTTTGCAATAATTGCGTTTTTTTGCTATCAGAAATTTTCCTGGACATGAAAAGCTCGGTAAGATTCGTGTAACCTTCAGTAGTTTTTGGTCCTTTGATATTATTGTGTTGGGATGATTGTTTCAATTCTTCATGTTTCGTGAAAATCGACTGTTCATTACTATTTTTAACTTTAGTTTCCAGAGAACACTTTTCACTCAGAAAGTCGATAAAACTGGGGCTGACAGATCTTGAATTGGAAATGGTACTGCAATTCCCATCCGACCCATTCTTTGATAAATTTTCTTCCAATTTTAAACTCTCCATATTCTGAACAATCAGTTTTCCAGACTCAAGACTTTTCACCAGTTTCGCAAAGTCTTTGACACTTTGTTTCAACAGATTTCTGTGAAGATCGTCAGCTAAAATTTTGAAGGACTTGTCCTTGATCATATTACACTTGTGATAGAATGGAATTAAGTGTTTGAAATTGTTTTGTAGCCAAACTTTCCCAGGCAGACCACGTGATGTACAGACTGAAACCAATGGTAGTAGGGTCGCTTTTATTACACTTTCATTCATAGATGTTTGGTTATGCCTGGAAAATTTTGAATTATTCATCTCAGATCAAATTCATTCAGAATTTTAATTAGTTTAGATTTAAATATAATTAAAATTGAGCGTTAGTTCTTTTGAAAGTGGGAGATTAATATACTGAATGTAAACTATAGCCTAAATCTCTCGAAATTAACAAATGTTAAAACATTTCGATTAAAATTTAATTTGTATAAATTAATTTAAATCAAGCGTTATTTCTGTTGAAATGTGATATTAATCTAACCTATTAGAGCACTCAGGGAATTCTCTCTGAGATAATCATTGGGCCTCTATGAGAGGCCTCCTCATTGTTCTCTTTCTAAGCTTTTAATAATAAATAGGCCTACTCTCCTTCCCCAAGCTCAAGCTTCTTCTTCTGAGGAAGAAGTTCCTGATGCATTTCTTGTATAATTATAATAATTAATTCAATTTCGCATTATACTTCTCTATAGCTTATTTAATATGAAATTATCTTACAAGGAATAAATAAATAATCTTCAAACGGTCAGGCCAATTCACAAGACGTGAGCATGCACGGCTCATAGTTTGAGACTGACTCTGAGCGATAGGAATGTTTGTGTAGGGATAACTGTGATCTGAAAACTGTCACTCTTCGGACGATGACCTTGCTCTGTATTGGCCAAGCGCTCTCTCCCGTTAGTTTTTAGGAGGAGCATTTCTATCAACTCTCGATGAACAGGGTTATTGAGTTCTATATTTCTATAATAATTAACGAGTTCTACAATCTCCGGTATTGTGAAAAATTGACAAGAGTTCAATTGAACTCGTATAAGTCTTTGTATTTTTCTATGTTTTGAGAATACTATGCAAAGAAATATCGAATTTTTATTAATGATTATTGACCTAATTTGATTGGAGTAGTAGAGAAACCCTCCTAACAAATAATACACACTTTCTTATTCTATTATTACAAAAAATATACCTTTTTAAAATTCGGAGACATGCTTCTGGTAATCCAGCTCCCACAAAACTCTTCCCAACCTCGTCTGGTAGGAATTTATTAATACAGCATTGACAATCTCTCACCAATTCTAGAGTGACTGACATTAAAGCTTTTAGGTAATCCGCGTTTTCAATATGCCTGTCGATCGCCTGGAAAACGTCAATCAATATCTTGAAATATTCAAATACCGATTAATAGAATTGGCAATCGTATTGAGAATACTTTCTGGAAGTAGTTTTCAAAAAAGAAAATTAATTCTCATATTTTCACATACTGGTGTGTGATTATATTGTTTTTGATAATTTTATGTAATGACCTTATACAATAATTAATCGCATGGTATTGTTTATGAATATTTATTGAGAACTTAGGCACTCTCGGGAAAATCCTATATGGAAGTTAAGTCTTCAAAAGTCTATTCATAAGGAAATTTGTAAAGGTAAAAATGAAAATATGATAATGCTCATACTAACATAATGAGGAGTCTCATAAATAAATAAAATGAAGAACAACAACCTACCTCATGAATCTTTCCAAAAATCTGCAGCTCCATCAACAGTAAGAGTCCATCTTTGTTAAATCGCACGAAAAACGTCATTAAAGGAACAATCACTTTTCTGATAGTGCTGGGGAAATCCTCACTCGGTGGGTAGACTAGCAAGTCAAGTCTCCTCTTGAGATACAGCTCCTCGGTTACCATCATTGGAGGGAATATACTGAACTCATCTGCCAGTTGATCATTCAGTGTATGAGAGATCTCAGCATGTTTGGGCAACATGAAAGCTATTGCATAGCATACTGCAGTGCAACCTCTCTGTGGGATTTGAGGAATCGTAAATAACATAAGTATTTCATGTCCAGAGTTTTGGTTATTCGGAGAAATGAAAGCCAGTTAGATTTCTATATAATAATACATGAGAGTAACATTTTAATGAATCAATCGCATCGTGTTATTCATTCAAATACTACTATTATTATACTATCTAGTACCATAGAAAGTTGTGATTGATTGAAAATTCAATTATTGCAGAACAGTGCTTCATTTCAAGCGAAACGCTATTATGCTCCCACAAAGAGAACCAAGTTGACCGGAAATGGACAACCGTAATCAATCAGTATAGAGAAAGTCGTCTACTGGAATAATGTAACACAGTTTGCCTATTCTGCCCCTGATCAGCCTAGTCTAGAATCAGTTGGTTATGACCTTGACTTGTAACAGTAACCTTGCTATACTGTATAGCGCTCCCACAAAGTTGGAAAACAGTTAACAAATGGCGTCTGCTCTAAGGCTAGGCGTACACCGGTTAGTCAAGACAAGACAAGACGAGATTAGTCACGTTTAGTCATAGTACTTCACATAGTTGCTTATGAAGCAACACACACCGATTAGTCATTGCATCAATGTGTGCTGCTTCATAAGCAACTATGTGAATTACTGTGACTAAACGTGACTAATCTTGTCTTGTCTTGTCTTGACTAACCGGTGTACGCCTAGCTTAATGCTCCCAACATTTCGTATGAAAATAGGCCTAATCCCTATCTCACAAAGAGAACAAAGTAAGGAAATAAGAACTTAGTGGAAAGTAATCTAAGATTCAAGATGGCGTCTGCTCTAATGCCCCCAATATTTCGTTTGAAAATAGGCATCCCTAGCTCATAAATAATCAATAATCAATATTTATTGCCAAAAAGAAAAGAAAAACAATACAAAATAAATCGGTACAACACTAGAAATAAAATACAGGATAAATAATTACCTTGAGATTATTTGATAATGGTTTTAAATCATTAACAATATCATTAACAATATGCCCGTGGCGAAGCGTGGTATACTTATTTGGTCATCGCCGACCAAATGACCAAAGAAGGTCAATGAAGGAAATGAAATGACCAAATAAGTATATCACGCTTCGCAACTAACAATATCATTAACAATAATATGGCACTACCATAAATAAGTTATATTATATTTTCGTATGAAAATAGGCTTAATCCCTAGTTGTATAAATAAAACCCTAGTTATATTAATCCCTAGTTGTATAAAATATGACTATGGATAGTAGACTAGCGAAACATGATAGTGAAGCATGTCACTTACGTACGTGACGTAGGCATATACAAAAAATAGAAAACTGGCGATAGCTTAAGGCTAGGCGTACACTGGTTAGTCAAGACAAGACAAGACGAGATTAGTCACGTTTAGTCACAGTACTTCACATAGATGCTTATGAAGCAACACACACCGATTAAGCCAATTTGGATGGCACGCTCTGTATGTGAATCACTGTGACTAAACGTGACTAATTTCGTCTTGTCTTGACTAGCGTGTGTACGCCTAGCCTTACCTAACAAAAGCCTTTCAGAATTATCACGATTAGTGCAAGCTGCACAATTTTGGACAAATTGATTATTACCTTCGCTACTACACAAAAAGAATTACATTCACCTTGTCCTCAAGAAGTACGTTAGCTTTGGACCTCAAAAGTCTTCTGATGAGGCTCAAATCACCACTGTAGCCGGCAATCATCAAAGGTGTGATCCCTCTTTGGTTGATACAATCTACATTGGCTCCGTCGTCAATTAACCGATCCACAATATTCTCCCATTGTCTTTTCACTGATAAGTGCAGTAGGGTGTACCCTTTCTGTGGGAAAATAATTAGGCAAAATAGTTGAGTTTCTGCTGAATGATTTCCGGGAAAGATTTATCATGAGAGCTATTTTTATTGAAGTTTTGTTTTGATTGCTTGTACATGTTCAAACAATATATATAAATATTTTACAAGAATATTCAATATATAATCATACTTTACATTACATGATTATTTTATAGAAGCACTATTGACTTATTGTTTTAAAGTAATGAAATGTGGAACAGTGTCAATCGAACATGACTCCACAGCAAAAAAATCCAAATGAATTTCTGCAGGCTATACAAACTTCTTATCTTCAAACCTACCTTGTTAGCATGATTGACTACTTCCTTAAAACTGCTCGAAAACCGTGAAATAGTATTCAAAAGATCGAGAAAAGCGTCCTGATGCCAGCAGTCTGATTGGATAGCCAATAGCATGGCGTTGTCGCCTTCTGTATTCGCTGCAGCTATGTCTGCCGACCTCTTGATGAGCAAATCGATCATTTCGAATCGCTTACATTTCACGGCCCACATCAGACAAGTCCAACCGTTCTGTTGAAAATTACAAATTTTTCTAATTATTTAGACTAGTTGAAAAATTATCTACAAATATAGAATACAGGGAGTTGTTGCTCATCAACCTGAAATATGCCTCAAATCGTAAATTTGGAACTATATTGAACCAAAAACTCAATTTCTTTACTGTTAATTAATTTTGATTACTGTACTGTATCAACTACTAACTTACTTGATACTTGTTGTCTGGGTCGTTGACTAAGATAATAGTTAATTCTATAACTGAGATAGACCGTAAACTAAAAGATTAACTCCTGTTAGTGCTTATGTTTGAGATCTACAATGAATTGAATTCCAATAGAATCTTGGATTCTGAAATGAATTTAAATCATTTATTACCTTTCCACAACAATTGATTTGACACCCATGTTTCAAAAGTCTTTTGACAACGGAAAAGTTTCCAATAGCTACTGCTCCTTGTAGAAGGTCACAATCATCCTGAAACAATAGCAATAAAGTTGAAGTTTTATCTAGAAAAATCTTTCAAAATAAAGGAAATGAATACTCACCCAATTATTAATTGAAGCAGACATCAAAGATCCTGAATAAGTAATGTTTATGAATGTGACTGTTTTTATTGAATTAATTTACCATTTGAATTGTTATACAATACTGTGTATACAATTATACTGGTATTGCGGTAAGCCAATTTTTTATTAGGGCTAATTTTTCAAAAATTAATGCCCTCTCATAAAAATAAATGCCATAGAACCGCCAGGTAGTTTTTCATTGAAAAAATCTTATACCAATCAGTTACGGCCAATATAAAAAACTATACAATCTTTAACGTTAACCTTCGGAGTTGATATAATATCAAGGTAAATTTTACAATCTGATAATCTAATAATATTGTATTGTCTTTGTTTATCTTGTAGGCCTAGTAGAGTAGCCTATTCATTACTTTATTAAAGTATACATTTTCCTTTACACTTTTTTCAAAACAATAAATTCATTTAAAGTAATAGAGTATTTTTTAATGTTAATAAACTGAAAGTCTTACTATGAATACAAAAACTGAGTATTTTCATAATTGTATTATTTAAATATGTATTTATTAAAAAAATAACGGCAGTTGTTGATGGAAACAAAACTAAGAACTCTAATATTTTGATTCTGTTATTTCAAGACTTAATTTATGTAGTCTTTGTTTGGCGTTGTTTAAAAATTAAATTGGTGAATACATTTAAATTATTATTATTATCAGGCTCAATAAATCGCCGTGTATATAAACTTTACATGGGGCTTATTATACTCATAATACAACGTTGATGAATCATTGTGTAGTGTGTATATATTCGCGTTTATCCTAGCATAAAAATAAACAACTTAATAAAAATATGTATGTTATGTTAATGATTAGGAATAGGTGAAATGAATAATAATACAAATAACAAATCTTCAAGTCCTTACCAGAACATCAGTGTTGAGAATGATCCGTATCTCTTGCAATTCATCCTTTTTCAAGTACGAAATATAGTTACTTGCCCTTTTTGTACTGGATGTCTCCTTTGACGCTTCTCCTTCTTTTTCGGCATTCTTCCTGTTCTCTTTCTTTCTCATTCTTTTGTTGCCTTTTGTCATTTTAAAAATTGTCAGGTAGTTGTTAAAAAAATGATAGATAAAAGTCTAAAATATTATTTAAAAATCGCATTGAAAGTGACAGTTCACTTGACGATCGATTACGTCAACCAAACAACACAATTACACCGTCTTATCATATGTTGGTGTGTTTGAATTCAAACGGAAGAAAGATAATAGATCGGTCTTGATGTGATAATCTTCATATTCAGATCCATCCAAGGTAATTAATCATTACTAATTATTAATTAAATAATTTTTTCTATTCACCTTGGATCCAATATTTTGAAATTTGAATCTATTTCCATAAAAAACCACAATGATAATTTTATAAGTAGACATAATAACAAACGCAACATGTCCTAAAATACATATTTGTAGCACATTATTATTTGTACATATTATTTAGATCTATAATTTATCTTTAGGGTCATTTACAAGTTGATTTACTTTTGCAGTGAATTTCTGAATAATTTAACGTAACAAGTTGATAGAATGATTGATACTGTGCAAGTGTACTGTATGTATGTATTTTGTTGAGTAATTGAGAAAGAAATCCAGAAATATTGGCGGTAATTAGTTTTTAAAAAATTATTGATCAATTGTAGAGGGTGTAATTATGTATTTTCCAATGCTAAAAATATGATCATATTTCTACCTATTTAACTTAATATTCAAATAATATTATTACTACATTGATGGATGAAAAATAGGTTCTATATGTATTTGATATTCATTGCAACTCTTTTTCTGAATACCTGAGATGAAATTTTGAGATTTCAATCGTATAGCCAAGCTTGATTGAATAGTATAGGGTTTAGATCTAGGTTCAACAGGTTGTTGCCAATTTTAAAAGAAATTTAGGGCTCTACTATTTTTGTTTTAATAGAGCCTTTAAGAAATAAGCTCGTATTTTTTGTGCCCTATTTTCGAAATCAAGCTAGCAGTGGAAAATCAGTGATGAAAATCATGTGTTTGATGATTGGGCATCTTTTCTAGAAGAAAATTGAATGAGGTTAATTTTGGGATAAGAATTAGAAACAAATTTTAAGTAAACAAATAGTTGGCATTCCCAAATGAAATTCCAGTTTTTAACTGTATAATAATCTAAAACTATTTGAATTATTTTCAAGAAGTAAAATTTTAGTCATTCACTTGAATTATTATTAGGTTGAGACTCACTGCTCTTGGATTTCTATAGAAAACAAATACTCAATGCTCTTCCAAAAATGAAAAAAATACTTTTCATCTGACAACTAGCTGAAGTGATAGTGTTCGTATAAAATTTGAAAAATTGAAAATAAAAGCAAAATTGAAACCTATAAGAATGAAGAAGTTTGTTTCTTTCCGTTAAAAAAATTCAATGCTCGAAAATTCTACAAGATAATGAAGATTTCTGATCGCATGAAGCCAACATCAAGATCATGGAAAAATGGTTTGAAAGGCGCAACACGAACCATTTTCAAAGCGGTCAAATTCAAGAAAGCTGTCAATTTTTTTATAGAAATCATTCATGAGTACGAAATACTCGACAGAAAGTTGAAGGACGTTGTTTCTGTATCCGATATTCTGTTTTTGGCAGAAGAGCACCCCAAACTTTTCTGCTTGTTCTGTTTTTGTAATTTTAGTATCATGTTTCTACATGCTGCAGGTTTTAATTTGAAATTGAGAGAATGTTTGTAATGGGGTTTCTCAATGGGGCCCCATTTTTAAATAACAAAATGAACTTTTAAAACTGAAATTGTTTTGTTTTCATACCTCTTAAATTGTTTTAGAGCTTCAGCTAGACTTGTTTCGTGTACAATATAATTCTCTTATAATGAGTAGGTGTACTAAACTTGGTTGAAAATGTTTGAAATTTTGGCATATTTTTCAAGATTAATTTTGATTCTAGTAAAACATTTAACCTATTCTTGATACAATAAATTACCAAATTAAATCATCGACCAAAAATTATTAAATTTATTTATTCATCAAACCATTGTTTATTAAATGTTAAAGAAGTATATTATATATGATAAGACATTATATTTATGTAGTCAATATCATAAACTATTATTATTAATAAGAATCTCAATAAATGTGATTATTGCTAAAATAATATATGTGCAATGTAATTTGTACAATAATATGCTACGATATCAATCACACTTGGGATGCTGAACGATGAAAGAAACAGAAACTAAGAATTCAAATCTTGAGAGATGAATTATTCTTTAGAAAGAACTTTCTAGATTTTACTGGAACCTTGCTACAAGGCTACATGGATGTATTATAGCGTGTCTACAGCAAGTCTAGTAGTAGGCCTACTTGAGTTTACACTTTACATTGCATTTACTAACCGTGTTTTAATGGTTTTTTAACAGTTATGTCATTAATAATATTGGAAAAAAATCTATTTTTTGAGCTTCCATAATTGTAACTGTTACTGCCTAATAGTTACTCAAGTATGCTTTGCACTTGGATAACAATTTGGGAAAGGTACTTTGGTTTTTTGAAAAAATAATCGTGATTGAAAATAAACGATATTTAATACTCTTTCGATAATATACAGATTTACAATTTTATAGATGCAAAATCATTATACTACTCATCAATAATAATATATACAGTAGCTTACATAGTATAATGGAATCAAATGCTATGGTAAACATAAACCACAAATAAACTAAGAATGAGAATAATCTATGTTTCAAGATTTTGCATACCCTGTTGAAAAAATCACAGAGTTTTTAAATGAACTTTCATAATGCTTTTTGATTTCAAACTTGAATCAAACATGTTCTCTTAATCTAAAGTTTTATTGAATCAATTTTATTCATAAGTGAAAAGCTTCACAAGGATAAGCACTAATTAAAAAATGGTTTTCTTTTTTATAATTATTAAGGACAACACAACTGTAAATTATCCATGTTAGATTGTTTAGTTTATTTGAAAACAATTACTCCAACTGAAAGAGTACTTTTAGAAATAAAATACTTTAGGAACAAAGTAATTCAAAATTGTATCAATAATTAAAAGGCGATTCAGACTTAAAAACAGTTTGGATTGTCTGTGTATATTTGACTTCTTGTACCTCGATTAACAATAAACACTTTGTATATACTTTTTATACATAAATACTTAGTATATCCTAGTTCAATCAGTATCGATATTTGATATTTTATGTATAATATTGTAAACTATCTGAGCAATTATCTTAAAATTGAGCACTCTTGAATAACATTTTGTTTTGCAGAATATTTAGTATATTCTAGTTCAATCAGTATCGATATTTGGTATTTTATTTATAATATTGTAAACTATCTGAGCAATTATCTTAAAATTGAGGACTCATGAGTAACATTTCGTTTTGCAGAAATAGCCGATTCATCTTTGACGGGAACGTCTTGAAAACAATGCATGGCACAATGAAACTAACTTATTATCCAACTCAAGGACATCTATACATAGTAAGGTAAGAAAATCATTTTCATACTTGAACCTAACGTTTTTGGAATGGATTAGAAACAATTTATTGAGTAGAAAATCACCCATACTTGATACAAGAGTAGTGAACAATATACGGAAATACAAGCAATGTACGGAAATATGGCACTAACACACACCTACTGGAATATTCTGTATAATAATGGAATTGAATAATGCAAAATTAAAATTTTTACTTGCATTAACTAAATAAGGAAAATCACTCAGACATTATTAGATACTGCAGTGGGATGTTTTGACTCCCTTGAACTTTGGTAGAATAGCTACCATAAATACTCCCAAAACATACATAGTAGCTCATATTAACTGTTTGTACCTAGCATCAAAGGTGTAAACTTTATCTATTGACAATACAGACAACAGACTTTATAAAATATAGACAATATATTTGGCAGTATTCGCTAATAGCTACCAATATTGTATCATGATTATGATAGATGATAATGGAATCTGGATAAGTGTATCCACTTTTGAATGCAAAAATACCAACTTTTAGGTGAACTTGATAGTTATATTGCTTCGAAATTTTACTTTATGGACGCAAGGCTTCTTGATATTGAGAATATCATAATTATCCTCTATTTACAAATATATTCATAAAATATTGCTCTCTAATACTTTTTCAACTTTAAACTCCAAAATAACATTCCACTTCTTGAAAAAATAGCATTGCATCCCTAAAATTACATATCTATTTACACCCATACTCTATACTTAGACGTTTGGAACATAGTATGGTAACGTTTGATAAATTCGAACAAAAAAATTCAGTACTGTGTAAGACCTTTCTTACATTATAACAAACAAATATACATATCTTTGGTATTCAATGCGGTTACCATACAACAAAATACGTAACCATGAGGAAAACTAGGGGGTTATTGTCCCAGTTGCACTAAGGTATTTTGAGCTCAACTGACAATGTTTGGAGTGATCAAAGATTGGAACTTAATCCACTGACTTGCAACCGACCTATTGTCGGTTTTTACAACCGGTTTGTTGAGCTTTTCATCTACAATTAACAATTTTTCAAGTGAAATCGAAGATTAACTCAATTCACTTTCGATTAACCGACTTATTGTCGGTTTTTTGTAACCGTGGTCTTAATCCGTCTTCTTGCAACCGACCCATTGTCGGTTTTTTGAAAACACTCTGTTAAGTTTAATCTCCAATTAACAACGTTGAGAGAAATCGTAGATCAACTTAATCCGCCTTCTTGCAACCGACCCGCTGTCGGTTTTTTGCAAACACTCTGTTAAGTTTAATCTCCAACTAACAATGTTAAGAGAAATCGTAGATCAACTTAATCCGCCTTCTTGCAACCGACCCAGTCGGTTTTTTAAAACGGTCTGTTAAGTTTATCTCCAACTAACAACGTTGAGAAAAATATTAGATTATCTTAATCTACTTCTGAGCAACCGACCTAATGTCGGTTTTTTGCAAACTGTCTGTTGAGCTTTTCATTTCCAATATTAACAATGTTTTAAGAAAAAACGAAGATTAACACTAAGGCTAGGCGTACACCGGTTAGTAAAGACAAGATTAGTCACGTTTAGTCACAGTAATTCACATAGTTGCTTATGAAGCAGCACAAACTGATGCAATGACTAATCGGTGTGTGTTGCTTCATAAGCAACTATGTGAAGTATTGTGACTAATCTCGTTTTGTCTTGTCTTGACTAACCGGTGTACGCCTAGCCTTAATCCTTTTTCGTGCAACTGGCCTCTAACCTTTTCGATTTCACTTTCGTACTGATAAGTCTATCAGACCAGGCTCGGAGACTGGAGGCGTTGGGAGGGTGGGTGGTAGATAGGGTATAAGGTGAGGGGGGAGGAAGAACTTGTGTTGGGGGTAGGGTGGGGAGGAAAACGATGAAGGTGAGAGTGCTGACGTGAACGAGTTTTCCGACGGAAAACTCATGGTGCGCGGTAGCATGAATGGAGGGTACGGCCACAGGGAGGGGGGGAAAGTGGAGGGGGGACAGTATGGGGGGATTAGGGGATAGGGGGGTAGTGGCAGATCCATCCATGGTGCGTGATGGATGTGGTGTTGCGGTGGTGTTGTGTAGGAAGACATCGGGGGTGAGAATCTGTTAGCCAATAAGTGTCGGTCGTAGTTGTCTTCAGTACAAGACAAGAGCGATGTGTTGTGCTTAGTGTCTTCATCCGATAGGGAGCACCGCTCGACAGGTGAGCCTATTGAGGAGATGCCACTATCCGGGGTGGGAGTCACTGACAAGGGCGATGATCGTTTCTTCATTTCTGCAAACAAAGACGAAAGCACGAATGAATATTGGGTTCAATTTGCTAGTCTAGTTGAAAAGGTGATAGTTTTATAGCCACTATGAAAACGAGATACGTGTTACAAATAATGGAACATATATTAGAGTATGTGTGAACAAATGATGTTTTCTTGGGATAGCCTATTTTTAATGACAATTTAAATTTGCACTTTAGTCAAGACAAGACAAGATTAGTCACGTTCAGTCACAGTAATTCACATAGTTGCTTATGAAGCAGCACACACTGATGCAACAACTAATCGGTGTGTGTTCGGTGTGCTTCATAAACAACTATGTGAAGTACTGTGACTGAACGTGACTAATCTCGTCTTGTCTTGACTAACCGGTGTACGCCTAGCTTTATGCAAGTATTCTTTGTAATGCTTGTGTAATGATTTATCTATGGTAATACCAAGATTCAGTCTCAACGTCCATTGGAACTGTTTCCGTACGAAAACGTCCTACGTCCGAACAGCCGGCCATTTGATTCAATTTTAGCATTTCGGACGATCGGTTCTAGTGGATGACTAGGCTAAGAATATAGATATGCTGTATAGTAGATTATACCTGAATGTATACATAATGGGAGTTTTCTTATGATATTCTCAATGACTATTAGAAATTTCATGTTTGGTAGGCCTACTTTCAATTCTAAAATAACAATATTACCTATTTTCACAATAATTTCGTAAATTCGTAACAAGGTTTCCGTAGGTAGATGATTTAGGTTGATTGTAGTCGACGAAAAAAATAAATTTGAAATAATCAAAATAAATATTAGGCCTAAGTGGTTCATTTTTTAAATGAAAAAAATCTATGTTTAAAATGTAAGTATGAATAATGAAAGCAAGGTGTTATAAAAAGGATAGGATAAAAGAATAGTCTTGAACTTGTTCGACGAGTAACGGTACAGACACCACGACACCTAGTAGCGAAAAACGGAACTAATACCGAAGTTCTAATATTCGCTACTAGGCTGCAGACACGTCGTGCCAACAATGATTATCTCCTCTCAATGAAACTTCTAACAATCTACTGGAACATTGGAGAGGCTTTATCATAGAGAAGCGATACTCTCTAGTCTCCTAATCTGTTCTGTGGCTTTATCTGCTGTATTTTTTGGAATTCACCCTCAGGTTGAACCTCTTTCTTTGCTGAGAATATAAATACATTTTCTTTTACTGAAATTCGATACTGTATGAGATTAGTCTACTATTTTTACAACAAAAATACGTACAAAAGAAGTTTATGTTCTTTATTAACGTTCTATCCTTCTATCACCTTTCTTAATTTCGTCACAGACAACAGTATAGTTAGTCTATGATTTCGTTCTTTGTCATCCTTATCCCCTTTATGGTGATAAGCTGCCCAACTGTCATATTTCTGGAAATCTGCAATATTATTACACATGACTATAATATGCAATCACTTACCATGAATATCATCATCCTTGTCCTTTGACGGCTGCAACCTTCGTTTCAATCGAGATTGTCCAGTTTCTCGAAATCCTTTTGCGAACGGATTGTTGTCGATCTTCAATTTCGTTATTTTCTCATTCTGCGAAAACAAAACAATCAGGTTATTGAAGAAAATTGCTTCAAAATAACTCGAGACTAATGTTAATTAAAACCGGCAATATGAAATTAACTTAATTTCATATTGCCGGTATACTGTATACCGGCAATTTAGGTGTAGGTGTTTAGATCGCTGTATACCGTATACCGGTACAGGGAGCTAAACACCTATAGTGCGATTCACGTCAAGAAGTCAGCATTGCTTAGATGGGAGTTTGCTATCCTTGTTCAGCACAAGGCAGTTGCTGATATCTCTATCCTATTCGCACTGTGCATTGTTGTCGCACACAGTCCCAACAAACACGTTTGGTGCAGTTTTCTCTTTCTCTCTCAATGGAACTTGGCATCAATGCTCCTCATATAAACAATGCTGACTTCTTGACGTGAATCGGACTATAATACAAAATAAATCTGTATTTATTCGCAATCAGATTGAATAGAATTGCAACCATAACGCTTTTACAATTAGAAAGTTATTACTTGGTATGATGTAGCCAAGTTTAAACGACTATTTTAGACTAACCACATATAAATGGTTTATTATCCAAGTATTAATTCAATGAATGGATTACGGTATCTATGTGGATTCTATAAAATTTGGAAAAAATAAAATATATTATAACCAATACAAAAGGAAAACAAATACAGTACAAGGGTTAATACGATCACGTAAAAAATCATATATAGTAGAGAGATGTAAGACTCGTGAATTTAATGTTGTTTTTAAGGTGTTGAATAAATCGATTATCATTCATTTTATATGAGCTACGAACCTGATAGGCAGTAACAGCCACAAATTCAGTTTCCTTGAACCTGAAGGAAGCGGTTGGACTCCAATGAACAGCCAGCACATCAGATGCCATCACCAAGTGAATGGTAGGCATGTACTTGTGCATCGAAGTTAGAACTATCTGAAATTTCAAAGCAGAGTAAAAATTATTGAGGATAATTGGAAACGCTCCCAAGGAGACGATCATAGAATCGAATATTTCACAATAAAAAGGGCACTGAACTACCGAATGAATATAGAAAGATATCTTTGAAGACGTTATAAAAATAGGTAAACATTGATTTTACCGATGAAAAGATGAGTCACAATATGTATAATATGTCCATATAGGCTAGGCGTACACCGGTTAGTCAAGACAAGGCAAGACGAGATTAGTTACGTTTAGTCACAGTAATTCACATAGTTGCTTATGAAGCAGCACACACTGATGCAATGACTAATCGGTGTGTGTTGCTTCATAAGCAACTATGTGAAGTACTGTGACTAAACGTGACTAATTTCGTCTTGTCTTGTCTTGACTAACCGGTGTACGCCTAGCCATAGAGGGGATACAATACAGCCAATTCCAGCCGAAAATTATTGAGTAGTAGCCTATTCTCTACCTCTAGTATCAGTTTTTCTCTAAAATACCACAAAACATTCTTCAATCATCTCAAATTTCAAGAGCGATACAATGTGTGTGATTAGCGAGCTTGTCTTTGTTGAAATCATGAAATTTTAAAGAAATACAATACTTTATCTGTGATCTAACTTTCCTCAACTAGGCCCTTATCATTCTTATTAATATAATAACATTTTCTCTAAAATTTCACTTAACACTCTTCATTCTCCTCGATACAATGTGTGTGATTAGCGAGCTTGTCTTTGTTGAAATCATGAAATTTTAAAGAAATAAAATACTTTATCTGTGATCTGACTTTCCGCAACTAAGCCCTTATCATTCTTATTAATTTTTTAACATTTTCTCTAAAATTCCACTCTTCATTCTCCTCGCATTTTTCTCTAACATTTCACGAAATATTCTTCAATTGATTCACATTTTCCATCAATTTTTCTCTAAAATATCACCAAACATCCTACTCACATTTCCGGAGCGATCCAGCGTGTGATTAGCGAGCTTGTCTTTGTTGAAATCATGAAATTTTAAAGAAATACAATACTTTATCTGTGATCTAACGTTCCTCAACTAGGCCCTTATCATTCTTATTAATTTTTTAACATTTTCTCTAAAATTCCACTCTTCATTCTCCTCGCATTTTTCTCTAACATTTTACAAAATATTCTTCGATTGATTCACATTTTCCATCAATTTTTCTCTAAAATATCACCAAACTTCCTACTCACATTTCCGGAGCGATCCAGCGTGTGATTAGCGAGCTTGCCTTTGTTGAAATCATGAAATTTTAAAGAAATACAATACTTTATCTGTGATCTAACGTTCCTCAACTAGGCCCTTATCATTCTAATTGATTTTTTAACATTTTCTCTAAAACTTCACTTAACACTCTTCATTCTCCTCGATACAATGTGTGTGATTAGCGAGCTTGTCTTTGTTGAAGTCATAAAATTTTAAAGAAATAAAATACTTTATCTGTGATCTGACTTTCCTCAACTAGGCCCTTATCATTCTTATTAATATTTTACCATTTCCTCTAAAATTCCACTTTACACTCTTCATTATCCTCGCATTTTTCTCTAACATTTCACGAAATATTCTTCAATTGATTCACATTTTCCATCAATTTCTCTATAAAATATCACCAAACTTCCTACTCACATTTCCGGAGCGATCCAGCGTGTGATTAGCGAGCTTGTCTATGTTGAAATCATGGAATTTTAAAGAAATACAATACTTTATCTGTGATCTAACTTTCCTCAACTAGGCTCTTATCATTCTTATTGATTTTTCAACATTTTCTCTAAAATTCCACTTAACACTTTTCATTCTCCTCGCATTTTTCTCTAACATTTTACGAAATATTCTTCAATTGATTCACATTTCCCATCAACTTCATTCTCATCTCTTCATTCTCCTCGCATTTTTCTCCAACATTTTACGAAATATTCTTCAATTGATTCACATTTTCCATCACATCACCAAATTTCCTACTCACATTTCCGGAGCGATCCAGCGTGTGATTGGTGAGCTTGACCTTGTTGAAGAGGATGCTCTGCGCCATCCAGTGGCGGCCGAGGGCGGGCGAATCAGGGTGGATGTAGAGTCGCGACGCGGGCGGCAGCTGAGGCTCGGCGTTGCCGATTGGCGTCCATTGGGCGCCGTTGAACTTGTAGCGTTTGCCGCTCGACAGATTCAGTTCCAGGAGGACAAAGTAGCGAGCGTCGGGATCCAGACCGGCTGCCTCAAGACGTAGGTAGGGGAACATTCGTCTGCAATCGATAGAAAAGACATAGGTTAGTCAGAGTCTAGTCAGAGACGTCGCAGCGTCAACATCGTTTTAGTTAGTGTAGTGTAGTAGTAGTGATTTCAATAACAACAGTCGACCTTGTTTCTTTTGTTTCTATAAGACTCTAAAAACAGTGTTCAATTTATGAAGTCACCTCCAGATGGAATAATTCCGCAGTTCGAGGTTGTTAGTTTTTATAGTTTTCACACTATACCAAAGATATTTCAATCATCTAGCACCAAATTTATATAATCTACTACCTGAAAACATTAAACACGTAAAAACATAGATCATACTATAAGGCTAGGCGTTCACCGGTTAGTCAAGACAAGACAATACGAGATTAGTCACGTTTAGGCCTGGTTTTCATTAGTAGAGTTAGTGGTAGAGTTCCCTGGGCGAGTACTAACTATCTTGTGAACTCTCCCAATGAAAACGTTCATAGTAGAGTAGAGTGATGGTAGAGTACTTGTTTTTAAGTACCAAGTAAGTAGAGTAGAGTTAGTACGGTAGAGTTAGTATGCTAGTTACTCTACCACTAACTCTACTAATGAAAACCAGGCTTTAGTCACAATAATTCACATAGTTGCTTATGAAGCAGCACACACAGATGCAATGACTAATCGGTGTGTGTTGCTTCATAAGCAGCTATGTGAAGTACTGTGACTAAACGTGACTAATCTCGTCTTGTCTTGTCTTGACTAACCAGTGTACGCCTAGCCTTAAAGTAACTAGTGGTATTTCACTGCAGATAATTAATGTTTTTACTTACATTATTGGACTCTATTGGAATGCATTTCACTCCTGATGAGGAGCTTCATCAGGACATCAGCCGGGCTTCATTAGGGCTGATGAAGCTCCTGATCTTGAGTGAAATGCATTCCAATAGAGTCCAATAATGTAAGTAAAAACATTAATTATTTACAGTGAAATACCAGTCATTACTTTAATAGTATTTTCTACAAGTATTTCGTCATGGAAAACAGCATTGATTTCACATAAATCACTTCAAAAAGTTTCAAGCAATATAGTACAAAATTGGTTAACAAGCAAAGGGAGAATTGGAGTATGGTGAATAAAGAAGATAATAATTCAATGTCTAGTAATTATTCATCATGATATTATCGCCTATATTCAGAAAACAATTTCTACAAAAATTTGAACATGACCATAACACGAAAGTGACGTGAGATAAGTAGCAGCAACTCACAAAAAGCGCAGCATTAAAAAGAGAGGATGAAACTGTAGTGTTGATCAGGTGGAGCGGATCATCTTCAGGAGAGGGTGAGAATTAGAGGAAGAACGATAGATCGAGAGGGGAAGAAATAGAGTGAGTAAGAGTGAGAGAGATGATTGAGGCTGCTTATTTTGAGTGGAGGCGGCAGGATGAGACAAGCCGCCTGTTGAGCGCGACAGACAAAACAGAAGGCCAGTGTTTGGGTAGGACACGACACTGCCTTTGGTGCAAAGAAGGGCCAAGGCTCCTCTCTGAAAAGGGCGGCGTTTTTGATGTGCTAAGGGCTGGCAGAGGCGCCAGCCGGAAGACCTCAAAGGGCCTCCTACTCGCTCAGAGATCATCTCTTCTGAATCTGGTTGACTGCATGGCAAATAGCATCCCTCTCTCTCTCCTGCTAAAAGCCGCCGCCGCAAATACAGGCGCGCTGATGCTGATACGGTAGCACTGCTGAGACACCGGCCTAACCTAACCTAACCTCTCAATCCTTAGATAAAGGAGAAACAAGCTGAGGACCACACCCGTTCAATGCACATGTCCGCATTGATAAGCCCTTCCCGATTGCATCCAAACATAATGGGCGCATCTATATAGTCATGAATATAGTATTAAGCCCGGTCTAAACGCTACCTGTTAGCTTACGTTTTTGCTTACGTCTGGTTTACGCGTTTACAGGCGACTATTAAATTATTTTATTGTCGAACTATTATTAATTTCAGTGTAATTTGTAAAATTAGTAACGCTTATTTATTTTCATAAATTATATTAGAAATGACATAATCGTATCGTAGTTGTAGATACTTGAAAACTATCTTGAAATATGTGTAAATAATAAATTTCAGAGATCAATTTCTTTTGGCTGTACTAATTCTTTTTTTCTGGTATTCTTTCCATTTTCCTCTGTAGGCTACATGCTGTATAAATTAATAATGATTCAGACTCTTCTTCGCACACAGGCATTTCAGCCCATGTGAAGAATATTTTTTCTCTGTATTGCACAATTATTGTATAACCTTTGTTCTGTATCTTTGAAGAGGAATAAATCAAATTGAAATTGAATTTTCAGAAATAAATTAACTGCCAACAGTCGATTAATTTCTTCAATCTATGAATAATTTTGAAGATTAAAAAAGTAATGACATATAATTTAGGAAATAACCATGAATATTGATCGACTGGTAATGCTTAAACCAAGAGAATAGTTTCTTGCTGAGAAGTGGGCAGAGAGATTGAGATGGCGGCTGCTACAATGCCAGGGCCGTAGAGAGACCGATTTCTCGAGTCGTTTTCCCGGGGCCCGGGCTCATAGATTGTTTAAAGGGGCCAGGAAAAATAAATAATAATCACAATAAATAAAAAATAAATTATACATGGAATATTTTTAGTTGAATTATGGCTGAAACTTATGTTTTTGAACACTGAAATTTACCCCGAACCCCCCTTCACCACCCTGACCTCCCGGTATGAGGGGCCTTGTCAGGTAATTTTTCTTGGGGCCCGTTACCCCGGTCGTACACCGGAGCAATACGCCATAGGCAACTAGCAACATATTGATCATATGATTGTCTACTCTATACAAACCAATAGTTCAATGCACACTGAAACAACTGCTTTAGGTGTGCATTGGACTATTTGTTTCTATAGAGTAGAATAGTGCCTATTGCTTAGTGCTCCGGTGTACGAGCTGCCTTAAACTTATCTACATCCCTGTACAATGCTGCCAAAGATGCGTACAATATTACTCCCTAGATAGACATATCGTAAAGCCTACTAAAAAATTAAGGCGTAAATACTAACTTATGTTAGACACAAGTATGTTTTACATGCAAAATAAAACATTTCAGGTCAATTTTGAAATATCCTAAGACCAAAACCATAGACTAACTATACTATGGTCTGTGGTTTTGTGGTTTTGTGGTCTGTGCCAAAACTTTCAACCTGAAATTATCAACTGAGTGCAAACTTCTCCAAGTTGGCGGCACTGCTATATTATTACACTAGCATTTTCAGACTCGCGCATGCGTACTTAACATTTCCCCCTTCATGCCACCGACCATCCAGAACTATTCTCTTGGTGCGATCACTATACCTGCATTGGGTCAGGTTAGGCCTTATGCTGAAACCATAGTGATAGTGGATGCAGTTAGTTACGGCAACCCTTGTCTGTCGGCATTGTAAAAAGGTGCTTATCTCTGGCTCCACTCTCGGAGGCCGCTAAGCTATTACAAGTTGGGCACCTTTTATATATAGTTTTTGATAGTATCGGAGGTGGTAAAGAGCTACCGCTACTTATTGGCTGGCTATACTTCGCTAAGTGGGGTAATAAAGACGAGGGTTGAGATAACGTTTAATTTGGGACGGCTCCAGTGGGGATGTTGGTGGACGCAAAAAATGTCATACGGTAGTCAGTAGTGGTTTGAGTATAGCAGGATCCTTTTAAATTGTCAGAAAACACCTGATTGATGTACGCTCGTTTACTAACGTTAAATCAGCTGTTTTCTGACAAGTTAAAAGAATCCTGCTATAGTTTATAAGCATTCCAAGGACAGCGGTAGTTGATGAAGGGTCTGATACAGCGACCTCATTAATTTATAATGGTACCTAACTGTGAATGTAATTGCAAATGTTTATGGTAATTGTAGCCTAAAAACGTGGTCACTGGTCTGATATGTGGTAATTGTGCGTCTGATACAGCGACCACATAATTCGAATGTATAATAATAATTACAAATGTATTTCAATTCAAATCTGTCTATGGTGATTGCACCCTGAATGTAATTACAAAATTAATTTAATTCGAATTAATGATATGACATGATAATTATTGGCATGATATGAATGCCCACCCAACTGTTACGAAGATAGATGGCTTCCTGGCTTCCTGAGATAGATGTGGGGTTTTCAAGTTTGAATATGTTCCGTAACCTACAACTCTTGAGTCTAATAAGTTTCATAAAAAATTAAGGAGTCCTGGACAGGAGAAAAGTGGAAACACGCTGGACGTGAATAGTACGATTTACTACTAATAATATGTTGATGTCTATTATTATTGTACGTACTATTATAATTGTTACGATGTACTATTACTATCATTATATGTCTAGAATGTGTTCACCTTTTACTTTTATTAAAGGACATGAAAGATGAATTGTATCAAAAGACTTGATACTAGTACAGAGTAAATTGTATCGCCACTATCCCAACAAAGTCACAAATGAAGGAATATTTGAGGAAGTAAATAAATAAGGAAGCATACTTGATTAATATTAATATAATACAGTATGCCAATAGATTATGATCCCTTTTCGATAAACGATATACTCGTAGCTGATTACACAATAGTTGGAGACAGGTCGTAATTTAAATCATGGGGTTTTATATTAATGCTTTGAACATAGCTCGTAGACACGAGTGAAATTTTAGTCTTTACGAGTTCCAACTCACATCCAGTGTAATCGTGACCCTAGATTCAATTTTTTTTAAATCAAGTTATTTATTTCTTTATATGATATTATTTCAAACCGAATTGAAATTTTGTCTCGGGGTTATTGCTCATTGTATTGTTATTGCCCTTTCAAGGTCGGATTGGTTTTTCACATACACCCTAATGTGACATCTAAATGACGGACAGTTCACATCCAGCTGGACAGTCAACAGCGGTCATGTTGGGGGAGTCAGGGGAATCGGATTTTAACACGACAGTTACTCCAACAAAGATTTCAGGGCCGCGAAATGGAATAGATGTGTTTACAGTAGTAGGGTAGGTCATGTTTGTCACACAGAAGTGTTTGATTATTATCAGAGGGGGAAAACAGTATTAGGGGATCGCGGTGAAGCCTCCGCTAAAAGGTGTTTAGTGAGGTCTTGGGGTGGAATTGTATATATGTATTTTTATTATTATTGTGTATCTATCACTAAGGGGTGTTTGCTAGCCTAGTCAAGCTTTTAAGCCGGGTTCGGAACCCCTATAAACGTACACACTTCAGTGTTTTAATGCAGTTTGTTTATTTATATAAATAGGTCTCTTTTGTGTTTAGTCGCCTTTGTAGTTTCGGCATAGAATTGGCTGAAGTGGTTTTCGAGAGTTTTGAGTGGAAACGGATATGAATGGCAGGAGTTTTCAGTTTTGTTTACTATTTTCCTTTATGCTAGAGAATGAACTCGCTAAAGTTTTAATTTTGTCGAAAACATAGATTTTGAGGATTCAGTTTGAATTATACTGTTCAGTATTCTATTTATTTATCAAACAAGGCTAGAGTTATGTTTTGTAGATTAAGTTTTCTGTTTTACGATTCAATTTTAATATACTGTTCTTCTTTAGATTATAGCACTCTAAATTTTTTTTTCAAATTAGGCTGATGTTATGTTCTATGTTTTGCACTTCGAATTGAATATACTCCATTTTATTAATTAATTCAACAAGGCTGAAGTAATGTTTCATGTTTTAACGCTTCAAATTTAATATAGGCTACTCAATATGATTCGATTTCATCTATTTTTTTTAACAAGTCTGAGTGTCATCGTTACCCACATCCATTTCTCTCTTATCTACTAGGACACGTTGGTCAATCTTATATTTATCTACATTTCTCATCTTTCTCTATTTCATTTTCCTTCTGTTCTCTCTTTGGCATTTCCTTTATCGGCGCTAGATACTCATCACATCTATTTTTGACCTTGCCTGGAGACAGAATCTCATTCGCAAAAGTTATGGTGGACAACTGATTAAAACAGGCTGCTAAAATGTTTCCAATTTGCTTCTTATCTTTCTTCTCTTTTTTTTCTCTCTTTTGAGGGGCTAGTGGCGCCACTCACACACCCTCTGTTCTTTGTCTCTGTCTGTCACTCATTTACACGCAGAGACCTCTCTCTGCCACTAGATTAGAGAGTAGAGGTGGCGTATTAATGGATTTGCTATAGGAGGAGTCAACTGAGAGAGAGAATGAGAGAGTGAGAGAGTATGTGTGAGGATGTGAAAAGATGAAGCAGTAAACAAGGAGACGAATAATAACAAGAAGAATGATGCAAATGATGGACGAAAGAGATTAGCGAGAGATAGAGGAGGGAAGAAGAAGATGGAGAAGAATAGGTGAGAAGGAAAGTAACAAGAAGAAGAAGAAAGAAAGAAGAAGAAGAAGAAGAAGAAGAAGAAGAAGAAGAAGAAGAAGAAGAAGAAGAAGAAAAAGAAGAAGAAAGAAGAAGAAGAAGAAGAAGAAGTAGAAGAGAATGATGCAAAGGAAAACAAGAATAAGATGAAGTGAAAGGGGGATGAGCAGGAGTGATGAGACGAAGTAAAGAGGAGGTGGTGGGAGAGGAAGGAGAATAGGAGAAGTAGGAAGAGTAGAATGAAGAGAAGAAGCAAAGGGAGATGTTGTAGAGACTAGAGAGAGGAGGAAATAGAGAAGTGAGAGGAGAAAGAAAAAGAGGATATGGTAGAAGTGGGAAAAATTGATGAAAAACATAAACGTGATGTAGAAATAAAAGAGATAGAGAGAGAATGTTGAGATTGACGAACTAAGAAAGAAAGGACGAGAACGAAGAATGAGCGAAAGTACGAGGAGGAGCAGAAGTAGAGGAGTAGAAGAGAGGAGAAGGTAGGAGAAGTAAGAAGAAGGAGAAAGAGGAAAAGAGGAGTGGACAGAAAAAGATAGAATGGAAAAATAGGGAAGGAGGAGGATGAAGAAGAAGTTGCGTGGCTAGACTTTGTATTATACTAGGATAGCAGCGACAAAAACAAGATCAGCTATCAATCAGCAGCTGAGAGAAAGACAAAAAGGCTCCTTGTGTGTCACACACAAAGCCGGCGTCAGTCGGAATCGAACTGAAGAAGGACGGAAAGAAGAAGTAGAAGAGGATGTTGAGAAAGGTCGGGCCGATAGTTCTTAAAACAAACAAGAATCATTAGCGTGAAAAGTGCCACGCGGGGGGACTCCGCCCCATTTTCGGTTCTACTAGGAGGTGGGTGTAACCGTTTCAAATCAGGAAGATGCTGAAAGTGATGCATCTTGACCCTTGTTGCTGATTACGAGCGAAAAAGAAAAAGGAGAAGAAAGATGAGAAGAAGAAGACGAAGAAAGATGAGAAGAAGAAGAAAAACAAGATTAGTAAGAAGAAGAAGGAGAAGAAGAAGGATGAGAAGAAGAAGGAGGAGAAGGAGGAGGGGAAGGATGGATCAGGAGAATGATTGAATGATTGACCAGTGATAAGGAGTATCTTTTCATGATTTCACTAGGGGTTGAAGGTAGTGGCGAAGCGTGTACTTATACTATATACTGTACTATATTGTAATATACTGTAGTACTTGTACTATATTTCCTATAGGAAATATACCCGGCGATGACCAAATAAGTATACCACGCTTCGCCACGGGTTGAAGGACGTTGTTCATTTAGAATTATTTTTATGATATTGATGATTGGGAAAATTGGATTATTCGGCGAGGCGGATTCCCGCCAAAAAAGCCATATAAGCTTATAATATTGATAAAATGATAATTATTCTTTGAAATTTCAAAGTTTCATCAATGTTTTAGTAGCTGATATTTGGTAAAATTTTCAATACGCAACACCAGTCAGAAGGCTCATTTCATAACTTACTACAAATTACTGGTAGAGTAGAAAGATTTGTAATAAATTAATGTTAATACAATCATTAGACCTGCTATTGGTAGGTCTAATTTCATTTCATTTATTGAGACACAATTTCAAAAAATCAAGATATAGAAACGATACAATGGGAAGCAGTGGGAAGCAGTGAATCTTGTTGAGGCAACATGAAGTTATAATCAAATACTATCCGATTCTCAATTCATCGACCCAATTAGAAATATTGATCTGTTTCGAAGGTTGAGCATTCAATGATGTCATAATGCCATCAAGTCTTCTTGTTATAATTAATAAGGCTTCTTGTTGAAAGATTTGTCTTTTCCCATTCAGTGTAATTTGTCTTTATTGGGTGCGATTTGAAACCTTTTGAATTATTCAATAATTACTCAAAACACTAGAATCTCCATCTCATTACTGAAATTGCGTTCTATGATGAATATGATTAAATCATAACAGAGCAGAGCTAATTTCAGTAACAGAGTCTGTGTCACTGGATAAACCAACATAATCATAAAGTCATTCACTCCTTGTTGATTATTTATCTGACAAAGGGTAAACATTTTACAACTATTGACAATAAACAAAACCTCCATGCTCTACTCGCAAATAAAAGTACGGATATAGCCTTGACAATGATCTTTCGTTAGTCAGTTTCCGTTGTGAAGTTCAATGAACTCTAGTTGTTTATCTTCGATGTGATTTCTCCAGAAAGGGTAGTAGGAACTTGTTTTTATTTGCTCATTGAGTTATGTTTGTGTAATAGCGTGTACTAATCCACGTGAGCATTGTAAGCAAGCAATAGATTCTAGGAAGCAATATTCTTAATCCACTTAATTTCGAAAATGAATGTTGAATGTTTCGTCTATTTCACATTCGAATGTTGTTGAAACTGCATGCTTTATGATTTCACTACTGTGATATAATTTTTTCGAATTATGTCAGGAATGATTCAATGCAAAATTTATTATTATTAACATTAAATAAATTAAATTCATTTCCAAAGAATCAAGCTATATCTCAATTAAAAATAGGGAAAGTTGTACATGCGTAATTTTATAATAATATTGTACTTCATTATTGGTGTATTTTCAACACATGCTTACCAAATCTTGATTTTAAATTGTGGAAGTCCAATTCAAATCTGTACTACACTAACTCACTGTAATTATTTTTAATAGTTTTCTATTTAAATAATTTCTATTTCTATTTAATTTCTTGATTATTGTTTGATAGGTGTCCTCAAGATATTACCAATATTTTTTGTTTACAATTTACTATACTTCTTGAAAATCTCTATCTCTAGTTCTGCTTAAATGAATGCAATCAATCAATCTCTCTTCACACTCCCTTTCTTTGTACCACCCACACCCACCTACTATACTATTTCATTCAATATTTTACTCCACTTTTATCAGTGTAAATGGAAAACCACCTTTCGCATCAATGAGTTTGAACCCAGTATTTCAGACGGACCCAACCCAATGCATTGTCCATCATTATCAGGGAAAGTGCATTGTTTTCTTCCTTCCTTTTTATTTTCGTTTCCATTTTCGTGTAAATATTCACACTTCAGTCGAAAGTGGATGGTGTCAGAGTTCTGTTTTCTGTGAAGTGTCTAGACCGTCTTTATGGAATAGGCGCCGTTTCGTTTTAGCGTGATAATTCTCTGTGGGTCCGTGTCACCCACTTCTGGTCTTCTTTACCAAAGACTGAAAAGCAACTTCACGCTGGACAGAAGGTTTAAAGAACAAACCAGCCGGAAGTTAGGAGGACTCTGGGAGTGGCTGATGGGGTTTCTGCTAGTTTCTAAATGAAGTGTTTCTAAAAATTTCCTAATTTTTTTATAAATTTGCGAAGATAATCGTAAATATTTCCATGAATTGTCAAGTTGCGTTTGCATCAGAGTTGGCAACAGAAGAGTACCAATTGCAATTGTAGTTGCCGATAAACTTTTGCAATCTAAAATTTGAATAAACACAAAGTGGAAAATTGGAGATAAACTTATAGGCCTACTACTTGATTTCAAAAAGTTCAAAGTTCGAAAAATATTATGTCTATTGCCATTATTTAATAGGAGGTAGAGGTGATAGGTGTATAGATAGATAGGGAGAAAGAGACAACGCGAGAAAAGAGAGAGATAGATAAAGAGAGATAGATAAAGAGAGAGCGAGAGAGAGAGAGAGTGACGGATGATAGAATTGAGGCGCCTATGATGACATCATACAAATGTTTCTTGTCGGGGATCTCTCGGATCTGACACTCACTCACTCTCTGAACTGAGGAAGGGTTTCCACCCTCATGGTCACGTAGCTATGGTATCCGATTCTCATGGATAGATGGAAAAGGGAAGTCATAGGACAGTCTGATGTTGTGATTGTATGACACATAACAAACATTAGAGTGACTGCACCTGCAGTTCTCAAAGGAAGTGAAATTTGTGAATGTATGAAGAATCACTTAAATTGTTTAAAATAATAATTAAGAGCTAGCCTACATCCAATTTATTAATTATTTACTACAATATTGCTTCATCTAATAATACTACAACATTAATCCAATACTAGAATATTGATAATACTACAGCAGTTGATAAATTCATCAATATTGAAATTATATAACTGCTCATCAATCATCAAGGAAAAATTCTCATAATGGGGTGGGCTAATATTCGATTTGTGAAGTTAATCATCTAGATGTGATGAGAAAAATCTAAGAATTAATGATTGAAGAGGAGTTCTGAATTGAATTTCAAAAAGAATAAATGTGCATGAAATATAGAATGCAGTATTGTTAAAATGGTTTAATAGCGTAATTTATTAAAGGTTTGTTCACCTTTACTTTTGATCATCTCTACTGTAACTGAAAGTTGGAGAAAGCTTTGAAATTAATGAAAAGTAAAATACTGTGAGAGGAGACGTGAAGACGTGGTCTGAAATCGCGAAATGGATTCACAGATGATCAACAAACTATATCAGAATCGGAATGGGAGATTAAAAATAGTTACGTCTCACATTCTCACTATTAGTTTGAGCTTTATTTTCTATGAATGATCACTATCTAAATCATGCAATACTTCTCAGTTTCTGTATAGCTGTATAGGATAGTAAAATAATTGATAAACAGAGCTAATAGACTTTGTCTTCAGTGAAAATTTTGTCGGCAGTCCTTCAAGTAACTTTCGTGTAACGACAATCAATAGGCTGACTAATTACCAAAAGCTCATAATTCTTTCACTCGACACCTTTCGTGATTCTCACAGTGAATATTTGGCTTTCAGCGCACCGATTCTTTGATTAAACTTGGTTAAATATTCTCTGCTTTAGCTATTTTTAGGTCTGGGCCCCGAACTTTTCAAATGATCAACTCGGCTAATAATTTTTTCATCGGGTAGTTGATAGATTCTCACCATAGTTTCTTTAGTTTAGCATTAGCCACGTCATAATTTCAGCGGTGTATTTCAAATCTAGTTTATTTTTTCTGGGAGCTAGAAAACTAGCTAGCAAGGAACTAGCATAGAACTAGCATGGAACCTTATTCAACAGGCCAAAGGGCGAAGATCGTTATTTATTAAAGATGAATCAGCTATAGTAAAGTTTTAAAAGTTTCTGATTTGTTTCATAAGTTCACTCAGCTATTAAATTTTCACTAATAGGCCCAATAATATCAATTATTGGTAAAAGTTTTCGATTAGCAATAATCGCACCTCAGTATTACTTCAATACTCCACATATAAAAATTCAATCTCCCCACCGATAAAAAGCCTAAAAAGCCATACGATAAAAAAAATAAATAATTATAATTATAATAAATAATCAATTACAATTATAATACATTTAAAATTATGATAACCCTCAGGAAAAATAAAAATATATATAGCTGTAGTTGATTTCGGATAGCCTAACTAACATGATTTGAAGATCCTAATATTGATATTCAATAATAATTGATAGTGCCTATCTTTTCGGAAATACAAGAACTTATTCGTGAAAATAATAATGATTTTGAACAATAATAATTTTTTAGTGAATGAGAAAAAGAATGCTTGATGTTCAAATTTAGACTATAGAAGTTATTTTTAAACCGCAAGGGTCTTATTACGGACAATTTCCTTCTACGTTTGAATAGTAGATTATCAGCTTATTATATTGTGATCGGTGCGTTAAAACAATCAGTTCATATTACTAGCAAAAATACCGTCTAATTTTGGAAGAATATAGCAGACCGAAAGTGATTACTCGCGAAACAAAAAGCACATCTTTGTTCTACGAAAATGAAGACTTTTAACAATTATTGGCGATTGAATTTTTTGCTGACGTGGGCGATTTTCACCTGAAAGTAACCCGCTATTTCCGGTCCTGAATTAAATTTGAATCGCTGATTGAGCTTTGATGAGGTGTGCGAAATAAGACAAACCACCTACCACGCTACGCCACACATTCACAATAATTTACAACGGAAATATTCACGACTCGATCTCGATTCAGCAAACAATACATCCTAGGCTCATCAATGAACTGCACTTTTTATGAATGAAAACTAGTTGCTGCGTTTGTCATTTGGAGCGTAGTCCGGTTTTTGCCGTGTTAAGTGCTATCGAAATTCAATAACCTTTTATGAGCGTAGAAATTGATCGGCTTACAACATTACATTGAAAAATGAGAAAGGTATTAGTTTTAACTATTTAATTAATTTCAACATCAATAAAATAATTGTGTCTCCAAAGTGATTTTTGTATCTTTTTTCGCGCCCTCAATACTGGTAGACACCTATCAAAATTTGAATTTAAATTTAATCAAGAGTTGAATTTATTTTCCCTTGAGAATGATTCTATAGAGATTCAATTTATCTCCCTACAACATGATAACACTCAATATTTGAGCTTTTGTGTGGATAATACGGAAGTTTTGTTACAGGTTTCTGTAAGTTTTTTGTAAAGGATTTTTCACAGGTTCCATTCCTGTTCTGTCTGGCATTTTCCCCATAATATCCTTCACCTCATTACCCACGCACAAGTAATACTTGGTCATCATCCACAGTTGAACTGATTAATTGTATGAAGTGTTTAGGTATTTCATATTTTTGGATATTATTTGAATGAGACTATAATAAAATAGTCTCTGTAATGTAGTCTAAACTCTATAATATAGTTTATATTATGATATTTTGCTATAACTATTATTCTGTTGTCATTCTTCTTTAAAATTATTACATTCTGTATTTTCTCTGAATATTTTTCAATGTTACTGTTGTTAGTGATGCTCAATAAGTTCACATGAACTTATGCACTCAATTACTGTATTTTCTTTATGGAAACTTTTGCTATATGATTGCTTCTTGATTATATAAATCTTGCCTTGTGTGTGATTGATAGGAGAATACCTACTTTGTCGACGCTAGAACTTTTAGGGAATAAAATGTGGTTATGTGAAAAAGGTAGTGCTGTAAATTCATCATAGCATTTCTAATTTTTGATTATCAATCAATCTTCGAAAAAGGGAATCAAAAGGGAGAAAAAGGGAATTCGAGCACTCACCTTCCCGATTTTGTGATGATCATTTCTGTCGTATGTTCATGAAACTGGTTCCAAATATCGTCGTTGTTCAGTTTCATCTCGGCCCCACTCATGACTGGATTGCACATTTGATCGCACATCTTGAAAGCGGAGAATTCTGCAAAAAAATTTAAAATTTGATTAGTTTTTTGTAGACTTACCGCTAGTAATAGACTCATATTTGATTGTATATTTCAAAAGTGAATAGATTCAAATTCATAATGATTCATTCACACAGCTCATGGTTTTTTAAAGTGTTTAGAAAGTATTACTCAAGTTCATCAATAATAAGGTTGAAGAATGAAACTTACTGTTAGTCTAATAATAGGCTTATATTTTTGATTGTGTATTTCAGAAGTGAATAGATTCAAATTCATATAATGGTTAATTTACACAGCTTATTATACTTTGAAGATGTTTGGAAAGTAGTAATCAAGTTCATTTATAAGGAAAGAAAAACGAAGGTTCTTGATGTTTCTTTTAGTTAACTACCCCTAAACACAGATGAATTTATTCATTCATTCATTTATTTGTGCAAAATACAATATTAATGTAAAGAAAAACAGACGTTAGCCCAAAACTTCTTCTCATCCAAATTTTACACAGAAAATTTTTCAAATTCAGGTTATGTCTAAAACTTTTTCATCGCTCACAAAATTTACACTCTAAAAAGGTAACCAAAAGAAAATTATCAATTTAAAACCGAAAAGGTTAATAGGCATACTAAATAAACCATTAAAAATTAATAGTATAGTCACAGTCTAATAAATATATTTATACATAAATGTGGTATATTCTTATATATTATATTTTTAATATATAGTTATAAATATTTGGGAAATGAATTGATTTTGACTTGAGCTCCTTAAAATACTTAAGTATCAGAAGATTAGCTGAAAATAATATTCTGATTTCTTTACATTCTATATTCAATCCATTTTTTATTAATCGTGATTATTAAATATTTTGATTCAACCAATTTTTTGAACTTCTGGATACCCTCAACGTTTTACATTCACTACTTGAAGCAATTATTGAATTTCAATACGGAATGGTGTTAGGCCTATATAGCGTAAAGAAAAAAACATTATAGGCAATAAATAAAAGGAATACGCTGTCTCTTCCTCTTTCAAGTTCTCTATTATGTTCAGTATCCTCCCGTACAATTCTTTTCTAAAAAAGAATAGAATAGAAACGAGACTAATAAAAAAAGAAAATTATTGTGGAAAATCGTGAGCGTAGTTGGGGAAAATTGACGCTCAACTTGTCTATTTTCGTATCTCGAGCAAGTTGTGATGTTCTGTTTTGGCGAACACCTTTCAACAATTTCAAATTTTATCTAATTTATTATCCCTACCCGCAAAAATTAGCGTCACACCAAGTTCAAAGTCAAACAATCTAAACACTGTTTCAATGTCAATGAGGTTTATTTCAAATATTATTTGAGGTGTATTTATTTGAAACACAGTGTTTCAAATGAGACCTGCTTTGTTGTACTTAAGTATTGGAACAAACATTTAAGACGGGTTTTAAACACTCAAAACGTACAATTATTTACAGCTTTATTTACAATTTTGTTCTAAAATAGTTGTGAAGAAATTGAGTTGGAGAATGAATGTCTGCAAAATTTTATTCAATTGAAGAAAAGAAGCAAGGAACATTCTACGTCCTTCAAATTTAATTTAGCTACAAAAATTTCATTAGGTGCTCATATCATCTTTGGAGTCTTTCGCTCTATTTAAAGTTGTTATTTTGTATCCAAATCTATTTTTTGTTATTGCATTATAAATTTCTATTCGATTTTTAGAGTGAAAATAATATTGAGCGAAAATGGTGGACCTACTCTATTTCGACTAGCTTATGGTTGAGATGTCAATGTGCTAACCACACGTTACATCTTTTCTGGTTAATGATCATTCACCTCTGCTGATTCAGTCAAGTGGATGTGAAACTGGCAACCAGCTGGTAGGCCTAGGCCCACATAGGGCTGTTGAGCCATTGACAAACAAACTCTATTTCACGCATGTCTTTTTTAACCATTCATTAATTACTTTGCGCCTAGTGTTTTTTTGTTTTCTGTAAGGAAAGTCTTCGAACTCTTTATTTGAATAACAGTACGATTCAATACGAAAAAATAACGGAATTCTCACGTATAATCAGAGCAATTAACTTTCAATAGATCAAATTTCATTACGAACACGGTGTCTGAATCAATTTAGTATCTGCTCCAGTGATTCACCTGAACGTGATGTTTCTTCATGTTTTCATGATAAAATCTATACAATAATGCGATCACCTCAAGTCTGGTATGTAAGGTAATTGTTTGGTTGCATCATTGATAGGTTTACGCACTTTTGTATACAATGCTGCTTGGTAATAGGAGAATTAATTACGTTTTGGGATGATGATTTGTTGTTTAATCAATAAATTTGTTGTTGATGTGTTGTTGTAATACAACAGATGAAAAATATTGGCACGAGTGTCGAATTTGTTGCATTTTTACACGGATTTTGTCGATGGTGTACTATTACATTGCAATCGTATCTTCTATGAGCTTTCAATATCGATATTGGAAATCGAGTATCGCATTTTTACACTGATTTTGTCGATGGTGTACTATTACAACAGTACCTTCTATGCGCTTCGAATATAGATATATAGTATTGATCCATTCAGTAATAGGAATAGAGAATCATTCAACAAGATAATGAATCATTGATGAAGTTCACAATTTTTCGTTCACAATTCTTTTTAGTTAAGTTTACTATTATGACTGGTTTCATTTCGATTTGAAAATTTCATTTCAATTAACAAATTTCATTTCAAGTTGAAATTTTTATATTTTTTAAAGAATCTTATCGTAAAATCTAAATAAGATCGAATAATTGAATAAGTGTGAAAAAACAATGTTATTCTGATCTAGTAGCTCAGGTAGCTTCATTCATGATGATATTAATTGATGGGTTCGGAACCCACCTAAAGCTGTAGGTTCATTCATCTTCATTATCATCCTTCCCATTACCCACGCACAAGCCTAGAGAGCTCATGTGGGCATCACCCTCAGCGAAAAAAATTATTTAATTTAATGGATAGAATCTGTTTGACAATCTGTGAATATCACTAAAATAATGATTTCAAGTTCAAATTCTTCTCATTTTATGATTTTTCCCTCTACTTGAAGATTTTACAAGTTACAATAATATATTTTCTACATTTTGCCAAGCAATATTTCTAATTGAATTCAGTAGAGCAATATTACCTATTATAAAATGTTGAAACAATTCTTACCTGCTTTTATTCAACCTAAGACAAGTACGCGCTTTGAAAGAATCTAGTAAACTAACTCTTTGTTTCAGTGATCAGGCTTGCTAACCGTAGATAACCAATAGATCATGTAAAAAGCTGTTAAATTTCAAGCTGATATTGAACAGACAGGTTCATAACTTTGACGCCTGAATTAGTGCAAAATTTTATCTGAAGAAGTGATACTATTATCACTTTTCTGTTGTTCACGGAAATATTCTCACCGAAAAGAATAGTGTTCCAAAATGAAGAATCAACAAGTTGATATCAATACGAATTACGAAACCCTATTGATAATCTTGTCTCCAAATATCCTCAAAAAAAATCATAGTGTCTCATTATACTAAACAATTATTCTAATTATTTAATCATTACTATTTAATAAAATTATCCAACTATTCTAATAAAATTGTTCTAATCAATTATTCTTCATCCAAACAATTATACACTGTGGGAATATCAACAAAAAACCTTATTATTTAACTATCAAGTCGAAGAATTCTTGTATAATGAACCGGTGAACGCTTTTTATTTTCAAGCCATTCACATTCTCGTCAATTCAACGTGTTCGTTTTTGTAATAGATTGTCACGATATCTTTCCATTCCACAGCCACTATATCAGGAATTTAGATCTTTACAACGTTTTGAATCGTACTAAAAACTGAAAGATTCCAACAGGAAACTATTAATTGAATAATAGTGTTTTGATTTGAATAAATATGATTGAGTTGCGATTATTCGTAAATAAGAAGTTGATGACAAACTTTTGTAGCAAAACATTATTAGTTTCCATAATGATATATTTTTTGGGTGGATTTTAACTTATGGCTTTCAATTACAGTAATATAATACTTTGTAAAACATTTGCAATTATGAGTCTTGATCTTCAGATCAGATTATATTCTGTAGATTCTAAAAATTGACCATGCATCCATTATCTTTATCTATAGACCATGATGCGTGCATTGCGTGGTTAAGTGGACATCATTGTCCAAACTTCGCCACGTCAGTAAAATAAAGGTGTCATTCTATTCTATTCATAATAAAACTACAGTCATAGAGATGACGTGTGGGTTCAACCAGAGTTATATTCCAGATCACTTATTTGTTCATAAAACAAACTTGAATAAGAAAGAGTTTATCAGTTGAGAAACAAACAATGAACCGCAATATTTACGGAATAAATAGAAACTTGTTCGATTGTTTGTTTAAACAAGGATAATAAGTTGCTAAACACGAATTATTTTCACAAGTCAATCAATAGAAGCGATCCGGATGATTTAGCTAATTAAAATATTGACAACTTTTCTAGTGGAGCCTAATTAATATTTTGATGCAAATAATTCAAACGTTATTACAGTTGTTTATTTTATAATGCTTTCAACCAATATATTATTTAACAGTTATGTTTATATTATATGTTTATTCGTCTTCACTACAGTTATGTTTGCAATGTTAATCACACTTGGGTACTAATCCGAAATCAAGTGTCGCATTTGCAGTGAATATTACATTATTTGCATGACCTTTGGCTATGAGAAAACCGTTACTGTGTGTTTGCGATTTTGAGAAAGGGGTTTATCTCGAAATCTAAATTTAACTTATCAATGGTTGACATTTTTATCGGTCAGAAACAGAGTGCAGTACACAGGAAGTCCCTTCTTGTTTATTCAGACCTGTATGATGTCATCAAGAATGTTTTTCCGTTCACACATCAGCATCCTTTTATAGTTTTATCTATCAACTGACTCCATCTTCATTGTTTATAGCAAATTCAATACTCTATCTGCTTTTACTCAAGACCTCACTGCAGTAAAGGACCAGACGATAAACACGATTTAAAATTCTTAAATTCTTTTGTTACCATACAGAAAAGTGCTTTAAAAAAGTAGATTAGAAACCGTTTTATTCACGAAACACGTTCATTCATCATTGGTTGATTAACTTATTAGTTCTATAAAAAATTTGATGACAAGATTGTAAACTTGATTAAAAATGTTTTAGAAAGAAAAGTGATTTAAACAGTAAATTGCAAGCCTTTTTATCTACTGAAATCATTGAATTCTCAAGTTAGAAGTTTGCTTATCGACCGTCTGGAGTCAGGAACAGTTTTTTTTATTAATTCGATTCACTTTTTGTTCAAAACTTATCCTGCAGACGTTCAATAAAAAGACGTTCATTTGTACTCTTCTTGAAAAATGATAAGTATAAAATTGTTATAAGAATTTTTTTCCATGGCTTATTCACACAAAATTGTTTGTTGATAGCTTATTATGTATGACTTATTTGTATTCTCCATTTCTTGCAAAATGATAAGTATTAAATTTTTAGAAAAAGTTATCTACGTAAATTTGTTTCCAAGCTAGAAATTTAGATAAACAAGGGAGGCTTTCCTTAGCGTTTTTAAGGCGAGATTATGCTACCCTGGTGACTAAAACTGTGCTTTTCATTTTTAATCTGTTGATAAAATCAAATTCGCTAACCAACAAAAATTGTTGACGTCATTTCACAAACGCGACGTGATGCATGTGTAGTTGCTATTGGTTAGACGGAGATGGTCTCAGTGTGTATGCTTCCAGACACAATTCTATTTCTTGAGATATTCTATAAATTACATGAATTCTATTTCTAACAAAATAGAATGTCTGTGATTCAATTCACAACGCAAGAGGCACATGGATGAAAACTTTGCGACGCACTGCGTCACGCTGCCTCAACTCAAGAGAGCGTACAGTTTTATAAAGTAATTTTCTTTTTTGCTGGAGGGTGATGCCCACATGAGCTCTAGGCTTGTACGTGGGGTGAGAAATTATTATAAAACCACATGCTAAATGATTCAATTCATGGTCATCGCTCATGCATGCATACAATGGTGAAGCTACTCACTGACTAGAATATTTGCGAAATACGAATTATTCATATTTTAATACAATATTTAATTTTGATCCAGAGATATGAGACTAGCTCAATTATTTGCCTCTGCCAGTGGTACAGTAGACTGTGTTTGAGAATTGAGTCATTGCTAAAATAATTAAATGAGAAATCTGCATTGCCGAAAATCTTTGATACTGTAGGTACCAAAAGAAATACATATACGCCTAACGTTATTAAAACACATACGTTTCTATAATAGACATAATATTAAATAAAACAGCTAGATAATATCATTTCTTGTATAGTGTTGAAAAAATGCAGACTAGAAGACAGGCAGAAATAACTATAATTTGTAATTTGAATTTAGAAGTAACGAGGAATTTTGCAAAACACTGTGAATTATTCGTAAGCGAACGTAGTAACAACAGGTTTCTACCCTATTATTCAGCTCAAAAACATTTTTTTAAAATGAGGAACCAACGAACCATTCAACAAGAACTGTATGGTAAGAAACTTTGATAAATTAAAATTAAATTAAACTGTATTAGAAGAAACTTTGATAAATTAATACAGCAAAGTAGCGGTAGGCTGCACAATGGAGCAAGCAGATTTTTCAAAGTACATTTTAACAAAGTGAGGTCTAACTAACTATTCAATTTCAAATTTTGGCACTTTTTCTTAGAAAAAAGTTAATAGTTTAGTACATGCGTTAGTCGTTACAGCTATTGTAGCAGGGAAACTCCAATCGTGCGTGTTTCAAGATTATAACAAGAATAAATTCATAAAACATAATATACACCAAAAATAACACAATACCTTATTTACTGCCAATGAGAAGCTGTAGTTGGAAGTCCCCAAGATGATTCCCAACACTTGAAACGTTAACACACTCACTACTTCAACAGTTTTTGCAGAAAAGTGCACCAGAAGTTTGTAAAATTAACGGAAAACCAAGTTCACAGGTGGTTGCCGAACTTCAAAAGTTTACAAAATTAACGGAAAACCACGTTCGAAAAAGTTGGTACCAACTTATCGGGTGAACTTCACAAGTATGCGTACCATTTTTATACGATTAGAGGTGGTGGATTTGCGAAAAAACTGATGAAAAGTTTCAAAGACCTTGCTAGCAAATGTCGCGTGCTGAACTGAACCATCAGTCAACAGTCTTCAACCAACAGTCTTCGGTCTCTCACCCCACCCCGTCATCTACCGGCTGCCTTCCTGCGCTCTGATTGGTCGGTTTTGTTGACAGTATTTCCCCCTCCCTAAGGCGCGACTAGCAGCAACTTCTTGCAGGCAACAAGTTTGTTGCAAAGACAGTCATTCTTTCTTTATTCACATTTTTTTTTCATCAAAACTCATCAACAAACACTCTTTTGTGTGTTATTATCGGGTTTTAACTTCACTGATTTCTGTGATATTTGCAAATAATGTAACGAACGATTCATTGCATGCTAGACAAGAATATTCGTGTTTGAACGAAAATGGTTTTTTATTTCTTTGTATAGAAAACCAACTGAATAATATCGTAAATGTTTCTTTGATAATATTAAATAATTGAACAATAATTAAATAGCTGTCTTATCTGTAGTTGTTGGTTAGAAAATAAACTATTGTTCCAGCTCCAGGTGTAGGCCTATGAACCTTAACAACAATAAACGTGTTCAAAAAGTGATTGCTCAGCAAAATTAACGATAATTTTTTGCGGATAAATCTATTTATCTATGAATTGATGAACACTTGAGAAAATAATGTAAACCCGGTTATAATTCAGATTAAAGGCAATTGACAACCAGAGAGAATAGTCGACATGTTGATGTGTTGACAACTTGATAACAATAACTAAAAATGTTATAAATATAATGAATTGTTATTGCAAAACAAAAAATAATACAAATTCTCAAAACAGTATCTAGGAAAACAAAAAATAATACGAATTCTCAAAACAGTATCTAGGAAAAAAATACAAATTCTGGAAACAGTATCTAGGAAAATAACTGGCCATTACTTTCAACTCGTGTGGACATTGTGTAATCAAGATTAGAACTCAAACGAAAAAGTATCACATATTGATCTGATAATAACAAAAATGAACATGTTAAGACAACAATATAACGCTATTGTTCATCAAAATAATATTTTGCAGATAATTCTACGTCATCCTGATTTTTCAAGTTACTTTCCGTGATAATAATCAAAGAGAATAGAAGTGAAATTCTTTTTTATACACTCTGGTAATTATAGGGCCTATTATATGCCGCCGCACTACACATTTTGATTATTAACTCAGACTTATACACATTTTCATTATATAACTCAGACTTATGCCTTTGAAGGGATAGCTCCTGCTCCTGTAGTTTCATTGCAAAACTACTAGTGGTTTTAATATTTGATTACGGCAGTAAATTCTGAATACTCAGATTTAGTTTGAGTTGGTGTCAATCTTATCTTAACACTTCATCTGAGTGAATGGTAAATTATGACTCATTTTCACAACCGTTTCGGACATGAGTCAGTTTAGTGGTCAAAAGTAGATTAACCAGACTATTTTCTATTTATATTTATTTCCTATTTACTACATTAGCCAATTTCTGGGAGAAGTAATTCGATTTTTTGAATACTTCGAACTGTCTTCGAAAACATTATTTGTTTATTTAGGGTATGGCTTTCGTCGGTGGGGAGACCCGAAGGTTGTTCCAGCTCGCCGTGTTTAACCTAATTCCACTTGAGTTGAAGTTTTATCCATTTATGTCAAGACATACAAGTACAGCATTAAACCATTAACCATTGACATAATTCTATTTCATTATCTATAATATAGGTGATACAGGTTATATTATTGAAATTGAGATAGATTTTTTGTGAGCGTGATGCCCACATGAGCTCTGTGACTTGTGCGTGTGTAATGGGAGGGAATTGAATTGATATTTCAATTTCAATAGATAGGTAGACAGGAATCGAACCATTAGTTGTAGGCTATTCGATACAATTTTATAATGTAAATTTTTGTTGAAATTGTGTTTTTTAATGGTGGTAATTGTTGAATACTGGAGAACAATTATCATTGAATAAACAAGTTTAGACTATCAATTTTTATCAAAATTTCAAACGAAATTGTATGAAATATCGATTCTAAATATTCCACAATAGACATCGCGATATCTTTTTATCTTGCGCTTTCGCAAAATCACTTTGAACGGAGATAAAAATGTCATTTGGGAATTTTGAAGCATCTGGGAGGCACCCACCTGCAATACAAATCATAATGTGTCCTGGGTTTTACCATTCATCACTTCCGTTCGAAATCCCATCGATATTGATACAATTGCGGCTACCACTTCTGGAACAGTATTTCCAAAAATGAGATTCAACCCGAACAAACCAAATAGATAGCCACCATTCAAAATAGCTCCACGGAAACAATACTAACTTCCTCTTCGAAGAAGTTGACATTCGCTGAAACCCTTTAACGATGGGGAAATCCAATGGATGGGTGATTCCAACTCATTTTCGAAAATAAAATTATGTCAGATCGCTCATCGTTAAGCTAATTACCTTTTTCTTTACTTTTATTACTTTTCTGTTGCTCCTGGGGGTTTTGTATATATGTTGTATTTAGAAAGTAAATTTTTTCTAACTTGGATACATTGCAAGGATACTGAATATTTGGATAATTGGATAAAGTTACTGAGCAAATGTAGGAGACCTTGTATGAGATTCTATATTGTATGAGGCTCTTTTTATTCATCAATAAATCTAGAAACATTTGCTCACACAACCTTTGTGAGTTTTACAATTCCTCATACATTTTAAATGAACAAACAAATGTTTTTCAGTAGTACATAGCTTTCTACGTGAGTTACTTTTTTATTTAGAATTTTTTAATTTTACTTCAATTTTTCTTGGGAAGCAAATTTTGGGGATTCCATGCAGGCTCTCGCATTGAGAATGTTGCTTACTCATTTCCTGTATTTGTTTAAGTTTTGTCTTGCATAGTGTAATAAGTTTTTATCGTATTTTTATTATCATATTTTGAGTTTACAAAATTATTTGAATCCTGTTTTCTGTGTAAAAAAACTTTAGCCCATAGTGGTTCGGAACGCACATTGTTGTAAGTTGTGAAGTTGTTCAGACACTGTGTTTTTTTTTACAATGAATGATTTGATTGATTTGAATCGGTGGATTTATTTGTACCTCATCATCATCATCATCATCGTATCCATCATCATCAATACGTCGAATAATTATTTTTATTTTCAACTATCTTAGGCCCCTATAAACTGTTTTCGTTTAAACTGAGTTTATAAACAGTGAATTCGCGTTTATATTAGGTTTCACTTGTTTAAACCAGGTTTGAACTACGTTTTTGTAAAACTTTATGATTATGTAAATAAAGATGGAGCATACAGGCTATAGGCCTAATGTAGATTTCAAGACGATACATTTTGTAATCTACTTAAATGAAGTAAATAAGTAAAATACATTACTTTAAACTACTCTGATTCAGATAGTCCTTTACCACTCCACTCCTGTATTCCAATTAGAGGCAGGTTTGGTGCAAACTACTTAAAGTGCATACCAAGTACTTATGAGTTATGTAGTAACACATTGGAAACACGCACAAAACATATATCTGTGCTTCCATAAAGTTTCCAACGGAAGCGCAAAGTGTTTCTGGATTTTATGACTGATTTGAGGCGCTCAGAAACGCATCATTAACGCACAGCTGTCAAACTATCACAAACGCACACTTGTCACATTTGACGAGCTCGTCTACAAGTCCAGTTTTAACTATTCTCAAAGTTTCTATAATTATCTTCAACTATTTTACAAGCCGAAAGCCAGAAGGGTACTAACTAATGAGTAAATAGTAAAGTACAACCAACTATCCTCACTATGTAGTAATTCAATATTATCTTTTCCATTTTCTTCCGTTTTATCCGTTCTTTCTTCCCGATCCTTCAGAACTTCCTTAATTATAACAAAAACAATTCTATTTGATTTTTATCAAGATATAATTCTCTTTGACTATACACTGTATCACTCTCATTTTTATACATTGTCTCTTCCTGTTTCACTGATTTTCAAATATTTTATTCTCTGCCACCTTTCTATTTACTTATCTTACTTAACTGATTGTCTTCTTTTCTTTACATTTTATTCTTCTTTTTCTCTAACTCTTCCTTTTCACATAAATTAATTTCAAATTCTGCCTAATTCTCTCCTCACTTCCATTCAATATTCTTCAATAATTATTTCTGTCTGTTCCATTCTTTTTCTTTTCAATTCTTTGTTTTCTATCGTCTTGTTCCTCTCATCTTTTCAATTATTTTAAAATAGTTTATTTTTATTTTCTCTCTTTATCTCCCGTCTTTTTTGTCAATATATTTTTCCCTTTCCTCTTTCTCAACAACAATTTTTTTTCAGTTTCATTTGTGAGAACAGCTCTACTTCTCTTCAATTCTATCTGCTCTGTACATTCCCTCTTTATCTTCTATGTTTTCTTATCTTTCATTCCCTCTTCTCCTCATCCATCCCTCCTCTCCAACTGCACTCTTTCTCCTCATTCTTATTTATCTCATCCTCTGTTCCTAAATTTCACTCTTTCTAATTCCCTCTCTCCGTTTTATCCTTCTATTACATTCCATCTTACAAGTTCTTTCCGTTCCGTAATATCTTCCTCTTTCATGCTCTCTTTATCTCCTCTTTTTCCTCTTTCATCTCTTCATCTTTTTTATTTTCTCTCCTCTTCTGCAACATGCGTGTCACGTAATTATTGCACTCACAGGAAGGGATGTTCGAAACTAACAGCTTCTAGTTTTAGAGTCCACTTATACTCGAAAGATGAACACTATGAACAGTCATGAGTAGAGCCCGGATGTTCAGGCATTTATAATACTTGAAATAGGCAGGCAAAAAGGCACTAAAAAACACAAAAATAGGCACTCTAAAATCGAAAAAAGGCATAATGTATTCTATATATTTATGTGAAAAAATAATACAAGAAAATTGAAAAACGTATATTCTACTGGTTGCACATGATTAATTATGTTTTCCTTGAAGTTTTTTTGACTCTAAATTTGGTTTAATTTCTGGAAGAATATTTTCCAGTATGAAGTTCTACGTCAACTGTTGTTACTGTTGCATATCTGAAGCACACTATTTTATTTGAACTGAAGCTAGATTCAAAAAAGGGTTACCTTCAAATGATAATATATTGAATATTAGCTTTATTCTTGCAAAACTTCCGTTAGACAAAATTAATTATGTTGATTCATGGATTGAAATAAAAATTATTTATTCATTTTTAAGGTTCTCGTAACCTATAGCACATTCATGCATACCTTTCTCTGTTTATAAATAGACGACTACTGACAACAAAAAGCTTCAATTTATGGGCTCAAGGATATTTTTAGCCTGCATTAGGGAATTCGCAAATGTAATATTATATCTTCTCTAGAGATCATAGACTTTTTCTCAAGTTCAAATTCTTATATGCACGCTGGATTTCCTTCTTCCAGTAATCTAATACTTTTTTAAATATTAAAAATTCAAAAAATGGTAATCATATAGGCAAAACATATAAAATAGGATGAAATAAGCTATTTATATTGAAATAGGCATTAACACCCAAAAAAGGCAGAATAGGCAAAATTAAGGCATTTTGCCTAACATCCGGGCTCTAGTCATGAGCTTCTGAGTACTACTGTAGTTAAAACTGTGTAACGCAGCTATTTAACTATGAACGTAAGGGAGCGGGAGGTGTTAAATCTGTCACAGGAAATTGTCAGCTCATTAATTTGGCTAGAAATAAGTGTTGAGGAATTGTAGTCGAGATTTTATGTTTTGCAGATTCATTCAGCAGTTTTGTATAATATAGATGCATTTTTGAACAGAAGTATAAATTTCTTATAGCAGGATCCTTTTAACTTGTCAGAAATCAGCTGTTCGGTAATAATTAAACAGTGATTTCGACACAATAATCAAAAGGCTTAAAAGTCTTGAAGATCTTTAAAGTCTTTAAAAGACCTTTTTAAAGAAGACCTTTCAAAGAATAACTTTTTAAACACCTTTTCAATAATCTGCGAGATTCAGCATTTGTAGGTTAAGTATTGTGATATTGCTCTTTGAAACATATGTTTTCTGACAAGTTAAAAGGATCCTGCTATAGTCCTCATCATTGAATAATATTCAATAAATTGTTATATTGGTAGTCATTTTAAATTTATTATGTAGTATACGTTTCCCGGCCATGTCTTGCCCGCCTAAACATACTATAGCCTAATATACAACACAAAACCTATACAAATACAGGAAATGTGTAAGTAACATGAAACACTTTTATTTACATTAAAATCAACAAAAGCAAGAGCACAGGTATCCATTATTCTTGCTGAGAATTTGTGGAAATTCCATTCTTCTTCTATTCTATATTTTATCGTAAGAACCTGTAATCAAACCGCCAATAGATCAATCAATTTATTCCCACGTATTCACTTTTTTGTATATTCGTGCTGACTTTTCTCCCATTGATTGGTAGCTCCTCCCCTTATTAAAAGAGGGCGTAATAGGTCTCAGTGAACAGCCAATCACAGAGCTCCATCGTAGAATTAGTTCCGCCATTTTGAAACATTGGAAGCGTCAGCCATTTTCTGGAAAACATCGTGTCTATTAGCAGGGATGTTGTCATGCTTGAATAAATTCTTTATCACTAAAATCTAGAATGAGATTAGAATAATAATAAATTATATTTTGTGGGAAAAATTTAGCTGCAAACTGTAAAAGTTTATTTTAGTTCGATTGAATCAAAGTATAATAAAACATTGCATGTCACCAAATAATAACATGGCTGATTGCAAAAACTTTGATTGAGTTTGATCCTTGATCACTCGTTAAACTTGGTCCTTGAAACATTGATTTTTCACATTTTCATTGATATTTTACTTTGAAAATTTTAAGTTTCATAAGAAACTAGTCTGGGAACATCCGTTTCTCATTATCTAATGAACAAATTTTATGATTATCATAAATCCTAAACGTAAATTTGTTCAAAAGTTAACTAAAAGATTTTAACAATTAGGCTGAATCTGATTCAATTCATGAATTCGATACAGTAGATTCTTTTCTTACTTTTCTAGAATAAACACAAGTTCATAAACAATAATTCATTATTGAATAAGAGTGGTGGCGAAGCATGGTATACCACGCTTCGCCACGGAATAAGAGGCAGCGATTAGTTTAACAGTCCTGAAGTTAATATAGGCCTAGTCCTTTCCTCTCTAGTGAATTTGTGCTTATCAAAACAACTTTCATCTCTCTTCACTCTTCAATACAAATTTAATTCAAGCGTTTATTTCCAAGACAGATTCAATACACTTTTCCTAGCAGTTTTTGCAACCTACAAATTTTCCTATCTATTCATCTATCATTTTCCTATCTGTAATGGAATGATTCGATTCTCAATTCTATTCTTTTGAATTTCCAGTAAATTCCAGCTAATCAAAGCATTATCTCAACACTATATTCAACTAGCATGACTCATCATTACAATGGCATTCTCTATCTTGAGTACATTAAATTTTATAAGGAATGCCCAGAGTTCACTTCCAAAAACAAGGTTTCACTTTCAGTTACCTAAATATAGTTGATCATTCATAGATGATATAGTTATATCGGTAATAGTTTTATTTAGAAGGTATCAAATTAAACGTAGAATGGATTGTTTTGATACAGATGCTAGCAAGCCGATTATACTCGTTCATTTTTATCCTTGACTATATCACAAACTCGACACGTTTAGCTCTAATCGTTTAGTGCTACATTTGTTATCGTTATTGAAACTATTTGCCGCAGATCTACCTGGCCCAAGAATGACACGAATATCGAACTGTATACATCGATTGAACTAGTGAATATCGATAGTCGTTATATCTATAGAGTACCCAGGTGGCTATCCAATTACAACCACACCTGAGTCAACTATTATCACTAATCAATCATTCAAATACCTGAGCACCTGATATTTGATAGCAGATAATCGAGAGTGGTCAAGATTCTTCGTTTATCTTATCAGTTCAGTGACTCACTGGTTTCTTCACTGATACAACAATAATTACGGTATCAATGATTAATTGATATTGATCATCAATGTGGGCCGTATTTATCAATGATGAATGGATGTTTCCATTGATTGTCGGTTTCATTATCTGACTTAAAAATAAATGTGTGCTATAAAAGTTTCAGATTTATCTGTTAATTGCAAAATAATCTAGAACAAAAGTTGCGCTTGAGAACAATTAATAGGCCTAATGGTCTGTAACTCACCTAGAAAAGTATGGTCCAGGAATCTCAACAACATAATAGTATTTCTTGAAAATACACAAAAAAATTAATATCGTGAATAAAATATAAAGAAAATTAGTTTGTTTTTCACTCATCTCTAGATGAAACCTTATTCATTCCATGAAAATACGTTATCAAGTTCTCAATTTCTTTTTATCATGTATTTTTGAAATGAATGAAGGAATATTTTCATCGCCTATTTTGCCGCCCTCTTTTAAGAATTTATTTTTTGGATATTCATTGACGAGTTTAATCTACGTAGTAACAATTGGCAAAAATCAATTTAAAAAATGTACAATCGCTCTCAAATCTAACGTCCGATTGTACGATAGTTAATTGAAGGAACAACTTCAACGAAATCCGTATTCAGGTCTGTCAAATGACGTTATTTTAAGGCGGTTAAATTTAATTACCTTTCGTACAATCAACCCTTACTTTTTATTGGAGTGTAGATTGTAAGTGATGGAACTCAGTGTCACTGCCGATAATGTGACAATACCTTTTTTATCGTATGGCTTTTTATCGGTGGGGAGACCCTTACGGGTAGGCGTACCCCGGTTAGTCAAGACAAGACAAGACGAGATTAGTCTCGTTTAGTCACAGTACTTCACATAGTTGCTTATGAAGCAACACACACCGATTAGTCATTGCATCGGTGTGTGCTGCTTCATAAGCAACTATGTGAAGTACTGTGACTAAACGTGACTAATGTCGTCTTGTCTTGTCTTGACTAACCGGTGTACGCCTAGCCTCAGTGTTTCTAGTTTGCTTTCACTTGTGCATCCTACAACGGGTAGCCACCCTGACCATTGAGCAATTTCACAAATTCCCGACCATATGTTTTCACAGTGCTCTCGGAAGCAGAACTTAATTGGAGTGGCGCCACACAATATGCACGCTGCTGTGATTTTTAGCTGCTGAGAAGAAGTGCCGCTCTGGCTCTGCTGAAGAGAGTGTAGAGGCGCCTGCGACCCCCGGAGATGAGGCGACAAATATCCTCAGCAACCTTTCTATCAATCTTTCTCGTTTCCGCACTCTTTTTCAAAACCCTCCCACCCTCTTTTTCAAACCCCCCTCCCCTCTTGTCACACTTCATTTAATCCCGCCCCAATTATACAGAGGGTATAGATTTCTCAAATCCACTAAACGCTGGTCTCGAATCCACTACAAAACTAAACGCTGTTTTCTGGTTTTGTTCTGCTGCTTGTAATCTGTGAATGTCGGGCCCTTTTTTCCCGCACCGGGTTTACGCTCCATATAACCTCGGCTTATCTTCAGAGAGGGATGATAATTGCGGTGGTAATTCGAGATACATGTCCGGCGCCCTTCGAACCTCAGAGTGGCTGCTGCTTCATTCATGACAAATGCATCAATGGACCAGCTGACCGGCTTCAAAGCTATTACTATGTATATTGACCGTCCGCAAATAAAAGCGCCGTCTACTATTACTATGTATATTCACCGTCTGCATTTCAAAGACAGTGTACTATCACTATATTATATTATGTTCTTCGTCTGTATGTGCCGACCTTTGATGTATAGTTTCTAGCACTGTGACGCGTCCATCTCCCATGCTGCTATTTGTCCATTAGGGATCTGTTCTTGTAGAATTGGCGAAGTAAAATGCAATACGATCTGTTGTAGATTTGGAGTAGAATGAAACGTGGAGGAATGAATGAATCCTGGTGGAGTGTGGACCTCTGATCCCTACCATTTTGTGTAGTGGATTGAGTTACTGACCATGTACTTGTTGTAGTAGTAGTAGACCATCGTTTACAGCCGAAATTGAGATTTTTTGCTTTGTTTTTTGACATTGTTCTGACATTGCGTTGTTTCATGCAAAAATCAGAAGCAATTAAACAAAAGGTTTCCTTTGAATTTCTTTTACATTCCTTACGTTATCTTCACATAATTTATATTGGAAAATTATTAATGAATTATCAATGTATTGAATTGAATTGAATTGAATGACTGCCTTTATTTTTTAACCTGGGAGGGCGAAGTTAGGGCGCAGTCAGCCCTCTCTTACACTTAACCCTCAAATGGTATAAATGGAAAAATGGTATGAAAGAAATGAATGGTATAAACGGAGAATATAAACCTTGAAATGGTCGAAATTCGATCAATTAACCACACAAAGAATAAATGATTGTGTATAACCAAACTTCATTTTGAATTTTTTATTCCAATATTTTGACGTCATCCAAGTGGAAGCTAGAAGAAAGCTGAAAAAAGTAGAAGGAATTAGGCCTAAATAGTGAGTAATCAAAATTAACCTCAGAGGCATTTTCATAGGAGTTGACTTTGGTAATAAAAACCCTGCAGAAAAAGTCACTTCAAATTTTCTGTAGCTGTACAATACTGTAAATTTTCAAAGTTCAAATCTTCTAATTTAACGTTCATCAATAAACTAACCAATCGTTTAGAATTCAAACCTCGAACGAAGCTTTCATTTCCTACATCGTAGTTCACAAAAATGATGATATCATTGTATATTCGTCATTTTATTCTATCACTTTATCCCACGAATTACATTCATGTACTAGTTTATTCTATCAATTAACATCAAATTATAAATACGATTTTAGCATAAAATACTTCAATAGACAGACTTCACGAAGAGAGGCTCATAAACATCAGTATAGTTATCCCATTGGTTGGTGTTTGTTGACTCGATAAAATGGCGTCTTCGACTAAAATGGAGTCTTTCAGTAGTGGGAGTATACTCGCATGTGATTGGTTAACGCTGTCGAAATCGGTATCCACCAATAGTGTAGCTAGGTATGGATTTTTAGGGCGTTCCCTGATAAGCCTACAACTTGCTTGGTGGATATTGTTATTTTCAAGACATTTCTTTTCAAATTTGTTGAACTCTATTTTCTTCTGCTAAGTAGCTTACTGAGCTTAGTTCTAAGATATATTTTTTTCTGAAAATTTAAAGTAAACTAATTCCAATCTCATCAGTTTCATTGCAACTAGAAGAAACTCTTCGAATCTGTCGTGCTGTATTTTCTTTTTCAATGCCATCAGTATTCCAATCTCATCAGTATTATTGAAACTTGAAGAAACTCTTCGAATCTGTCGTGCTGTATTTCTTTTTTCAATGTACTGAGCTTCATTCTCAAATTAATACAATGTCAACTTTTTTGAACACGGAACTTGACTATTATCTATATAATCTCAACCTGACTCCAATCATTATAATAAAAGTACTCTCTGTTGGGCCAAGTTTAAGATTACAAGTTCCCTATTTTGCTATACAGTACTAACTTACCTCCAAATTTTAATGATTTTCTAAATAATGTAGCCTAATGTACGGTGAAGTTTGGAGTATATTTCCATTTATTTAGATCTTAAATCTTGTCTCTGTGTCATTTTTCATAACAAAATACAAATTACTTAATTGATTTTTAAAACCCATACCACCGATAAAAGCCATACGCTAAATAATAATAATACTAAATTGATTATTGATTATAATGTAATCTCTTTCACTTGTAATCTTTATATTGTTCCAAAACAAATAATTTGCAATTATTAAATGAAACTAGGTATTTGCTTACTCTTATAAAATCTACTGAACTCCGCTAATTTAAATTTGACAAAGATATCTATCGTTTCTACATGAAACCGCTATCAATACAATCAATAATTCAACAGAAAACTATGAATACTATAACTTTAAAACTATTACTACTATATACCACAAACAAGAGAGATAAATACCTAGTCTGTGCTACTTCTATATACATAGTTGTTTTGATGTCGGCAAATTATTTTTGATGTGTTTGAGTGGTCTCTTCTCTGTGACTGAGGCCTGCCTGGAGACACAGATAATAACAGCTGGTTGTGAGATGGATTGTCATCCGCGGTGACTCATTATCGACATCATCATCGTCATCATCATCATCACCCTAGCCTTGATGACAGCAGATTGATATAATGTCTTCTTCTTATAGCACCTCGGGCGTGTGCCTTTCAAGGAAATAACAAATCGTTTAGCTTGAAATCTGTGTTGTTAAATACGATGTACTGCTTCAGTTTGTAGTAGTATCATTAGTAGGCAGGTAAATAGTTGTTATTACTTGTATATATAGGTATTGTTGACTTGAAACTGTGGTAAAATTGTTGAATCAAAATGGATTTTGAATGTCAATCGAGTTTTTAAACTTGGGAGGAAATTCGACAAACGTAAATGAGATGTTAATCTCGTCTTGTCTTGTCTTGACTAACCGGTGTACGCCTAGGCTTAGTCTTGAGCGTAGATAATCATAATGCACACTCCTTCCAAAACAGTCACTATTTTTCTTACGATCAGGAAGAACAATATTTATAGAATACGCATAAGATTAACAATAAAAAATACTGTCTACCAAGCACCTCCCGGAATCATCATTGAAGGTCGATTCCCACTTATCAGTTCAGTTTCAGTTAGTGCTCCATTATTGTTGCAGAGAAAGATGTGCAGAAAAATTGTAGCAATGACGCTGGACCATTCACAGAGCACGACTGAAATTAAACTGATACTGAACTGATAAGTGAGAATCGACCTTAATTCTTATACCAAGAATTCTTACGAAAGCATTCAGTAATATTTTAAGAACTTTTAAATCAATTGTTCTATAAAGTGTTCAATTTCTTATGAAACATACAGTAATATTTTAGTCATATATGAAAATATTCTGTGTTTTTTTTTTCAGAATACATGACTTCTAAGAAGCGACTCCGCACAAAGCAGAATATTATAAAGGTAAGTTAAATCATCATTTTATTATCTCCTTTATTGTATTTTTTGTAAAACTTCGTACCTTAAATGAATTTTATTCCTATTTTGGATTACATTTTTTGCTATATTTTGTTTTGCTAAGGGTGATGTCCAGTCCACACTAGCTCCAAGTGCGTGTCTAATCGGAAGGATGATCCGATGATTATCCGAAAATCCGTTGATTATCCGAAAATCCGATGATTATTCGAATAAATCATCAGAGATGATTTTGATTTGATAAGATTCACTCTCTTGGAGGAAATAATTTAAAAACTTGAACAAAGGCTGAAAGTGAAAACGCTGTTCTCAATGTTCCCAGTGACACGGAATATCTGCATACAATTAGCAGAAAAACTGTAAAATTAACAAGCTTATTTCGTTCCTTAATCGGTTGTCTTGTTATGGTCTTGTTGTTATTTTGTTGTCAAGAACTGTGATAAACATAATTATGGCGAAGCTGTTTGGCTAAAGCCTATTGGTGGATATTCTAGACCAGCGCCTGTGTTATGGATAAATTTACAGAAGTTTCAACCAGAGCCCCCAAAGCCCCCCCCCCCCCAAACATCTAATAAAATTTTTTCAGGGAATGGGAACTGAATGAAAATCAATCATGGACGTTTTTGTAGAAAAGTATAACTCCAAAAGAGTTCCTAATTTCCAATTCTCTGATCATAACTCCAAACTCCTCCACTTCCTTTCCAACGATTCATGCGATTCAAAAACAAAATAGGCCTATCAAAAAAATAAGTAATTTTCCATAAAAGTATTTTTGGAGAAAACCCATGATTGAATGAATAATCTACGTGTGTCATAAATATTGATGGTTTTCAAACTAATCGCTTTTATCAAAATTGAATTGAAAATTTGAGTATACTATTGAAATAAATATTTCAAAATTTAATACACTATTTTATTTATTATGAATATCGAATGTCCATGTTTAGAGTTTAGTAGAAAGGATCTGTTCATTCCCATTGCATAAGAATGAGTGTAGAACACCTCTGACACCTAGACGGCGGAATAATGAAGTTGTAACTTGAATGACCCAGTAACTGCTGCCATCTTACGACAGAATTCAGAACTCGTTGAACTGTGTTACTGCGAACTCGTTACTGCGTTGTGCATTGCTGACCAATCAGGGGAAAGAGGCGGAGCTTGGAGGCGTGTCTGTAAAGATTGAAACTGTAAATCACCCAGTAACTGCAGCCATCTACCGGTCGAATTCAGAACTAGCTGAGTCATTCATTGCTGGCCTATCACGAGATAGTAGGGGTAGGGGTAGTAGTTTGGAGGCTACATGATTTACAAATTAGGCTACGATTCTTGGAAGAATTTTAGACACAGTTCAAGCATTGTTCAAGTATTTTCATTGCTGAATAAATAAATTAATAAAATATTCATCTTGGAAAACACAATAAATGATTAAATCACCGTTTCAGAAATATGTTTGAATTGTTTTCATAGTGAAATAGTTACACCCCATTAACCTATCTTCTATCTATTCTTCTATTTCTATATTCTATCTACCTAAGGCGAACAAGTTTTTTGTAGCTTCATCTCCGTGGTTTTTCAACCTAATTTGTTCGTTCACGTCTCATTTGAAAGAACTCATTGACTGTGATATAATCGAGGTAGGGAGTTGAATATTTTCAATATTACTCGAATACGAAATAGGAAATTCTGTATCAGTTATAGTTATAATGCAAGAGATATCGTGAATTCGGTGAATCTTGGAGTCTATCTGACTATTATAATACTGCTTAGTCTTCGTTTCACTCAGTATTTGTTCTAAATTTTCCAAACCCTCGTGACTCTTCCTTTTTGAACTTTCTGATTAAACGAAGTTCCTGATTTCATTTTCTTCTTTTTAATAATTTTATCTTTATTAATAGAATTGCAATTGATAATGAGAATTTCAATTGGAACGCTGCTACTTTTCTCGTGTGCATTTCATTCTTTCAATAATCTCAGACTAATATCTACACTCACTTCCAGTCTCTCCCACTATCTTTCTCTCTTCGCTAATTTCTGCACTTTTTCTTTATCCTCTCTCTTCTCTTCTTCTTTTTCTTCTTCATTCTTTTTCTCCCTTTCCACTCTTCTTCTTCTTCTTCCTCCTCTTCTTCTTCTTCTTCTTCTTCCTCTTCTTCCCTTTCTTTTTTCCACTCTTCTTCTTTCTTCTTCTTCTTCTTCTTCTTCTTCTTCTTCTTCTTCTTCTTCTTCTTCTTCTTCTTCTTCTTCTTCTTCTTCTTCTTCTTCTTCTTCTTCTTCTTCTTCTTCTTCTTCTTCTTCTTCTTCTTCTTCTTATTCTTCTTCTTCCCTCAATTAGCAGATCAGTGGCGCGCGCGCTCTCTCTCTCTCTCTTTGTGGCGCCGTCTTGTGACAAATTCTCGGCTTCTTTCCGACAAGTGGACTGTTTGCAACAAATTTGCCGCCATGCATTCAACTTCTCCAAAAAAGGAAGGAAAAGAGAGAGAGAGCGTGAGAGAGATGAAAGAAGTGGAGTAGAAAATTAACGTTTGTCGGCTACACATGTGTGTGTGCGTGCAATAGTTTCCTTCACTTCCCACACCTTTCCATTTCTTAGCCGAAGTTGTTTTCTCAGTCAAGTACCAAAATTTAACATCTTTGAAGTGATTCTATACAAGATTTTGTTTGATCTTGAGTTGCTACTTCCTTTATCACTAGAAACTAGAAAATTGTATCTGTTTATTTTCAACTTCTACTACTATTCATATTCATGTACACTACCTCATAGACAATGAAGACCAGATAGTATTGAATAAGAATTCATAAGAATTTTGTATTTACTTCTATTCTCTCTGTTAAAGACATTGATTTGATTATCCGGTCTACGTTCTACAATCTACATTGACATTTTTTATTCTCTACCGAATCGTACATTTTTCCCAAGAAAAACTCTCCCATCTGTAGGCAAGCTGCTACGTTCGTTCACAATTTTTGTAGAAGAACGATTTTAGGCCTTCGAAATTGCCATTCTCAAATACAACAAATAGAAGAATAGTTTCTGCTAATCGCCAATCTCAAATTCAACAAAGCAAGAAAACACTTAGAGAAAAGCGATCGCGTACAACTTGAAATGATTCGCTTCAGGATTATCCGTCGGATGACTTAACTGCAGCCGCTTGAGGAAGAGAATGGGAAAAGAGACGAGGAGAGAGAGAGAGATAGAGAGGGAGAGAGGGAGTAAGAAAGAGGGGAGAGAGTGATAGAGAGAGAGAGTATTGTGCTTAGAGGAAAAGAGAGTGTGAGAGTGAATGGAAGAGTGTGTGAGAGAGACAGAAAGATAGACAGAGCAACAAAGCAACAGAGAGTGATGAGGGAAGAAAGTGAGAGAGTAAGAGAGTGAGTGAGAAAGAGAGGGTGTGAGAGAGAAAGAGTGAGAGAGAGAGACGGATGGAGTGGGTGAGAAAGAGGAAGTGAGTGAGTGAGTGAGAGAGATTTTTTTAAAAGATGAAATGAGCTAAACAAGGAGACAGAAATCTGCAGTTGAGTCTGTTTGGCTAACTGATTTAAGGGTAGTTTTGTTGATTGTTCCCATCAGGAGTATAGTGGTAGGGAACACACCGTTCAGGCGCCGGGGCCTTAAAACGCATGTTCAACAGTCCATTAGGACATTCATATAACAGGCGGCTTGGCGGGCACCAATAAAGAAAACGAAATTGGATGTTTTTAGGCGAAAGATAGTGGGAGAAAGAGTGTGTTAAAAGGTATGTTTTGTTGGTGATGCTAAAAATGCGTAGTGCAGTGTGTAATGTCATTGAATATTATATCCTTTATATATCCTTTATATAATATAAAGGATATATATTCAATGGTAATGCCTCGTTTACACGTTACCAGTCGACTAGTGCTAGTGAATGGTTTTCAGTATCAGTACTTTCAAGACTATGGTAAATGTTTCATGAATATAAAATGTTGCTATATTGATGGGTTGCATCAAGCAAAATCAATTTTGATCCAAGATCAGTACAATGCTAATCAAATTGAATCAGCTGAATCAAATTAGTTTTTCCTGGTTGGTGCAAATCAACATAAGAGACACATGGATAAGTAGGGAATGAAGAGAATAAGAAGCACGAATAAAGGAAAGAATAGTGGAAGAGTGTGAGGGGAAAGCTATAGTCCGATTCACGTCAAAAAGTCAGCATTGTTTATATGAGGAGCATCGATGCCAAGTTTCATTGAGAGAGAAAGAGAAAACTGCACCAAACGTGTTTGTTGGGACTGTGTGCGACAACAATGCACAGTGCGGCAACTATGCACTGTGCGAATAGGATAGAGACATCAGCAACTGCCTTGTGCTGAACAAGGATAGCAAACTCCCATCTAAGCAATGCTGACTTCTTGACGTGAATCGTACTATAGAAATACAGTTTTATGAATGTGGATGTTTTGAGAGAGAGAGAAGCTGTAGTGATAGTTAGAAGAAGTTAGAAGATAAAGTGAGAGAGATAGTGTGAACGAGGATAAGAGAGTGGGAGGGTGAGTGAGAAAGAGGGAGAGAGAGAGTGGCACAGTTGCATAGAGGGATATTATTTTGAATAGGCTGATCGAAATCTCTGCAAAGCTCATCACATCCACAACAAGATTTACAACAAACCTGAATGATGTTATCTGTCTTTATTGAATCTCGACTCTCGCCGCTAGTGTCATGTTGCTGCTACAAGTTGCAGCGTTTTGTTTGTTTGCAGGATTTTCAAGTTCTTTGATTTTTTGTAAGAATGCTTTCGTTTGTTGCTTTTGAATTCACCTCTTGAGATGATCCAATACAAATGGTTTCCATGCATTTAGGTTGTTATTGGGAAGATGCTTATGTCTCATTTATCATTTCCTTCTACATTCCTACGACAGATTCGTGTTTCTTCGGTTCATTTCTCCTTAGGCTATATTGACAAGCCTCTAGTTAACTGGGTAGGCAATCGCTTGATAAATTGAGGCCCGTATGCACCATATTCTTTAAACTTTCAATGTTTAACTGAACGAGATTTCAAATTTTATTTAAACTGTGGATTTACAGCTTAAACTTAGTTTCATGAAACTATGTTCAAACATACTGGACTAATACTAATTCTCTAACATTTCGTTTTGCACTAATTTCTACATCATCAATTATTATTATTGGTTGATATTTGATTTTGTTTTAATTGTTGATTGAGTTTTGATATTATTTGGTTGTTTGGTTTTTGTATAGAGTAACTGATATCATACAGCATATGAGATGTCAAATGATTTCGACCTCTATTTCGTCCTCCTTATAACTGGTGAATGAATGAATAATTTTTCATAGTCAATCAGTCTAAAATTTTCAATAGTCAATAGAAAAAATTTCAATTGGTTGCTTACATACTGAGAGATCTTACAGCGAGGTATCAACAATTAATTTATCGTGAACAAATTAATAAAAATACTAATAAATTAATATTACAGTGCATTCTCTTTGCTGAATTGACTGACAATGAATTCCTCATTACAGCTTTTATTGTGTTCAATTTATTCAAAGTGTATAAGAATTTGTTCATTATGATCGAAATATTACTTAATACTGTATAACTGATGCGATCTTTATACACTTTGAACACGCTAAAAAGCTGTAATAATATGTTGCCATGACATACAATAGTAATATAATGTGTTTAATGACAATAATTCATTTCCAGTCCAGATGCCTTCGCAAATTGAACGAACTATTATAACTATAGGCCTACCGTCTATTCAAATTACCTGATCCCAACAATATCTACAATTTATGAAATCGATATGATATCAAATTCCAAGAGATCATCAAGATCACGTCTAGTCATCAATGGAATGCATAATAATTGACAAACCATCCACTTGATTAGAATCAGATAACAGTTTAGTCAATGATGGCAAATGAACGGTTTTGTTGGCATCATTAGTCATCGAGACGGAGATATCTAGATGTGAAACGAGAGCCGTTAGAGTATAGATACACCAATATATAAATATAGTTGTGTAGTTGGTACCTGTGACATTTTTACAAATACTGTCCGTCAATTTCCTTATTTACCGCCTCGGAAAAATAAACAACTGAGTCAGATGGAGATGGATATCGGTGACCGCTAATCGCTGTCAATGATGACTCATTTTACACCCCGCAGCTATATAGCAGGATTCTTTTAACTTGTCAGAAAACAGCTGACTTAACGTTAGTAAACGAGCGTACATCAATCAGCTGTTTCTGACAATTTAAAAGAATCCTGCTATAAATATTATTATGGCGAACTTATTTGGTTCGACGACCTTCCGGTAAACAACTAGGCCCACCTCTCAACCCCTGCGGACAGATTCCTAGGCGTTAGTCATAGCGGGGCTTTCTCCTTTTCTGTTAAAATAACGACTTCAATAATTCGCTTATTCTGTTTGTCGATTCGACAAGAGATGAAATCTATTGGAAAAATACTTTTTGACAAAACTGGCAATTAAATTTCAGTTTTGACTTTTTTTAAATATCCGATGTTCTGATCTGTGAGGCTTCCCTCGCAAAGAGTTTTGAAGAGAATTTTTACTTCAATCATCGACTCAATCTGGTGGATTCAATAAATTGAATCAATTTATCGAAGCGTTTGGACCTTGCTTTAGTCTTTTTATTCAACATTGTTACAACATTTTTACTTCAATCATCGACTCAATCTGGTTGATTCAATAAATTGAATCAATTTATCGAAGCGTTTGGACCTTGCTTTAGTCTTTTGGTGGACTCAATAAATTGAATCAATTTATCGAAGCGTTTGGACCTTGAGTCTTTTATTCAACATTGTTACAACATTTTCACTTCAATCATCGACTCAATCTGGTGGATTCAATAAATTGAATCAATTTATCGAAGCGTTTGGACCTTGCTTTAGTCTTTTTATTCAACATTGTTTCAAATTGAAGATTAAATGCTCATAATGATAGTTGTACGCGATTGATATGAAATATTTATCTCCAAAAAAATTTTAACAAAATCTACTACCATTTACACGTAAATCCCATTAAATTTAATCGCCGTAAAATAATGTCATCCAACAGAATCAATAAACAATTTTGACTTCAATGTAATGACGTCATTTTAAGATAGATAAATCAATTGATTTTTCCGTGCAAGTTGTCTTCAACAAATTTACAAATTCTATACTGTATTTTCAATTTTTTTACAGATAAAATATTTCTGAATACACTGTTCGACATTTTAGCAGGTAAATCGTAGGTAATCTGGAAATCAATATAATAATGAGTTCAATAACACTGTTGATTAGGTGAATTGAAGCCCGCAAGTCTTCATAAAACAGGCAACAATGTTTCCAAGAAGCTAAAACAGAGCTTCAAAAACGATTGCGGTCTATGGTGTAAACAGTTAATTGGCGGAGGTCTTGAATAATAGTAGTTGGCAGAGTGAGTAGGCCGGTTCGAATAAAAGGGATTACTTCAAAAGTAGCAAAAAGAATTGATAAAAATTGGGGGAAGCAGGAAAGTGAAGATGGGGGAATTAGTCGGGAACAATTTTCACACATTAGCGGTCTCTTTGAGCTGTTAAATTTATTGCTGTTCTTATTGTTTTTGCTTCTTCCCCTCTTTCTTCATCCACTTCCCTTCTTCCTTCAGCCACTTCCCCTCTCCCTTCGACACTCTTGTATAATTTGGTGCGGGCGTTTGCTGTACTACTATAATACACTAAATACGGTTTTTAAAACGCGATAGACACGCCATGTCTTTCAAGTGTTCCTCCACATCTGTCTTCTGTCATTTTCGAGTCAAGGTCGCCAATATTGTCTCCATTACTATAATTTACAATTTTCATGCCTGCTTTTAGCCAGCGCTAACTGTTGCATCCTCAAAAACGCCGAAAATTGTCCTGTCACCTTGAGAATTTAGTTTTTATGTGATGCTCTATCAACTGTATGTATTTATACGAAGAATTTGAATCTTTGAATGCAATTTATAGAAAAATTGTTTAGGCCAGGCGTACACCGGTTAGTCAAGACAAGACAAGACGAGATTGAGATTCTCGTTAAAAATCTTGAACCATTTTCTTATCACATTAATTTTCTATGTATAACTTATTAAAGTACTCATGTACACTTATTAAATGTGTAGAAACAATAAAAACTTGACGTTCACTGACTAAACTATATTTTCTACATAGCTCAGTTATATTGTCTGAAGTGTACACTATAGTTCATTAGGCTATTGTTTACTGTTTGTTGATTCAACAAAATTCCAGACGAATTTAATTGCAGTTGGCGTCTGTTGAGCAAGGCTGCACGGAATTACGAAATCTATTGACAGATTCGGCTTGCACTTCCTCTCCATAATCCAATTTTGTCTTTTATTATTGTTATTTCTTCAATTTTGACTCCTCAACTCAATGCCCAGTCTGTCAGTACTCTCGTGTCGTCGACATCGTTCGGACTTCAGGTTCGGATTCGAGTAAATAATATTCAGTTCAGGAAGCTTCCGCGACCCGTTACGTTACGTTATTTTCCGGAAATTTCTGAGATAGTTTTCGGTGAGATGTTGTGATATTTATCCATAATTAAATAAAAATACGATGTTGTATTATATTATATCACATGAACGTTTTAATATACGTAGTATAAACATATTATACGCGTAAACATATTATGTTTCGATACCAGATGAGTATCATCTTCACCTTATCGCGCTATACTGGGCGCATATCAAAATCTCGCCCCGGGCGCCTATTGACCTCGGGGCGGCCCTGAGCAACTATGTGAATTACTGTGACTAATCTCGTCTTGTCTTGTCTTGACTAACCGGTGTACGCCTAGCCTCAATCACTAAGGCTCTACTCACACTTGGATAAATTGAATCGCGGCTACTCAGCGACTCGGATAACAAACATGTGTTTTCAAATAATGACGTTCAGACGATCCTGCAACCGTATTGTCTGAACGTCTTCATTTAAAAACACATGTTTGTTATTCCAGTCTCTGAGTATCGGCGATTTGAGTATCCAATTATGAGTAGAGCCATGAACAAACTGCAATATTGTTAGTCAATTAAATTTTTAATGAAGGCTCGTTGCAAATTAATTCCGTGCAAAATCTTGGAATGTTAGAAGATGCAGGAGATTATTGTGTCAAGATTTTACTTGTAAAAAAAGGTGAAATCCGACTCTGTATCGTATCGGTAAAGTTTCAAAGAAAGCTCTTATTCATTTATTTTTTTATTCTGTCTTGCTGTAATTCTTTTACAGTCATGAGTGTCTAAGAACACATTCACTATTATGTTTCTTCATTATCAGTGTGTTAGGCTATAGTCTTGTCTTGACTAACCGGTGTACGCCTAGCCTTATAGTTGTGTAGTGTTGAATGATATTACAGATAGGCCTCAGTCTCTCCTATAATGTAGTGTCTTTTCCTACACCTATAATATTATTGTAGTCTTTCCAACTGAATGTAGCCGTGAAAAAATACCCTTACCTCATCTTATGGACATACTTCCTATGGTACATGGACTCGTGTTATAAGGGTTGAAAAATAGAAAATAAAATTCATCAGGGTTGATAAAACAAATTCCAATTTTTATTTACAATTTGTATATCTGTACAAAAGCTGAATTGAAAGAGTTTGCTGTTCGACAACAAAATAACAAGGATAGAGCCAAGGCTTTACAGAGTTACTATATCCTTGGGTTCAGTTTAATAGCTGACTATCACTAACTTACTTTAATACTTGCATCATATTTATCCGACTATATTACAATATTTACTTATGTACTACACTACAACTATAATGTTAGGTACAAGTTTCTATAAAAAATTAGTGACTCAATACATTGCAAATCTTATACTATGTTATTGAATGGCACGAAAGGCATTGATATTCTGGTATTTTGATTGTTTTTAACAATTATGGTACATTTCTCCTGAAATTTATTTGGACCTTTTGATATTCTCATAGTTTAGATGGAGACATTATATTTCTAGATAAAGACATAGGCTACGTTTTCACAAATTTATTCTCAATAATGTTTTCAAGCTATTTAACAGTGAACACAATAATACAGTATAACCGTATTTTCTATTTTGCTCAACAAAGACGAATAAACCAATGTTTTCGCTGCTTCTTCTTAGAACATCTATTTGTGTAAAGACTCATTCAATTTGTGTGATCTTTCTTCAAATGCCGACTCTCTTTCGAGATTAGCTATCACAAAGGCGGTCATTTGGCAAAACCAATTAATACTTGTATTGAACCTCCAGGCGAAAAGATTATCTCAAACTTGAAAAGTGAATCTTAAACGTGGATAGTGAATCAATTGAATTATGAATCTTGGATTTATTATAGTATTGTCTAATCATCCATAAAATGGATGATCCATTACAAGTGTTGTTCCATTAGGTTGTTCCTATCCTATTTTTTATTCTTCAATTTTGAATTGATCTATAATTTGATCAACTCTTCTAGGCTTTAAAATAACAATGAAATGAGTTTTTGTTTTTGGATTCTATCAGCTAGGCTTAGCACTGGGGTTTAAAGCAATAATCTCATCAACACTACCGCTATTTAAAAAATAAAGTAAGCCGTTAAATATCTCAACTTTCATCATTTTACCTGTTGATCAAGTTTTAAAATTATGTGTCCACATTTTTATAACTACATTCGAAATTGGATAACAATATTAAAATTTAGATTTGAAAAATTGGACGCTGGGGCCCTTGTGAACCCTGTACCTTGGTGGTTCAAAGGTTTCAATAATAATGATAGATTATCTTGATCTGTATTTCCGAGTCGACGTAGCTTAGTGAGCTGGAAAATTGCAACTTCAGTCAAAAGGTCCAAACACTATATCAAGATAACTTGAATAGATGTAACTTCTATATCGGAAACAGGTTATTCCCTATCTTAGACGTGCTACAACGATACGGAAGTTATATCTATTCAAGTATAGTCTACTTCTTAATAAGCGACCTAACCTTATTCACACACCGGTCCATGAAGTTTTTCTTCCGTTTGAGCGTATCACTATCAGATGCAACCGAGTCTGATATCTTGTCCAAGTCTTCACAGAGACTAGTCGACTTTTCCAGCACGGGTCGCAGCTGTGAGGACGGAGTGTCAAGGACGTTTTCAAGGCTGTGCGTCCTTGAAGGCGGTAAGGGCGTGCGGTCAAGGTTGTTCTGTGACCTTGAAGTGTCCAGATCATCCTGTGATCTTGAGGTATCAAGGTCGTCCTGTGACCTTGTGGTGTCGAGGTCATCTTGTGACCTTGTGGTGTCAAGGCCGTCCTGGCTCTGTGACCTCAGTGTGTCAAGGTCGTCGTCAAGGTCATCCTGGCTCTGTGACCTTGAGACGGGCTCTGGTGATTGGGCCAGCGGGCTGATGCTGTCTCGCTCCATGAGGCCTTCCTCGCTCTGTGCCCTTGACGGAATTGCCCTTTTGCGGCGGGTTCTGCCCTTAGGACTGGTGGGCGGTCGCCAGGCGGTGGGCATTGGACTAGATGACTTCCTGCGCCTACACAAAAAAACAATTACATGAATTAAAAATTGTCAACATTTTCCAGCATTATTAGTAGAGCTGGAATAATTGCCACTATAAGCTACTATTTGTTCGCTACTATTTGAGCTTCGTGTTCTGACAGTGGTGATTCTCAACATTTACAAAGTAGTCCAGTTTTTGTGCATAAATCTAAAAAACATACTAATAGAGTAGATCAAACTTTCATGAACTGAATACTAAGCATAAGCATTTATTCAATAGATTGACCCTTTGTGCTAGGGGCCTGGATCTAAGAAAATTCAAAAGTTGTAAATCTTTACTAATTTGTGATTTTCTGGCTGTATAGTGTGCTTTCATTTTGGAATGGAATTTTTCAAAGTATATTTATTTATTGTTAAGAAGGTACTCCTCCTAAACAATTCATGAAAAATTAGGTAGTATAACTTGCCACCACACTAATCAATGGTTTTAATAAAATATACCATATTTGTAAGTATATTGTGATCCATTGTGTGATTAATTGAATTGTAAGGAATATTGGAAATGATTCATGCAATGTGACATGTGATAGTGTCTCTACTGTAGGTTACTTGATTTTTAGTACCATGGTACTTACTCATCATCTATCTTCGACTTCAATCATTTGTGCAAGCAATGGAAAAAGAAATTATTCTTCTCAATTATTTGTTCATTGAATTGGACTTTGATGATAGTTAAAAACTGAAAAGCAATGTCTTGCAATGTCTAAAGTGTTGTCAAAAATATCTCACCTGGCATGCCCATCTAGTCAATCGGTATTCCTTCCGCCGTCGCTCCCCTTGCCGCTCTCATTGGAGTGCATGCGCTGGTAGGTGGGGGGTGCGCGGGGCACCAGTGAGGGGGTCGAAGGTGTGACGTCACCCTTGGCGCTGGCCGCGCTGCTATTGGTCACTATCGAGCCCACCCCTCCTCCACCCCTTGTGCTCAGCTCGCCGCGCATGAAACGCTCCAACTTATCAACGCACGCGTCCTGGTAGTCGTGGATCCATCTGAGACAAAAAACAGAAATTAATAAAACTTTTTGGAACCTCAGTGTTGAACTCAGGGAAGTGGATTAAGGTGAATATAACCCCCCATAGACAAGAAACTAATTTGGCTTCTGCAAACCTATTGCTTCTGAATAGATTACTCATAGAGCGTGGCCTGTGTGTCAACCATTAGGCTAGGCGTACACCGGTTAGTCAAGACAAGAGATTAGTCACGTTTAGTCACAGTAATTCACATATTCGCTTAAAAAGCAACACACACTGATTAGTCATTGCATCGGTGTGTGCTGCTTCATATAAGCAACTATGTGAAATACTGTGACTAAACGTGACTAATCTAATTTTGTCTTGTCTTGACTAACCGGTGTACGCCTAGCCTTAGAGAAGGAGATTCTTCAAATCGACCACCTGTTCAATGTTAGAAATATGCTGGAGTGGACGTGGCCAGAGACAAGCAACTGATCTTACTTCTGCAACCTGTTGCGTCTGAATGAATTGATCAGGGGCGTGGCCTATGTGACAACCAATAGAGTAGGAGATTCTTCAAATCACCCACCTTTCAAATGGCAGAATATTACAAAAAGTGGGCAAGAACCTGATTTTGTTTCTGCCACTTGTTGCTTCTGAATGGATTGCTTAGAGGGCGTGGTCTATCATGTGTCAACCAATAGAGTAGGAAACTCCTCGAATCGACCACCTGTTGAATGTATGAAATTCTCTAAGGGGGCGTGGCCAGATACAAGAACCGGATTTTGCTTCTGCCACTTGTTGCTTTTGAATGTATAGTGTAGTGCAAGAGACATCAAATTTTGGTATGAGAATGCTGAAACCTTATAAATTTGTACTATAGAACGTCTCTTGTAATTTATCTATATATTCTTCCAAAAAAGAGTTCGTACATAATATTCATCTAAAAATTCTTGTAAAAAGTAGTTTATATACATTATTTATACAAATAACTAGTATTCAATATCAACTTAAGCTAGGCGTACACCGGTTAGTCAAGACAAGACAAGACGAGATTAGTAACGTTTAGTCACAGTACTTCACATTGTTGCTTATGAAGCAACACACACCAACTAGTCATTGCATCAGTGTGTGCTACTTCATAAGCAACCATGTGAATTACTGTGACTAAACGTGACTAATCTTAGCTTGTCGTCTTGTCTTGACTAACCGGTGTACGCCTAGCCTTATAAGAATATAAATGCTGTCTAATATTGATTTATAAGAATAAATTAGCTTTCCCATACCTACACATTTGGAAATTGAGCACTGCCAACTTGGCATAAAGGTTGGATTGTGATGAAATAAAAACTGAAATGAGAATTTTTCTTCGGCCTCACCTGACGCCATTGAAGTGACACACCGCCCTCATGTCTTCAGGAAGCTCCTCGGGCTCAGGCCATTGAAAATTGTCTATTATAGGAATGATGTTGCACTGCGATTGAAGCGCTGCTACTATTTCCTGAAATTAACAATTGATCATTTAGTTATTTTCAAATCACCTGCTAAGAATTAGGCTATTCAGTTTATCATTCGAATATTCGAATAAAAATTGCAAAAAGATCATTGAATATTTTTAATTCCACTTATTTATTTCAACACTTAGCCGCGGTTTATAAAATGAAAATAATAACAGGGATAAAAATGAAATAATATTGATAATAATATTTAGCCTCTCAAATAAAATAATAAAAATAACAATCTAAAATAATAAAGAAAAGAGACAATATCTAATAGTATTTTCTTCTATCATAGAATTCTACAATATCCATAGAAATTATAAGTAATCATTGCAAGTTTGTAGCTTCACTGTAAGGCTAGGCGTACACCGGTTAGTCAAGACAAGACAAGACGAGATTAGTCACGTTTGGTCACAGTACTTAACATAGTTGCTTATGAAGCAACACACACCGATTAGTCATTGCATCAGTGTGTACTGCTTCATAAGCAACTATGTGAATTACAGTGACTAAACGTGACTAATCTCGTCTTGTCTTGTCTTGACTAACCGGTGTACGCCTAGCCTTAATCAGAACTATTACAGATGATGAATATTACACTATATATTATTAATTTACATTATGTACTTGATGGATTACAGAAGCAGATAACTTAAATCTGAGGCTAGGCGTACACCGGTTAGTCAAGACAAGACAAGACAAGATTAGTCACGTTTAGTCACAGTGATACACATAGTTGCTTATGAAGAAGCACACATGGATGCAATGACTAATTGGTGTGTGTTGTTTCATAAGCAACTATGTAAAGTACTGTGACTAAACGTGAGTAATGTCGTCTTGTCTTGTCTTGACTAACCGGTGTACGCCTAGCCTAAGATAAACTCTACTATAAATATTTCCATAATGTTATAGATAATTAACTCAAAGAAAAATTATTCTTGAATGTTATTCCATTAACAAATTGAATAAAACATTCAATAATTAGATCAATATTGCTCACCCTGTGTACCCAGTCTTTGCATTCGTTGTCGGCGATACACCGTTCTAAAGCCTTTGGTGTGAGCACAAGCAGAAAGTGCCTCGCCTGTCGTATACTCTGCAGCAGGTTGTTGTCGAATTTTCCCGCTTCAAGCCTCTCAACATCGATGAATACTGTGAAACCTCTTAGCTGGAGGTGGACTTTTAATAAACTGAAACAAAATAAGTTTTCATTAGTCCAAATGACAGAATTGAATTATTTGCATTTATTTAGTGTATTTGTGAATCTACTCTCATAATAAAATTGAATCTTATAAAGCCGGTTGCACAAAAGTGGATTATATAACTCATCTTCGATTACTCATAACAATTAACATTCTTAATTGGAGATTAAGCTTGAAGACTTTGTGCAACTAAGAGCAGTTCTAGAAGTTCTCAGCTACTTTGGAAATGCAGGATTGATTTATTGAAATTTAACATTTGAATGCAATTTTTGGATATTTTTATGTTTGAAAATGAAATTGATAAAATTGAAGGTTTCTAGTATTGTCGCATATTTTTTGTTTTGTTCAATGTGTAGTGTTTTCATTTTCTGATGAGAATGCTTCATAAAACGTTTTGATGACTATTTCCACTTGAATGCTTGGTACATTAGTTTCATTCATATTTTCTATCCTTGTATTTTCAGATTTTTTCATCTTATTCTATCTTATTTCCCCTCAAATTCTTCCTGATATCTATACCTAATAATCTTCATTCAATAGCCTACTTTGATTTCAACAATATTTTCAATCGAATGCTTATTGGAATGCTGTTGCAGTTTTGTTAATATTTTTCCATCTTAATATTTCATCTTATTTTATCATCCAAACAAAAATAGGTGCTCAGTAAGTTGTTAGTTTATCAGTGATATTATGTGAAGAAAAATATCACAAGTTCAAAATTGGTCAAAAGCTTCAAGGAGGTCTAGCCAGATGATATATTAGATTTATTAGATAAACTATAAACTATCACTGATGTATTTTTGATTTGATAATATTGAAATACATATTTATACAATATTGATAATTATAATATTGAAATTATTACCTTGCTAATTGAGATCCATTTGATCGCCTATAACTGACGAATACATCGAGAGATTTGTCGAGGTTTTGTTCTTGTGAACTGGCAAGATTACTTTCTATTGCTGCAATACAAGAAGATAAATCATTAGACATGGTTTTATACAAATTTTTCACAAAAATTTCAAATTTCTCACAATTTCCATAATGTGTCTAATAATTTCCAATTGTTTCTAATATTTTCACAAACTAATAAATTAATCATCCAATATTTTATATTTAAAAAATATATTTTAAATAATTTGTTCAAAATTTAAATAATATTTTTAAATTTTAGTATTATAAATAGAATTTAATTCATAGACTAGTATTAGAATGCTCATCAATAAATTATTCTTTTGTATTTTTAAATTATTCATTCATCTAAACCATCAACTTTTATACAAATATTATATGTTCATTTTGTTCAGATTAAGCAACTATTCAGGTCTACTTGATCATTTTTTCCAGATATTGAATTGTGTAGAATAAATTGCACGAATGAATAACTATGAATGATCAAAATTATGTTTAAAAATGAGCTATCCGAATAAGTTGTATAGTACTAAATTATATCGTATTGTTTTTAAAGAAATTATCCAACACTGTAATATTCAGGTATATGATGTTTATAATCAGATTTATTTAATTTGACGCTTGGCATTAGATAGATAGATAGAGATATATTATTTCTTTGCCATCGTACTCTACGGTCATCAGCAACGCCAAGAAATAATATCTCTCTATCTATCTAATGCCAAGCGTCAAATTAAAATAATCCGCTTATACCAACGACCACATAGTAACAAACGTTACTATGTTGCTATATGTTATTTAATGTGTACTTGGATTGCATTAAAATGCTTTTCCCACTTTTATTTACAGAATCATATTATCTATCCCTGTAATTATATTGCTTTTAATTTGTGGTTACTATGTTTCTAAGCTCTTGCTCCACTTTTAGCTGAATTTCTATGTTATGAGTAGTCTAGTAACTGAATGAAACTAGAAGTATTACCATAATAATTTGCTTCTTATACACTATTGTAAAGGCCGATTAACGTCTTTACGGGTTTCATTTTATGAGATTTTGAATCTCCCGCCTTTCCTTCATCAGGTTGATCAGTCGATTGACAATGCACAGTTGTCTCAGTTCGACTCTGATTAATTATTATGTTGGCGTTCCTGCTTTCTTTGTGTTCGTGCTTGCTGGTTCTGTTGCGATCTCGCAACTCGCATCTCGATTCTCGATTCTCGCCTGAGTTGAGGTTCTGAGGTTGAGATGAGACTTGTCACTTGTGTACCAGTATCAGTATAATATTATGACTGAATTGTACCTGGCCAGGTTAAACGCGTCCGCGAGTGCGTCATACTTTCAACATTGGAAAAACTGTAGAATAAAGCTTAAAATACGGCTTTATTCTCCTACCAGCAGTTCCATCAAGGGGCAATATCTACTTGCTGAGAAGATTGCAGTTACACAGCCACAGACGGTTCTACACTGGGACATTGTTTGGTAATTGATTGGATTCTTTTAGGCCCCCAATTCTGACAGCCTTACAAACTTTAGAGTTAATAAAGGCTAGTCAACTATCAGCCCCAACAACTATGATTATAAAAATGTAGATTTCATGATATTGTATTACTCACATCTAATCGCTTCGAGAATCCTTATCCTATGTATACTGTTCCTAATTCCACACTCGCTTATTAACTGGTCTTCTGACAAATCCCTGGGAACATTAAGAAAAAATAGATCAATTAAAATGAATTCAATAAAATTATCGGTTTCCTTCTACGTTCTATTTTATCCTCCATTAGGTTTTTTATTAGAGGTTATTCTCAGTGAAAATTTCTTTACTAAAATTTTAGAAGTTCAGCTCACAATACGTTAACAAAATAATTGCTTGAAAAACATATTCTTTGGTTCATTTTTCTTATGGTCAAATTTTCTTGTGAAAACTATTCTCAGTGGAAAATGCACTATTTTTGTTCTAATTCACTCTTTAAATTTCTGCTCAAAATTCATTAAAAAATTATTAGTTGATTTGGAAACATTGTTTACAGTTTGGTATCTATCAAAAGTCTATGTTTTCGCAAAAAAATTGGGGTTTCAAAGTATCAATTTGTTTTCAACTTGATGTGTTTCAGTTTTGGGAACAAACTAGCCTATACAACTGAATTCCAAGAACATAAGGATGTGGAGATCCAGATTCTCAGTCTACCGTGACTGTGTTCTACCTTTTATTGGTGAGTTTTCATTTTAAAGTTTATCTCAATTTCAGTTTAATTTATTATTGGAAAATGTTCTGAAGCATTACCTAATTGAATCCTTGTCAACGCCAGCATTGAGCATGGAATAAGTGTAAATGGAAAACTCTGGTCCAATACATTGAAGGAATGTGTTCAAGTTTGATGCATCTCTACTGCTGTAATCTGCCATTTTCTTCAGATTTTGAAGCTCTCTTGTGAACCTGGAATTGTAAAAATTGAAGATTATTCTGCTATTAAATTGATAAAAGTTGAATCAATATATAAAAAATCAATCTAGAACCTAAAAAGACTTATAATTAATATAAGAATATCTATAAAATATTATTAAACTTATAAATACTAAGAATGACCACACTGTTTGTTAGAGTGGACATTTAATTTCAGAAAAATTTATGAATGGAAATAAAATGATTATTTATTCAATATTGACATAAATTAACGCATTATTCATATTAATTAAATGTTGTCTCCATTGTACTGCAGTTTCTTACTCCATTTCACAATCTACATTGATTATTAAGTCTATAATTGGATAGATGTATAAGGCCCGTATTATACTAGGATGCTGGCGTCCCAGTCTAAACGCTCCCATTTGATTTAATGCCCCGGTAACCTGGATGCTGGCATTCCTAGTCTAATCGCTCCCATTTGATTTAATGCCCCGGTAGCCTCCCAAATGCCAGCATCCCGGATGCCAGCGTCCTAGTATAATACGGGCCTAAAATGTTTACTCAATTATATTGTAGTACACATATTTCATGTTACAATTTCTAAATTTTATATTTTCGAGTATTATTTAAGGAATATTTTGTGCTGATCATTATCATTAGATCATTAATTTATGACTTCTTAAGCTAAAAATGGAATTATATCAGACTGATTTCTAATAGCCGGTTGCACGAAAGTGGGTTGAAGTTAATCTTCGATTACTCATAAGAATTAACTTTGCTGGCAATTGGAGATTGAACATAACAGACTTTAGTGGAACTGGGACTGAATATGTTGCAAAAAATTATAAATGATTATTACCATACCTCTGTCTTCTGATTCCGTTATTAATTCCTATATCTTCTCTCAGGTTGTCCTCGTTCAGTTGAAGGAGCAAATCACCATCCACCCTGCTATCAATGAAGTTGCCGGCGTACTCAGCGAAGCCAATCTGTGAATATGAATGAAAGAGGGTTGCATTAAATGAATCACGATTACTACCAAAAGTACCAAAATTCTCCAATCTACAATGACAAGTAAGTTATTTGAGATTGTAATGTTATTAGAAAATTTGGCAATAGTAGAATAATTTAAGTTAACTTCATGAATAAATTCTAATTTGTAAGATAAATTCAAATACAGAACTTGAACGAACCGTATCTACCTTGAGAATGCAAGACCCTTTAAAAATATCTCTACAGATGCAGTTTTGTAGCTATGGAATATACCTTTCAATTTATAAAGGAACACTCTTCATTTTTCCTCATATTCCCAAGCCATTTTATAAATTTAGATCCTCACCAAAAAAAAACCTTGAAAATTCAGACTCATTGATATTTGCAAGATATTTTCAAACAGCTACTGCAACTCCAATCTATTGAATATTCTATTATTAAATACATCTGAATACTTAATCAAACTACAGTATTACTGTGTTTACCAACTTTTTATGTAGAAATAAGTAGACTAGTCTACTTTAAGAACGAATGAGTTCTAGAGATTAAGTGTATGTTCAAAGTGTATAAAATAATAATTCATTCACTATGGTGCAGCTATATTGATATTGTACTCTTATACACTTATACGAGTGAATATTGTACAAACGTGTAATGAGTTACAATGAAAATAATTCAGAATTAAATATTTTCTAATCCAGTTCCCTTATAGCAAAATAAACCAGCTATACTGTCTAATGAGCTCACCAACTTCTTGTGTAATTTCCCTATAATGAATAGTTCTTACTCAACTTATTTATAACATACTAAAAGTACTTATTAACTAACAAATGATAATTAGTACAAATATAAATACTAAAATAAGAAGTACAATCTATTTTTTTAATTTTATTTTTCTATCATGAACCAAGATAGATTACTAATCCATGGCTTTTAGACTATTTTACTATCTTTTATCTTTTTTCTTATCTATAACGAATGGTCTTTTAAGGTTTGTCAATCGATTACTATGTTTATTTCAATTTATCAGTCCATGACCGCAAAAAAATTCATAAAATCCTATTTTTTTATATCAACCCACCTGCCTGACCCACTCCCTGACATCCTCCGGCGACCACAACGGAACCTGCTGACTCAGCTTATGCGGCACTTCTTCCCCGATCAGTCTCAACGCATGCGCGGCATACTTGGACGCTACAGCATTCGGACAACTGGCCACTTTCTTCAAAGGCTCGATCGCCCTTATCTCTCTAAATATCTCAGTGTTGCCTTGCTGTTTTTTGATGCCGGCTTCCATACAGAAATGAAACGCTGCTAAATTACGTGCTTCTTCTCGTTTCGAGCTTAAAACTGGTACAAGTCGTTGCAACCAGTTTTTGCTTTGACCATGGGCGTGTGCTAGGTTTGACTTTGCGAATTCTGATGGGTTGTGTGAGGTCACAAAAGGTTCCACAAGGTCTAGAGTGCCTGATTTCAAGACAGCTGCCTCGATTTCAGTGTTAGCCACCAGTACAGCAATGGCAAGGCACGCGTAGTATTTAATGTTGTCGTCGTTGTGGAAGGCTAAAGGAAACAGCCACATGGGAACCTTGCGCTTGATCATGGCTTCTTGGTTATCGGCGCCTCCGTACAGCGATAGGTTGGCGAGGGCGCCGGCGCAGTGCCGCAGCGTCTCGACGTCGTTCTTGCGACATTCGAACAGCACGGCGTCCAGGCCTCCTAGGCGGATGACGTCACTGCACGTGCCTTCGCTGTGTTTGAACAGGTGTTCCAGGATTCCTGTGGGGAAAGGATTGGAAATATGATATTTTTGAATAAAATTGATAAGATTTCTTGTAATGTTTGTGAATTGGCTACTTACTTAGGTATTCGGTGAATCGTAGGTATTCGGTGTGGGAAGAATTAGAAATGTAATATTTTTATACAGATTTCATAACGATTTGTGATTATTAATTTTTTAAAATTTCTGTGAATTGGCTATCCACGTAGCCTAATACTAGATAGAAACTTAGGTATCCAGTGTGGAAAGGATTGGAAATATTTTACATAAAATTGATATCTTGTTATTATTTTTTGTTATGTTTTGTAAATTGTCTATTAGCAAATACTACTATATAGAAATGTAGGCATCTAATGTGGAAAGGATTGGATATATTTTTGTATAAAACAGATAACAATTATTTGTAATTATGATTTTAAATGTTTATAAATAGGCTATGAACATAGGCTAATACTACATAGTAACTATCAAGTGTGCAAAGTGTTTAATACCTCAAATTATAAGTTTCGTATTGCTAGATAGGAACTTAGGTATCCAGTGTGGAAAGGATTGGAAATATTTTACATAAAATTGATAATTTGTAATTATTTTTTGTTATGTTTTGTAAATTGTCTATTAGCATATTTCATTTCATTTATTTACACACAATTTCCAAAAACAATACAATATCACATATTACTAGATAGAAACGTAGGCATACAATGTGGAAAGGATTGGATATATATTTTGTATAAAACTAATAACAATTATTTGTAATTATGATTTTAAATGTTTATAAATAGGCTATGAACATAGGCTAATACTACATAGTAACTATCATTGCTAGATAGGAACTTAGGTATCCAGAAATATTACATAAAATTGATAATTTGTAATTATTTTTTGTAATGTTTTGTAAATTGTCTATTAGCATATTTCATTTCATTTATTTACACACAATTTCCAAAAACAATACAATAATTGTTGAAAAAGTGGTTAGGTGACCTCATTGGTAATCTTGTTGAGGCACCATATATTACTAGATAGAAACGTAGGCATACAATGTGGAAAGGATTGGATATATTTTTGTATAAAACTGATAACAATTATTTGTAATTATGATTTTAAATGTTTGTAAATTGGCTATGAACATAGGCTATTACTACATAGTAACTATCAAGTGTGCAAAGTGTGTAATACCTCAAAATATTTCTGCTAAATACTGCAATAAATGCATATTTCTGCATCATTTCTCTTGAGGATTGTTAAGAGAAGCTCTCAATCCCTATGTCCACACTTGGTCGATTATATGAGCAAATCAAGCATGCTTCAAATGCTCAAGCATTGGCATCATGCTGGGCAATAAACAAAAATCGACCAAGAATGGTGATAGGGATTGTACTGTGAAGTGGAAAACTTGCTTCTAGTCTCAATACTTTTCGTAAATATTTATTAATTTATTTATTCGTCAATTGTCACAATACATCATAAACTGAGTTACACCCATTTGACTGGTGACTTGTCGATTGCTAACTTAAATCTAATTACAATAATATTTACATCTAGATTAAACTGATTACTGACAATAGTAAAACATAATAGTAAATCTCAATACTGCCAGAGATTCGTTTGTTTCGATAATGTTTAATGTCTGAAAACTTTATGTATATTCTTTATGTCTTGTGTTTTCTTTATGTATATGTTATTACAATGTTTTTCTTTATGAATATCTTTTCTCTCTCACCTGTTCCAACCCTAGAGTGATCGACCGAATTGGCGTTCTTGGTGCAGACACAGGCAACAGTGACCACCTTCTCCAAGCCGTTCTCGACCACGTGCGTTCTGTTCTCAGTGGTCAGACACTGTTCGAGAAGCCGCGCGCTGGAGAACTGCAGTTCGCGGTCGTCCACGTCACAGTTGGCCATCAGAAGGTCCATGCCTCCGCAGTTGCGCAGAACGTTGCACAGTGAGTACCTGAAAACATACAATAAACTATTTGAAATTACTGTACAAAAGATAGAAAACTATAGCAGGATCCAATTAACTTGTCAGAAATCAGCTGTTCCAGTAGTAATTAAACAGTGATTTCGACACAATAATCAAAAGGCTTGAAAGTCTTAAAGACCTTTAAAGTCGTTAAAAGACCTTTTTAAAGAAGACCTTTCAAAGAATAACTTTTTAAAAGACCTTTTCAATAATCTGCGAGATTCAGCATTTGCTCGTCGATCATATGTTTTATGACAAGTTTAATGGATCTTGCTGTATTTAAAATTACTGTTTAAAAAGCGGTTTATTAATTCAAAAATAAAATGACTGCATGTTTTTAGTGAAGTGCAATCAAAATTGTATATATCGCAGTTGTATGAACAAGAAATATCATCATCTTTCTTTAAATTGTTGAAATTTTGATGGGATAGCACTTGTTGAATCGATACGACGCTTAATAGTAAGGACCGTTTAGTTAGGTTTTTTGAATGTACACCACAGTCGATTAACCGGGGAATCAAATGGCAACCGTTTGATTATATTTGAAAGTTGGCGCTTTAGATTACAATTCTACGCTTGCAGCGCTATCTAGTGGTTCATTCTAAAGGTACATTGACCGTTTCAACGCTGGTCCAGAGACTACAGAGAGTGTATGATACTTAATGCTTGGCGTACACCGGTTAGTCAAGACAAGACAAGACGAGATTAGTCACGTTTAGTCACAGTAATCCACATAGATACTTATGGAAGCATCTATATGATGCAATGACTAATCGATGTGTGTTCCTTCATAAGCAACTATGTGAAGTACTGTGACTAAACATGACTAATCTCGTCTTGTCTTGTCTAACCGGTGTACGCCTAGCCTTACACTCTCTGTAGTCTTAAGTAATTAATATGCTAACATATTTGCCTACAAAATCATGAGTTTTTGAAGTTAGAAACCTGAATTCATTCCGATATTTATTGAGAAATCAGGAACTCACTAGAAAAAATATTTATTGGAAATCAGAAATTTTTTATTGACAAAAATTACATGATACAAAAATGATAAGGCAATAAATTTGGTGTCACATTGGCTTTAAAAACCTGTGCGTGACACCGAGTTTGGAGTTGTCATATATTGATATTATATAATTATTAAATTTCGATTCGATATCTTTCATCGTGATGTTCACTGAGAAATTAGGCGATCCCGGGAAATGCCATAAATTGATTTATATTTATTAAATTTCGATTCAATATTTTTGGAAATAGAACATCCCTCACTCACCCTAGCTCATGTCCATGCGCGGGTACCGCCCAGGCTTTCCTCATCATTTCGTTGATGTTGTTGAGTATTTGAGGCGCTTTCTTGCTGTCTCCCTTCTTGATGTTCTGCACCATGTTGTCAAGTTTGACCGAGTACTTTAGAATGGCGCGCTCGACTTCTTGCGGATTCGAGTTGGCCGACAGACGTTCGAGATCCTCAAAGTTCTCCGAGTTGTCCTCTTCGATACTTTTCAGCGTGGCACCGTTCATTAGTTGATTAGACTGTTGGTGAAAAATAAATGGAAATGATAAGGTTATTTTTGATGTGAATGCTGTCTTAAACACCACTAGAGTACACTCAGGTTCATTTAATTTGACGCTTGGCATTAGATAGAGAGGTATTATTTGTTTGCCATCGTATTCTACGGTCATCAGCAACGTCAAGAAATAATATCTCTCTATCTATCTAATGCCAAGCGTCAAATTAAATGAATATGAGTGTATTCGTCATGATTGTACTGAAAATACAGACTAGGCTACCAGGGGCTTAATATTTCAACCGGAACGTATCTGAGTTTTCTATAAGATACATTGCAGCAAAGTTTCTACTAGATTACATATAAAGTACAACTCATTTTTACATATTTACATAGGTTATTATCATCTTGTATTTAGTTGCACAGTACAAGTTCGACATTTTCTGTCTTTTAACTTATGCAACTATGTAAATTTGAGTTGTTTTATTTTATGTGTTAGGTCTATCTATTAGAAATTTTGCTATAAGTAAAAGCGATAAAACTTATTCTACTCTATCTTTTAACCTTGTGTCATTTGAAACTCTCGGTTCGGTATACATCAAAAAACATTTTATTTCGTTGTTAATGCAACCAAGTTTTATTATGTTTTATTAAGCTTTATAATGCTACAGTATCTGATTTTTCATTTCTAAGATTATTGAACCTCAACTTCACTAAGTTTGGAAAATTATTATTCCACTGTTTATTACTTTCTGCTTGAATATTAGTCATACAATTTTCATCATATTTTACAATGACATAATTCCTTTATTCTACGATCTCCAAACTTCAGCAAATTATCAACTTGAAACTAGACCAGTGACTCACTGGTGTAATGAACTCACAAAATAAGTGAACTTATGAGATCATTAAGTTCAATAATTCTAACTATGTATTTTTGCCTGAAATCTTCATCCATTATTTGTTAGATTACTCAGTTGTTCATAGGCCTAGGACTTCAATTCTTATAGGACTTCAATTCTATTGCCAGCTTCCAAAACTTTTCTATGACTATTGATAATGACTGTTTTCTATGACTGTAATCCAAAACCTTTGCATGACTGTTGATAACGATACAAACCCTATGGTCTTTCTTTCAAGCTGGTTGCCATTTACTAAAAACTGAATGACTCTGAATATTATGCAATCCATTTATATGGAATGCTACATAAATAATAATTATTATAATTTTTAATGAGATTATAAAATTGGAATTGTGGTCTACCTGTAAACTGGAGCTCTGAGACGACTTTGTGATGCCTTTCGATGTCATCATGAAGTTGGACTGTGAGGATTGTGTCACGTGTTTTTCATGGTTGAAAATGCCTGATGACGTCATAGTTTGTCTCTGTTGTTGGGCTGCCATTGCTTTCTGTTTGTAAAACAAGAATTTCAATTAAATTGCAAACTTTTGATACAAAACTCAATAAAAGTACACGAATTCGAATACACAATGAAATATTCACAGGAATAATATCCACATTAATAAACTGAATATTGTGATGATGAAATAATTCAATGAATATAATAATCTCACATTTTTCGTTGCTATTTTTCAAGTAGTACGTCCAAATCAAATAGAAAAACTATCTGTACAATAATATTCTTTATAGTGCACTAAAGCCAATCTCTCCAATGTTAGATTTTCATGCAGCTTTTCTAGTTTTAAACTTTTTTAACCAATATCTTTATCATTTCATAGCAACGATTTTGTGAATCTTGAATTCATGTTACATCATGTTATTATAGAGATTTCTTTATATATAATAGAACTACTATTGGAAAAAAACAAATACTTAGTCTACTTGATGCATTAGTGTGACATATCTACACATCTGAATAATGTCGAGCTTAGTTTCATTTCGTTTTCTAATAAAGGTAGCCTATATAACTTGAAGATTGGGAACGACTAAAACACACCTGCAGGTAGAAAGACATCTCTATCAGTTATCTGCTCAATGTCCTTTCATTGTCAGTTTGTTAAAAAGTCAACTTAAAATCTTCGTAATTAAGTTATGTTGTTGTCAATTCTAATTCTTTATTTTTTTCATGTATTTCCACACTAACAGAAATTCAACAAATAAGTTGAAATCTTCGTTTTATCAATGTATTAGAATGTTTCTATAATCAGAAAAAAATTGTTTTCATACTAGACAAAATAGAGTCTGGCTAACTTACCTTTTCTGCACAAAACGAATCGGTTTGCAATCGCATCGTTGCCGCAGTCGTATTCTCGCTTTCTTGTTGAGTTATTTCTCCTGATTTCAGTGATCTCTGTTCCTGTAAAATGAATACAAAATTCAGATTATCTAAATATTTTGAATGAAGTGAATGCTTCTTAAATTCAGAACAAATGATGAAATCAAGTATTTTGTTGAATTATGCGGTTAAAGAGTAGTAAATCCTAAATCGGGTTCTTGAAAATTCAAATTAATCAATTTTTCCATCAAAAATTAGGCTAATCATAGAACAGAGCTGGAGGCTTCTATGGAAGACTTTAGTATCATGAAGTTTATTTTTAGTTTATAAGCAATAAGAGTAAAAAATTAATGGTTAGTCCAAGTGACTAGTTTAAATAAAATAATTTTTTAAAAATCAAGAAGTTGGATGTCCAACTCATTGAGCATTCTCCTATAAAAGACCTATACTGTAATCACTAATCACTACCGTATTACTATTTTAATTACATTCTTCTCAAAGTTTATTATTATTCAGTAAGATAATGAGTAAACCAGACGTGTAATACTGCTTAAGTGACTAACTGAAATCGAAATAAACATAACAACCTATTAAAGAAGATAATGATGCAATAAATGTCAGATTTGGCAACTTTAACATTTGAGTTCTTGGAAAAATACTGTATGCAGTTCAGTGTAGATGAATCCTATTATCGAGCGTGTTGGTGGATTTTATTTATCTGCCAAATGTGAATCGAGTATTCTAAACGTGTATTTGGTGTAATAGTGTATTAAGATGTCTCGTGTTACCTACAAAAAATTGTATAACACCTACACGCTTCATTCAAAAATACAAATATACGACAGTGGAAAAATTAAAAAAGATTTAAAATATTTAAAAGAAGGTTTATTGGTTCAATAATGAAATAAGATAACGCCCCACCTTGAAATATTAAATTTTGGGAAAAATTTAAGGTTTTCAGTCAGGCAAATTTTTTATTAACAAAATTTTAATTAAGAGTACGCTACTGTAATTATTAATTTCTAGAATAGTTTGGTAAATATCACATTTTAAACAATTCACAAAAATTATACTTTTGATGAATTTCTGCTTCCCTATACAGTACTGTAATAGAAACACTTTCTTGATCAATCTATTAACAGTGATATTACAGAGTTATTATATTCTCATTTTATTATAAATTTTATAATACATTTTATTATGTGTTAATCATTTTATATTCTCAGTTATTATTATATTATGTGACAGTCAATTTGAATAAGGAATCAATGGAGAAATAGTCATAGGTCTAAGAATAATTTCTACTTGAAAAAAGTACATTTCTACTATTCCAACTAGTACATTAATAGTTGGAATAGTGAATTGGAATTTTTTAAATGCTCAAACAAACACTATCACTTTGAATAAATTTCCAGTGATTTTAAGTAATAAAAAAACTCACTTGTTCAATAACACAATAGTTCATTTTCAAGAAGGAATCAAGAATAAAAAATGAATGTTTAAAAATATTTTCTTACCAAATAACTCTTTCAAACAATACAAATTAAAAAAAAATGACATAAACAATAGGCCTACTATCAATATAAATTTCCAGTACTGACCAAGTACGTAATAAAAACACTCACTTTGTTGATCCCATAGCGTGCACGTTCAACGCGCTTTTCTAAACTACCCACTTATGTTGGAGCCCAGTATTTTCCCGAATAACTTGCTAATCAAAGTATTTAGCCGACTAATCCTAATGTCAACTCGGAACTGAGACAGCGAACACCACGAGGAAGCAATGCTATGTCGACGGCTTCGCGGTGACGTTTGAAACTGGAGACGTAGACAGAAATAACGAGAAAGGGAAGGAGTGAGAGAAGAGGAAGAGAGGAGAAAGAGTGGAAGTAAGGGGAAGAGAAAGAAAGCTAGAATAGAGGCAGAGGAAGAGTAAAAGTATGAGAAGAGGAAAAGAAAGTGAGAGAGACTGAAAAAGAGGAAGAGTAGAAGTGAAAGAAGAGGAAGTGAGAGAATGAGTGGGAGAGATCAAGAGGGAAAGGTAGCAGAAAGAAAAGGAAGGAGAAAAGAGAAGAGACGCCAAACAACCCTCTGAGCATTTATTTCACTCAGCGATTCCCCTCCCGCGCAACCCATGTTTATATTTAGATTCTGACGTATTTTTACGATTGGAATGTTCGACAAATTATAACATAAAATGTGTGTGAGTGTGCGTGTTAAGAATTATAACATAAAATGTGTGAGAGTGTGCGGGTTAAGGAATTCTTAACATAAGTGTGAGTTTCTGGGTCTGAATTATTATAGAAAAACTCCTATTGAATTTGAGTTGATTCTCAATTGATTAAGTAGTCTTTGGAAGGATTTTAGACGAATCAATCGAATTTAACCGCTGTTTAAAATGACGTTATTTGATGGAACTTGAGAGGGATTTGGTTCCGTCAAATGGCGTGATTTGAAGGCGGTTTGGTCTATCAAAATCTATTATTGAGATTTTTATCAATTTTTGAATCCAACTCTATTAAACTCTTTGAAACCCCATTAACTCTAGCAATAGAGAATATGGGATCATTAATAATTAGAAGATTGCTCTGATATTTAAGTAGTATTTAATTTCCAACTTTACTGAGAATCCATTCATTGGTTTATTACTGCTTCTATCCACCATAGGCTTACCATCAGATTATTGTCTGATGACTCTGATCCGTGCTACTAAGTAAAATCTGATATAATCCATTCATATAATATATGAATGGATTATATTATACCATATTATGGTAAGTCTATTGGAAAACACAGCTAAATTTCTAATTTCATAACCTGCAGTCAAAGTCAAACCAAAAACCATAAAATTTATGGTTTTATTTAATACTGTATATTATCTGCCACATGACATAATCAGTAAAATTTGATTTTTTCTAGAGTCAAACTGACCTTTTCTAAATCTTGCAATGGTCTCCATTTCTTTGGAAATATTCCTTTTCTTACCGGCCATGGAGCTGAACACATATCACTTTTTCACTTCATAAATCACATTTTCACAAATCATGGAGATTATAATATAATATGTTTTGCAATGCAAAACCATGCGGCCCCCACTTCCACATAACAAATTATTGTTGCTTGTTTTGATACATCACAATATTCAACTTTGTTAAGCTTTCACTGACACCAATTCCGATTTTTCGTTCAAATCTTTAACAATTCTTGTACAAATCTTGTATTCGAATCACCACTTTGAATCGAATCTATATTGAATAACATTTAAATGGAATAAAGAGTTCTTTGGACCATGTGACACAATAGCAATGTAACAAAATATATTTTTCAACAAAGCCCGTATTGTTAATGAAACTAATATCTTTGTAACAAAATAAGTTGAAGGGAAGATGTATCACTACACTAATCATTCTCGAGTTCACGAGGAAACGAGTTAACACTTTCGAAGTTCTTTTCAAACTGATGAATTTCAATCCCGCGTTTAATTATGGTGGGGCCTAGCGAAATGTTTATAACTAAAATTGGAGAATAAAAAATAATAAACATCACTACACTAATCATTCAAACGAGCAATCACTTTCTTTCTAGACTTCTGAATTTCAACTAAAATATTTGAATTTCAAACGCAATCCCGCGTGTATAACTATGGTGGGGGAAATGTTTACTGTACTCTGTCCGTCCTAGTTATCCAAACAATGATGCTTTTCAGTTCTTGTTTGTTGGCTATTAAAAGCTGACATTGGCAACTGAAGAAACAAAATTTCCTACTTGGATGTGATTGATGGTTGAGTAGAATTACTTGGGTCGACGCACAAATAGAATAAAATTTCTAGCGAGGAAAATATTTTTTGGCAGGCTGGTGGACATGCTAGTTACATTTGTCAAACGCTTGTTTAACCAATGTAACTTTTTTATTATTTTTATCTTTTTTTGTGTCCTCAAGCAAGAATTATATTTTATGTTTTGGTGCTTCAACATGATTTTTCAATGATGCTACCCAACTACTGGTTCCTTTTTGTATTTTATCTACATTTGAAATTCTTCTGGAAATGGTGAATGAGTAAATTAAATTAATTTTGCAAGCAACCGGGATAAACATACAGTCTATTATTTATTAACAATACACAACAATTTATATGTTACGTCTTTAGCTGAATCAATTCAGTATTCAATAGACATTGCTGATGCTGATTTGCTAATCATGTCAATTCTTTTATTTAGGAACAGTATTCTCAAGGGCCTTACTCAAATTCAAGTTTATATAAATTAAGGCGGCTACTTCTGCTCAATAAATATAACATATATAAAACACAAATTTAAATAGCTCAAGATAAGCTTTTATAGCTTTCAAAATCAATCGATAAATAATATGAATATAATAAACAGTTACTATAGTATAATTTAATACAAAGCATTGCTAGTAGGTATTTCTATCATCCTAGACGATTTAAAATTACAACAACTTTACCTTTAATGTCTATTAATTCATTCAATTATTTAAATTGACATTATTTACAACCAAACCAGTATTCCCAATTGTCTAGTAATCTATTTATTCACGTCAATTAGTATTATTTATGAGCGGTATTCCCAACTTTTTACTGGCTATTTCAACTACAATTCTAAGCAAACATAATTAATGTTCTTGATCAATTAATTACCATTTCATTACTTCAACCTGACTCAAGGATCGAATGTGGGCTGAAAAGATATTTGTTTGTTTGTTAAAGACTTTCCCCATAAGGAAAGTTGCTCCACAAGTATATCATTCAATTTTACGCTTGGCATTAGATAGATAGATAGAGAGATGTTATTTCTTTGCCATTGTACTCGAGCAACGTCATCAGCAACGTCAATAAATAATATATATCTCTCTCTATCTATCTAATGCCAAGCGTCAAATTAAATGAATGTATATATATCTGTGTTCTAAACTATTTAAAATGCTTGTGAGTGTTCCTGTATTTTACACTATAATATAGATGTTGCAGCTGCATTTGAAGCACCTTCTTGCATCTTCTCAATGAAATCTAATGGGAGTTGTAAAAAGTATGGCGGATTTAACTGAGCTAACCAATAAAAAGTTTGACATCCAATGGGCAATGGCCACACTGTGATTATACAGTCTCTCGTCTCTGCAATGAAAACTTGTACTACAGTATTTAATATGTCTGATTTATACTGGTAATTTATATGAAGACTGTTTTGGGCTTTGCCTGTAGTCTTTGAAAATCTGTAATAATAAATAAATAGATTTCCCAGTATTAGAAACTATATAAATACAATAATGTATCTTGACTCCAATCAATATAGATATGCCATTAAGGAACAGCATACAAGCATAAGGAATCTGTTAACATTGAAACAGCATACATGTAATTGCCTTCAAGTCCTCAAGGTCACGACAATGATTTATTGCACTTGTAAAACAATCAACTTGTTCCCATTGTGCTCGCGAATAATTTTCCAGTCAATTCCAAAATGGCTGACATGTCTCTAAAAACGTATGCTAATTGGCGATTAACATTGATAATATGAGTTTCATTTACAAAGCCACGAGTGTTAATAATGCTGGAACTGAGAATCAAGAGTACCAGTCGAGTGTGTTGTGGGCATGATGAACTGTTTCTCTTGTGGGTTGAAAATTGAAAATTAGAGGTCAAGTTGACATAGGTTAGTTAGTGATTTATTTGAAGTATATGGCTAGGATAGTCGTTCTGCATTCAGAATAATAGTTTTGCATTTTGTAAAAGGTTTTGTATAATTGCCTTGGTATTCCCCAGTGTCAAATGCATAATAATTAACAAGGACAAAATATTGCTTTAGAGAAGTTTTCTGTTTTGGTCGCCTCGATATTCTTCCGAATCAGCTTTGCTTCTTTCATTTCACGTTTTTTTTCTAATATTATCGATTGTTTTTCAAATAATTTTCATTCACTTCCTTCATCGCTTCATTGAATCCTACGAATTTTCTAATTGCTTCAGTTATAGGTATTTGATCTTTTTTCCCAATTTCATTTGCAATAGCCTATTAGGCTAGTTCAGCATAACTTTAGTCTTCCCAAAATTCAGCATGATTTCAGTAGTCAATGCGGATTTGACCGAGCTAATCAATCAAACATCATCGAATGGCCACACTGTGAGAATACAGTCTCTGTTTTACAAATTATGTAAATTTGACAGCATTCGAAATTATTCAAACTGAAAGATTAAAGAGGTCGAATTATAAATGGAATAGGCCTATATAGTTCGAGATTAGCTTTCATAGCTTTCAGGATCAGCATCAGCTTTCATAGTATTGGTTTCAAGATCAAAAGATAAATAAGATGAATATAATAAACAGTATTTAACTGTAAACAGTATGTAAATACTGTAAACAGTATTTAATATAATAATAAGAACCATTGCTGATAGGTATTTCTGTCATCTGAGAAGTTTCACAACTACACATCTCTAATGTCTAATTAAATTCATTCAAAATAATGTATCATGACTCCAATCAATATAGGTATAAGCACAAAGTAGAAATGACTTTCTTCCTTTCTTCTCTGTGGTATAAGCTAGTAAGGAACTAATTAACTAGTTAAATACAGTAGTCTATTACTATTGATGCTTACTCTTACATGCAAATGAGATTGAATCTTCTGATTAAATAAATCAGGATTATGAATTGCTTAGTAGTATGTGACATGTCACAAATTTTGAGGTTTCAAAATTCAAGTTATATCGTCTTTCACCAAGTTGATGGTATGCTCAGGAAATCACTAGTTTTCAAATACTGTATTTCAAATTTTTTATGCTAGACACTTGTTGTTAGGCTCATATCGCAAAGGTCATTCTTTGACCTAGCGTGAGATTGTTTTGATGAGTTAGCGGGCCAATGAAGGGGCCTTTACCTTCAATGTGATTCACCTTTGGCATGCGGCAACTTGCTAAGAGGAAGACTGATGTGAAATGGAGTTTTAGAAGCGTGGCGGTTAGTTACAGAAATAGCCAACGTGTTTGATTACAGCTACCTTTCTTTTTATCTCTCTTTTATTCTCCCCCTTTATGAACTCCTACTACTCAGTGTACTTTTTTTTTTTTTTTTTTTTTTTTTTTTTTTTATCGTATGGCTTTTTATCGGTGGGGCTTTTTTACTCGGTGTACTCACCCCCCATCACTTCGTTCCCTATATTTCTTCTTCTCTTTTCAAATTACGATAAACTTGTTGTTAGAATAGGAAAAGAATATAGAAAGAAAAGAACAGTAGAACCAAAATTGCAGTAAGAACCAAAGAGGTGCTACTTATACAGGGTGGCCCATATAAAACCGGGTATTCTTCGTTAGGTATTCTTCCTTGACTGCTTCGGTGTATATTATAATCTGATTTTCATTATTATAAAAACGATTTTTCCTAATTTCTGATACTCCTGTATTTATAGGGACATGATTTCTTTAAGAAATTATTTGCATGCAGTATTATTTCTGCAAATTACTTACTTATGGAATGACATAATATCCTGTTTATTTAGGCATTATTGTATACAGTTTATTGATTTTCTTTTATTATTAATGAATATTTTTTTATTTTTCTAACTATTGTAGTGTTTTTATTTTCATTTTTGTGTTTTTATTGCATAAACTGTATTCATTTACTCATTCTCCTTTATTGTAATTTTTGTAAGGTTTTTATTTTAGTTTTTCTCTATCGGATGTCTTCTTCTTCTTCTTCTTCCACTTCCTCTTCTTCTTCTTCTTCTTCTTCTTCTTCTTCTTCTTCTTCTTCTTCTTCTTCTTCTTCTTCTTCTTCTTCTTCTTCTTCTTCTTCTTTGTTTTTGTAGCAACGGTGTGTATGGCAAAACTCCAGGCTAATATGACATGACCTCTCTTGTTCCACCTCTGATTTCTGTTCTTGAGTCTGATAACCCTGTAGCAGATTGAAATTTGTACCTCTATTTTGAGAACTGTTCCGCGTGTGTAACTGCTCCATTTCATCTGTAACGGTTACGGCAACAGGTTTCTATCCATCCAGAACGTTCCTTCACACTCACATGTCAAAAACTCGAATTGCCGTCGTTTCTTCCCCCAATTTTTCATAAAACTCATTTTTTTGCATTGATGTTTTTGACATTACTTAAAATAAATATAGTATTTTTCATATGAATGGTATCCTTTATTATGGTCTTTGAACATTACTAGTCATGGTCATCTTCTAATCTCGAACGACTAGGTTTTTCTACATAAAGGTGAGTTTTCGTTACTGCGACAAAGTGCCGCAGCGGAGCCCGACCCAGCGTTGCCAGATGCAATTGATGAAAAATCCCCACTATAAATAGTTTACCCACCTTAACGTTCACATTTCAAATGAACGGGTTAATAAATAAGGAAAACATTTTCAGGTGAATCAGAAATCATGAATCAATTGAACATAACAAATATTTTCGTATAACTAAATATGATGGAAATGAAAATTAATGATAAATTCGTAATTATTATAGTTTTATGAGAAGAATTGAGGTGAATTTGTTGTTGTTATGGTGTTGAAAAAATAGCTGGTTGGACTATTAATTATTTGGTGGCAAAATTGGTATTATCAGTAGTGGTGATACGTTATTCCGTTCAAAAATAATGTTTATAAATCACCTTTAAAATGTAAGCAATATCACGATAATCCTCAAATGACAACTTATTCAAGATTGTAAAAACTCGCATTAATTTTTTTCTAAACTAACCTCTATATCTTCCACGCATCCTTTTCCCTTATCACCAGCACAATTATCCACAAAATTCCTACTAGCACCAATTTCACAAAAATCCACTTTACGCCAAACCGCGCCAAGACGTCGTAACATAACACGGTTAATCATAGCGGCGCCAAAACCACCCCTAGCAGTGGAGGGTGGTTTCAGGCCACGTTCCTGTCTTATTTACCCCGACCGAATGAGGTCTGAACTAGCAACCCTTTCTTGCCATAGCAGCCCCCCTTTCCCCGGTCACCCCCTTTTATCGATTGTTTGGTCCCCCTCCATAGCTTTGTACCCTAGTCAACTAGTACAGAAGTTCAAATTACAAATTCCTGCTGGAATTGTTTCAAGGTTGGGTGGGGAGGGTTCTAGACTGGAGAATACTAATAATGTTTAGAAAAGTAATGTTCAACCATAAAATAATGTTCAACTTTGTCAAATAATGCGGTATTTAATTATATTAAATCAAATTCATAACTACAGTTTTTTCTATACGGTATCTGTAACGGTTCTATTGTATATGGTTTTATTAACGGTTATTGTTATGTAAATTTTATTGTTTCAGCTAAAATACTCATTCAAATCCATTATCCTTTCCCTTTAATACTTCCTTTCGATATCCCAAGCTTAATAATTAATACTTGAAATATTTCAATTCATTGAAATTAATTTTTTTTATAGAATTCATGTACTATTAAATTTATGTTCTATTAAAAATCCGATAATTTGACTCAAGTTGATTGAAAAAGAAAAATAATTCAATTTATAGCTTCGTAAAGCTGACCTATATTTCAATATTCCTATATATTCTTATACATTCACTATACTCTTTCTATTCAATTCCATACTGGTGAGAAAAAGCGAATTAATTCAAAAGTTTCAATCTTCATAGTGTTAAACTGAACCTAATATAGAAGATATAAATAATATCAAACACAAAATATCTATTAAATGAATATTATTTTTATTTATGTATTCAATCCACATTATCATTTTTTTATTATAATATATTCCAGATTTTCCACTCAATTCTAAAAAAACCACAATTCATAATAATTATTAATGAATAAGTTTGATAATTTTTTTATTAACATGAAGTTCAAAACAATGAAGCCAAAGATTATTATACCGAAGTCGGAAATTCACACTTCAAAAGGAATTCAGTTACAACTTTTGAATGATATCAAATCTAGTGAAGTACCGGTATGCCACAGCTCCTACTCTTGAAATTTATCATATTAATTAAAGTATTAAATTTATCCGGCGAAGACTGTGACGTGTCAGTTATTCCCAGTAGAGTGCTCTTATCAAAAATAATAATATTCTTGTGTGTTTTATCTGGGTTTTCCGGCTTTTGAATAATAAATACACTCTTATCGACCGGCAAGCTTTATTATGGCTGTAGCGGCCAGTCCATGAAAAGACGGAACTATCATAAAAAGTGTTACAGTATTTTTATGGACGGTTTAATGAATGACTCTTGATACGTCAATTGAGTAACATTTTCAACGGAGATGTCTGTTATCATTTCTATTGTTCAACATCGGCAATCTCCCTTTCAATGATACAGTATAATACTAGAAACCACCCGTGCTTCGCAACGGAGCTCCACAAAACAGAGCAAGATTGCATTTTCAACTACTTTGTGTATCAAAGATCATCTACACTGAAGATGATGCCATGAGCATCAAAACTGAAGTATTTTTAAAAATATATATTCATTGTGGAATAGACAACATTGTTCTCATGTTTTACCTACTATGGAGGAATTCTACAATATCTCTCATTCAAGAGTTAATTTTATTAAGTAGTAGCTTTCATTTTGTACTAATGCCCGGTTTTTCAGTCGTTGAATAAACTTATTGAATCAATAACTTTTTTTTTATTTGAAAACACATGGTTATTGATTCAATAGTGCTATTGGATCCATAAACTGTCTATTGAGCGACTAAAAAACCGGGCATAAGTGTGATAATAATATTACTAATTATCTGTGATCTCCGTGAATACCATTGAAAGAAAATTGATAAGTAATTTGAATAGCTATTAAAGTTGCACATTTGAATAGTTGAGTTTTAAATAATCTCTTAGGCTAGGCGTACACTGGTTAGTCAAGAGAAGACAAGACGAGATTAGTCACAGTAATTCATATAGTTGCTTATGAAGCAGCACACACTGATGCAATGACTAATCGGTGTGTGTTGCTTCATAAGCAACTATGTGAAGTGACCAAACGTGACTAATCTCGTCTTGTCTTGTCTTGAAACCTAGCTAGGCGTACACTGGTTAGTCAAGGCAAGACAAGACGAGATTGGGCACGTTTAGTGACAGTAATGCATATAGTTGCTTATGAAGGAGCACACGCTGATGCAATGACTAATCGGTGTGTGTTGCTTCATAAGCAACTATGTGAAGTACTGTGACTAAACTAGACTAATCTCGTCTTGTCTTGACTAACCGGTGTACGCCTAGCTAGGCGTACACTGGTCACGTTGCAACACACCGAGTAGTCATTGCATCGGTGCCAATCTCGTCTTGTTTTGACTGTACGCCTAGCCTAATAACTAATAACTTCACTAGTCTAGTTATCAATAATAAGTAATTAATAGTCACCAACCTGCATCATATTCATTGTTTGTGTGTGTTGCTTCAAAAGCAACTATGTGAAGTACTGTGACTAAACGTGACTAATCTCGTCTCGTCTTGTCTTGACTAACCGGTGTACGCCTAGCCTTACTAATAACTTCACTAGTAAAGTTATCAGTAATAAGTAATTAATAGTCACCAACCTGCATCATATTCATTGTTTGTGTGTGCTGCTTCATAAGCAACTATGTGAAGTACTGTGACTAAACGTGTCTAATCTCGTCTTGTCTTGACTAACCGGTGTACGCCTAGCCTTACTAATAACTTCACTAGTAAAGTTATCAATAATAAGTAATTAATAGTCACCAACCTGCATCATATTCATTGTTTTCTCGGCCGATACTCCGTCCATTTCTAGCCGACTGCGCATCGCCTGCTCCTGAAAGGACATGGCCGCCTCATGCACCACCTTGGTGCGCTTCTGCTCGAACATCTGCACCGATTCGGATTTCGAAATCGCTGACTCGGCAGAACTGGATAGGGCTGCCGCGCTGCCCAGGCTTAGTGTTCCTAAAAAGGGGAAAAATTAATGGATAGGAAATTGAAATTTGGGAAAAGTTTTTATCGAATATATGTATGTTTGATGGTTGTTTGTAATATTTCCCCACTGAGTCATAGCAGAGTAAAGTATTTATCAAAATTTGCATGATCACATTATAAATATGTAGAAAAAATTAATACTCAAAGGTGAAAGGTACCCTTCAAATACACAAACTTCTGTGTTGAATAGATGTAATAACTTCCTTATCAGAATACATTGTATTCCCTATCTTACATGTGTTTCGCCGACTCGGAAGTTACATGTATTAAAGTATAAAAGACAAACTTCCCCACCCCTTACCAAAACGTCGAGATCCTCACAATTTGTCAAGTGAATGGGAAGCTTTCTAATAAATCTAAGGCCTATATACGTCGGCTTCTTTTTAAAGAAAAACCCTGTTCCATGGTATATAGAAGCATAGTTCCTTCTGGTTTTTGTATTGTAGCTGTGAGTATCGCTATTTCTTGTCAAAGCCGTTTTCTTATAATACATAATTACTTCATAAATATATTGAGACAAGATAGAAAGTACAAGCAACGAGTGAACATTATTAAGAATGCTTTACTTTAAATAGTGATCGTAATTCATAAATTCAAATAGTACAAATTTACTATCTATCATCTGTCTCTATCTATAAATGTACTATACAAAGGTACATTATAAGATTTTTCTCTTAATTTATAATAATGTTATGAATTATGACTAAGCAAATATGTCGTTGTCTTCCAATATACTTTTGAGCTGTGTTAAATTCAAATTTACTAACAACTCTATCAAGTCTTTTCATCTCTATGTCTCTATCTGCATAACATGCATAGGAATGAATTCTCGACTGCTTTCCGAAGTGAATAACATCAAAATAGCTAGAATGTGACAATTTATCAACAGAAGGCGCTGTCAAGGATGTCACATGTGAGCCAAGATCTGTCAAAACAACTCTGTGTTGCACACATTTACTGGAAAATTTATCTTCTCGCTTAAATATTTCTCAGTCTCCCTTTGTCTCCTTTGTTTAGAACATGAGATTTCCAATTTTCTTGTGTGAAAGTATCATCACTTTCTCCGACAGTATTTTAAATCCAATATTCAAGAAATATTTTTGGATCTTTCTCTCAACTCCCAATCCTAAAAGTGGCTATTGACGTTCTTATTAAACCTTCTTTTATGTCTACTGAAAATTTGAGCCTCATTAGTAACGTATTTGTTTTTGCAATCGCGCAGCAAATGGATGATAAAATCTGTACTACGTATAATTTTTGGAGGTTGAGCCGGTTGCATACATGGTTAGATTTACCGGTTCCATATTATGTTTTTGGTTGAAAGGTCGTTGAAAAATCGAGAATATACATACGGTAACTGTTGTTAAGATATTTGATAGAAGATAACGCATTTTTTATTATTGCAAAGTTGAATAAACCGGGAAAGTCTTGAACTCAGTATTAGCATAGAGATTCCCACCAGCGAGCAAGTTTTACTTTCGCTGAAGGAGCCGTACAGTATTGCTTTTGTTTGTATTCCAAACTATAGGCCTAATCAAAGAATTATTTATTTGAATGAAAAAAAAAACAACAAGATATTGTCAATTATCACGATTTTTAATACCGTAATGAGAAACAGACATGTTTCAGCACCTTAGGTGCTATCATCAGTGTTGATCACTGTTGATCAGTGTTGATCAATGTCATCAGAACACTGATGATAGCACCTAAGGTGCTGAAACATGTCTGTTTCTTATTATTAAAAATCGAGATAATTGACAATATCTTGTTGTTTTTTTTTTTCATTATGAGTAAGTATCACTACATCTCACCAGACACTGTGTCAGAAGTTAATTATTTATTTTATATATTTCACTTATTTCATGATTGTGTTATTTATAGTGAAATAAAATGGCGTGATTTGACAATGATTTTAAATTCAACTGAACTCTCGTGCAACTAAATTTGTTAAAGCAACTTTCTGTCCACTCACCATTATGTGCTGCCGGCTGCAGCTGCGACGACATTAGCGTGGGGACGGTACCAACCACGCCGCCTCCACCGCCTCCACAAGGAGGCGGCGTGTCGGGATCCGGGAACGTGACCAACGGCTCGTTGCTGCCCGCCGACGAGCCGCCCCCTCCACCCCCCTCGTCCTCCAAGTCCTCCACGCTGCTGCGCAACTTTTTGAAATTCAACGTCGACAAATTCTTCATCTCGCTTATCGACGACTTCAACTCGGACAGGTCGGATTTCATCGAAGATGCTTTCATTTCACTGGACGACGTCACGTGGTGCACTCGCTGAGACGACTTGGCCACTCTACTGCTGCTACTCGTCGTTGTGCTGCTGCTGCTAGACATCATCTGAAACAGAGAGGCGCTGGTGAGCAGTCTATTTCGGTGCTCATTGTTGGCCGATGTGTTGATGAAAGTGGCGAGGTAACGATAGGCGGACAGATTGTCTGCAGACTCGAATGTAACATCGGGGCACTATTGTTATTGTACTGTGTCTGTGAGTTGGAAAATTCGGAACCCACATGGAAATGATAGTTTGTAGATTTTTTTCTGAGTTTGATGCCCACATGAGGCTTGGGCTTGTGCTTGGAAAACCTATTTATTCTTTGAAAGGTTTTTAATCTAGTTGGAGAAAACAAATGTTTTTCAAGGGTAATACGCACCTGAGCCTTGGGCTTGTGCTTGGGTAAACTATTCATTCTTTAAAAGGTTTTTAATATTTTTAGAAAAAGAAAATAATGTTTTTTCGAGGGTGATACCCACACGAGCCTTGCGCTTGTGCTTGGGTATTAAGAAGGGTGACAAAGAGTGATGAATTTAATATTGATAACTGCTGCTTTTTAGTCAGCCGGGATCGATGGATTACAGTTCGACTAATACAATCATAGTAGTTGACACTCAGTTCCGTTCCAGTCAGTGCTCTCTGATTGGTCCAGCGTCAATTTTTGCACTGTAGACTTTTCATTTGATCAATAAAAAATCATTGAAACATCAACTTGAACTAATTGCGTTGAAAACACAAACAGTTTTGAAATAAATTAAAAGCCTATTCTTCCTTTCTCTACACCCCAACAATGCTTGAGACTTGGATAAAATTAAGACCAGTTTTGTCATCAACATGAGTGATAAGAAGTAGTAAATTTAAATATATTTCATAAAATTGTAATACAATGCCCTTCAGCTATTTGAGTTGAAGGCATGTAGATTGAATAAAAAATCTGCTTGCTTTTTCTCACAAGGCATATAGATTGAATGGAAAAATCTGCTCGCTTTTTCTCACAAGTACCGTAGGCCTGCCTACTCTTCTCAAACGTCTGTCGGTAATCTGTGCCACTGTCGCGTAATCGTAACAGACAGCATGTGGAATTTGTTTCATGGCCGCGAGTGTTTGGTTTACCTGAGCTGTGACTGTACCGTAGTGTACGCTTTCGATAGCCAATAATTGTTGGTGCCAAATGATGCGGCTTCAAGTAGTTGTTTTGGGTCTGTGCCCAACAAGCAGTTCGAAAAGTGAGCGACTGAAGACAGCAGCGGTGAGGGTGAAAGCATTAGTGTACTTCCAGGAATGTCATTTATGAGGTTGACTCATAATCAACAGAGAACTACAAAAATGTTCAAAATTTATGATATATTTCTGAAATTAGCGTAAATGGAAGGGCCAAGGGGTCCCAGGCCTCCCAGACTTTAAAACATGCATTTAATTTGGGAAATGAGAACTGTTACTGAACTGTCTATTATTCTAATAGAATAAGACATCATTCATAAACGTTGTTTGTAAAATAGAATAACAATAATTCCAAAATATTCAAAAACTTCAATTTTGAAAGGTTTTTTGAGTGTTGAAGATAGATGAATATATCCGAAAGCGCTCCACTCAAGTAAGTGATAAATCTTTATTACTTATAGAAGTCAGACTGCAAAGTCGTGTGAAAAACAAGTTCAAAGTGTTTCATTCAAAAACTGTTATTAGGTGAATTTAGAATCCATGTTTAAAGTGTTGCATGAATAAATAAACAGTATTCAGTTTACTACTAATATTTAGTAATACTACTTTAGAATAACTTTACATTATTTCTGAATATAAATAACTTAATGGTACTGGTTGTATAAAAGTATGAAGACTCTCAATGTGGAAATTTTTCTGATTGGAGTTTGCCAGTTTGGTATCGATGATGAAAATATTTTCTCATAGTACGTTTTCAGGTAGCTTTTGAACTAATTTTCAGGTTTCTATTTTCTAAAAATTCTCCGAGGGAGGACCCCGGACTCCCCCGACATGATCCCCCACCAATCGTTAGAACCCCCTCCAACCGTACTCTACACCTGGGTACACCCCTGCCATGATTCCTCCTATTACAATAAGCATGGAAAATATAGCTCATTCATATTGCTATAGCTTATGAACTGAAAATAAATCATTACAATTCATTACAGCTTTTTACCACGTTCAAAACTAATAAGTATGAGATTGGTAACAAATGATTGAATTCGATCAAACCCGACTAGATATACATAAAAGTATATCAAAGTATAAAAGATTTTTAGTTATTGATTCATAACATAGAGAATATGGAGATAAGTTATATGAAATTGAATTAATATGTAATAAATTGAAACTCTTGAATCACTGTTGATAAATAAAAATCTATTAATTATAAAAAATTAATCAGTCGAACGATTAACTCAAAATGCAACAAGTATTCATATCATGTTTCAAAGAATGTATGGAAAAACCATTGGGTTACAACTGATAAATAAAATATTAGCTTCCGTTGAATTCCAATTGACAATTCAAAAAAATCACAATAATTTCAATTGCCAGTCTCGTTCAATGGAATGAAAACTATTGAGTAACGACTGACTGATTGATAATCAAACAAATTGCAGCCAGAATTGCTGAGTTAGTTTTGGATTAAGAATCGAATTCACCTGTCACATAACTCTTGACTCAGCAATGTTTAGTGTATTTATGAGTCGTGTAAGAAATTCGCGGTGTCGGTAACAATTATTCAAACAAGCAAAGAGAAAGTTGAAGCGAAAATAACATGCATGAGAGAGAGAAAGAGAAATGAAAACAGAGAAGCAAAAAACATTGAATTTGTTGTCTCTGGCAGTGACCTTGTGGCGTATTTATTTTCGGCTATCTCATGAAACAAAATTTGAAGAGTGTCGGTGTACAAGGCTTTCATTCGAGCTGAACGTTTGAACCGTCGTTTCAAAAATGAACTGAACACTTGCTTTAATTTTGTACTGCTGTGTTCTGAAGAAGGAACAGATTACAAATTTTTGGAAAGTCTTGGCGCATTATTTGAATAGAGTCCAACACTTTGAACTTGAGTCATGAGTTCTGTTTTTTCTATTATTACATACGTTGACTTGGACGCTTTTGCGTTGGCGACAAGGTGAAATGATGAACTGGAAATGTCAAACGTGGTGGTGAATCGAATATGAAAAATTTATCATTATCTCCCCTTTAAATTCGTATTTAGACAATAATAAAACCTAGAAAATAATTGAATCTAGACAATAAAACTGGGAATTATATACAGTATTATGATTTATCATAATGTATCACACTTATCATCCATTTTATTATTACTAATCAATCATTATTATTTGACATTTCCGTTCACCTACATTATAGTAAGCTTATAGTAAGCTAAAGCAAAAACTATACTTTGTTTCTTGTCTGTGCTAGAAGCATATAGTAGCCTCTTCATAAACATCAATGATCACAGTTGTTGTTGCAGTGGGCTAATATTAAATAATAAAAGAAGATTCCACCACGTGACGAATTTCTGGTTAGCCTTCAAAGAGAATTCTTCTGTACAGGACCAGAGAGAGAACAATGCCAGATTTCTTTGTAAGCAGCTAACTTACAATTTTTGACATCGAATGTTTTTCACATTGTCCAGAAATTCGCGTTAAATTGATGAGAAATTTTCTTGGATACTGCAAAAATGGCTTTGGTCCATGTCATTGTACTCTGCCTTGAATATCAACTTGGTAGAATAATTTTTATTTAAGCTCAGTTGAATATTTGAAAGGACGAGACAGTGAACTATCAAGGTCAAATATATCAAATTGCAAGAACTATCTAGAATTTGTGGAAAGAATAAGTGGAGGGCACTTACTTTTATAAGGGGTGGTTCAGTAAGTTACTATAGGTCTTTAATGGAAGGATTTAATATCAGCCTAAATATTTAATAATATTTTAAATAACTCTTTAAATAAAAAAAATGTTCCTTTATTAACTCTGTCAAGAGAGGGAGCAGCTGCCCACTCAGCCCATGGCTAGAACCGCCACTGGAGATGGAAATTCGTCATGAATTTTCTATCTGCTGGATTTTTCAAGGAAATGAGGTTTAATGGTATATTTGACTTTACATTTATCTACTTTTCATCCAATATCCAGCCTCAAATTATTAATTATTATCAATTCATTCCAGCATTATTTGTTATACATATTTGTTACTTGATTTTTGTCTTTGATTATTTTCTAACCTGCTGTTGTGTCGATGATGAGGCGGCAATCTGTTGCTGTGTTTGCTGTTGCTGTTGTTGTTGCAGCTGTTGTAATTGTTGTTGTCGGGGACTAACCGAAGGCGTTTTCTTCTGGAAATTCTCCATGACCGAGGCGATTTTGTTGCCACCCCCCACCATCACACCCCCTCCCCCTCCGGAGTCCTTTTCACCGCCCTCCACGGGGAAATCGGACATCTGAAAAAATAGAAGAAAAAATATTTTTATCAAATGAACATAACAATTATTATATTTAATGATAAGAATATGTATGAAATGAAATATATGGAGAATGTAAAATTATAATATCCTGTACATAAAAAGGCGTAGAAAACAGAGAATTTCAGTATATTGCTGCTGAATACATGGAGATATATCCAAATATAGCAGGATCCTTTTAACTTGTCAGAAAACATATGGTTTTACAAGCAATATAAGTACTCAGTTTCCAACTGAGTGCTTGTGGCGTGATTGATGTAGATCTGTATGAATACTCACCTAATCCTGTTATATTTAAAGAGAAAAAAAAAGTTGCCCTCGAAACTTTTTACTCAGTTTTGGTTTCATCATTATTATTACCTCAAAATTTAATAGTCTTATTCAAAATCTTATTTGCAACTCTAGATGATGGATGACTGTAAATATGTTGATGACATCACTGAGATAAACTCGTGCTTTTTGACTGATACCAATAATATAACAATAATTCATCAAAATATTAGAAGCCTTAATAAAAATTTTGATTCATTCATTGCATACATTAATTGCTGGAAAACAAAACCTCATATTATAGTATTGACTGAGACGTGGTTTCAGCCTTTATTTGATAACACGTCTCCTTTTAGTATTGATGGCTACACAGGTTATTTTACTGGAAGTAGTGTTACTCGAGCCTCTGGAATTGCAGTATTTGTATCAACCGATAATAGAATTAATTGTTCACGATTGGATGTGAATATCCAGGGTGCTGATTCTGTCTTATTAAATTTTGAAATATCCAATTATTGTTTTAATGTTTTAAGCTTATACAGATGGCAGGCTGTCAGTGTTGACATTTTCTTGAGTAGCTTTGGTAGTTTTTTGGAGAATGACGGGGGAAGCAATAACTCTGTAATTGTAGGAGATATTAATATTAATATTAACGATATGAATAGTGATAGGACGTTCGAATATTTGGAAATGTTGAGTTCTAGTGGATATGAATCACTTATCAACATCGACACTCGAGTTTCTGATATAAGTTCTACGTGTATTGACCACATCTTCTTCAGATTAAAATACAACACTCATCGCTTGCAAGGCTCGGTGATTGAATCACATGTTACTGATCATCGAGCTGTTTCAGTTTCACTGCCTCTTTTTGAAAACAAAAGTAATGATGATGGTTTTCCACAGATTACAAAAACAGTAGATTATAAGCAACTGAATAATTTACTCTTTGAGCATGATTGGAGTTATGTCCTTGCATGTGATTGTGTTGATGAGAAATTTTCTGAGTTTATGAGTGTGTTAACTGCTTACATTGACCAGGCTACTCATATATCACATAAACTTCCAGCCAAAAAACAAAATAAACGTCTTAAGCCATGGATGACTGAGAGTCTGTGCTTGGAAATGAAGAATCGAGACAGACTATATAAAAAGCTTTCTAAAAACCCGGGGAATGTACAATATAAAAATGATTTCAACAGCTCAAAAAAGAAAATAGTTAAATTAATCAAGGAGCAGAAGCTTAAATATTTTTCTAATTTGAATTCTTACCCTGTTAAACAACAATGGGAAATTATTAACAGTTACTGTGGCCAAACATCCACTAAAAAGAAGCCAATCACTCTACAAATAGAAGATTCCATCATATTGGATGAACAAGTTTTGGCAGAAAAATTTAATGAATATTTTATCAATGTCTCTGAACAAATTGTATCATCCATACAGGACCCAGATGAGGCTACTAAAATATTATATAAAAACAAATTTAAAAATAATCATTCTTGTAATTCTCTTTTTTTGAAGCCAGTAACCTATCATGAACTTATTTCTGAAATAAATTCTTTAAAAAAAGGCAAGTCACCAGGTCCTGATATGATTTCTTCTCTCCTGGTTAAGGCAACTTCTAATTCTTTAGTTCCAGTTTTATGTAATATCTTCAATACTTCTTTCTTGAGGGGTAAGTTTCCTGCTGATTTGAAAATGGCTAGGGTTATCCCCATCTTCAAGACAGGATCACATTCTGACATTTCTAATTATAGACCGATTTCCTTGCTCTCTGTCTTTTCTAAATTACTTGAAAAGCTTTTTAAGAAGCGAATTATCAGTTTTTACAAGAAAATAAATTTTTTCAATAAGAAACAGTATGGATTTCAGGAGGGTCTAAATACCGAGCATGCATTATACAATTTCATGTCTGAAATCTATGATGGAATTAACAAACCACATAAGAGTAGAACTTCGGGTCTATTTCTGGACATAAAAAAGGCCTTTGACACCGTTAATCATTGCATTCTGCTACGAAAATTGTATGAGTCTGGTGTCCGGGGCGTGGCTTTTAGTTGGCTAGAGTCATACCTGTACAATCGCAAGCAATATGTGTCCATAGGTAATTTTAGTAGTGGGTTGGCAACCGTCTCTTGTGGTGTTCCACAAGGGTCAGTTTTGGGCCCCATTCTTTTTCTTGTATATTTGAATGACCTGTTTTCCCATAAATTTAAAGGCTCTATAACATCGTTCGCTGATGATACTGCATTGGCATATTCATCTGTCAGTGAGAATGAATTGCAAACAATGATGCAGCTTGATTTGGATGATTTGTATTGTTGGTTTCAATTCAATAAATTAGCACTTAATGCGACAAAAACTAAATATATAAATTTTTCTTTATCTATGCCTTTTAATTTTTCTGTTCCTTTAAAGTACCATACAGCTGGATGTGATCATGCTTTGTGTAGTTGTAATGTAATTGAGCAGTCAGATACAATCAAATACTTAGGATTGATTTTAGATTATAGATTGACTTGGGATTTTCATATCAAAAAAATTAAAATGTATTTCATGTTCCTTATACGAAGATTTTATTATCTGAAGCAATTTTTCCCTGTAAATGTACTTCGCGTTATGTATTTTGCCTTTTTCCATTCTAGGCTAGTATATGGAATTTTCTGTTGGGCATCCACTTTTGTCTCACATTATAAAAAGCTTGTAGTGCTACAGAAGTCAGTTATAAGAATCATACAGGGAGTAAATAGAAGATCACACACATTTCCTATATTCAAAACACTGAATATTCTCCCACTCAGACATACGTATGTGCTGAAGGTTCTATCTTTGTTTTATCAAATAAGTGGAAACAGGTTTGCTACAGTATTTAACAACGATCTCCGAACTTCTACAGTAACTCGACAAACTACTCAAATGATTGTTAGACTTCCAAAATCAAATTGTACCACTTTCCAGAGATGTTTTCTTTTTCTTGCTCCAAAATTTTATAACTTGCTCCCTTCTGAGTTGAGACGGATTAATAACTATCAGCATTTCATGCGTAAAACAAAGCTTTGGATATGGAATCATTCACCAGTTGAGGTGGAAGGCTTCTTCAAGGTATTGAGTTGATGGTCTGCATCACATTGGTAGATTTGACATCCTGATTAAATCATTGATTTACACTGATAAATCAACATTCTTCATTAATCAACTAATTTTTGTATAAAAAATGTTGGTATCTACAAAGTTTGATTTTTTTTTTTTTTCTAAAAGGTGAAACTAAAACTCTATATGTGTGAATGTGTGTGTATGTGTGTTCTTCTTTCTTTCTTTCTTTCTTTAATCTATCTTCATCATCTACTTCATCTCATACTGTTCTCCTATCCATAATTGTACGCATAGGTTGTGTATAATGTGTTGTATCCAACTCCTTCTCACGAACGAAGTTTGCCACTTTTTGTGAGAAGTATTTTTTATTGTTCACTTAATTTAATTTTTTTTTCTTTACATTATTATTATTATTATTATTGAAATTGTATCTTTAAAAAAATGTTTTCCTTTGTTAGGGCTAATCTGATATGATGATTTTTGCTAAAATGTAAAGTGAATTTATGTTATAATGATGGAACAATAAAATTTGATTTGATTTGATTTGAATATCACAATACAAATGCTGAATCTCCCAGATTATTGAAAAGGTCTTATAAAAGTTATTCTTTGAAAGGTCTTCTTCAAAAAGGTCTTTTAAAGACTTTAAAAAGGTCTTGACTATACTTAAAGACTACTTTGACTACTTAAAGACTTTTAAGCCTTTTGACTATTGCGTCGAAATCACTGTTTAATTATTACCGAAACAGCTGATTTCTGGCAAGTTAAAAGGATCCTGCTATACACAGAATGTATTCTTAATACTTATTTGGCGATATTTAAGTCTAAAATTTTTTATATCCAACTACTACTGTAACATAAATGGAACACAGTACATGGTTTTCGCATCCCACGTGAGCGTGTATCAAAACAAGGAAAAACCGCGGCGAAGTTCAGCGTCGAATGATCGTGTTCAGTGTGGGATGGGTGACCATTTGCATGCAGCAAGCTGTAAAACTCTCGGTCAGGGTCTTTCTCTTAACCAAGGCCAAGGTCTGCACGCTTAGCAACTTAGCACTACAAAAGTATCGACTCGACTATCTTCAGTCATGCTAAACTAGCATATAAAACATCTATACCTGTTCATAAAGCTAGTACGGGCACAAACAAAGATGTAAAAGGTTTTATAATGCAGCTTTCAATGAAGAGGAATATTAATACCGCATAATAATGTCAAAACAATAGCCTAGTTAATAAACTAGTTAATTTAATGTCAGTATTTGCTTTACAGCTTCCAGAAAAATCAAAATCAATTATTGGCAATGCAATTCAATACAAAGTTTTACAATGTTATAGAGAATGGGCTTATTCTCTATACAATATCAACATTTCTACAAATAAGTTAAAATATCAACAAGTGATGATATGACTTCATTACAATCAATGAATTCTTATACACTTTGAACATTGTGAAAAGCTTTAATAAGGTAATTCAATGTCACTCCAGGTGCCTTAGCTAAATGAATCAACTATATTCCTATATGCTATTAGCTTAGAGAGAAAATTAAAATTGATTTCGGGACTCGAGACAGTAGGCCTATATTTTAATAGAAACTAACATTGTAATTGATTCAGTTCGATTAAATATGAAAATTTTCTCATATGTTCCAGGGTTGACGGCAGGATTGAAAGCAGTGTTGACGGGTTTTTAGAGGATGAGAATTTAAATATTGAAGCATTTATCTTCTCTTATTATCAACGCTGTGTAAGGTATGTTTACTCTCTAGTACGGAGTCTTATTATCTATTAATTATATAATCCAGTTTGAATTAGATCAGAATTAGATTTTTTAGATTGTAGTAATTTATAGAGTAAAGATTAAATAAAAATACATTTTTGTTCAATTAATATTCTCTGTGAATGCGACTGGTGAATTCAACTATAGCAAAGAACTTACAAAATTATAACAGAAGGTGCAATTTGCTCACATGAATTCCTCTTAAAAAAATTATAATAATAATAATCATTGATTTTTTAAAAATGAAACTACTTTTAAATTAAATTCATTGGTTTCCTTTACAAATAGTCTCAAGAACTTCATAGGTGGATTCAATGAAAGTTAGGTTCAAATAAGGTTCAATAAAACAAATTAACTTGAACAATAATTATTTCTGAAAATATTCATGGATTATTATTTTTGTGCTCTGAGGAATTAATAAATCATCCAAATACATACTGTTTGCTATTTCAGGTGTTAGTAAAGACAATGTACTATTAAATAAAAGTATTTTATCGTCTTTGGTATTAGGTTGGAGTTGGGAGAGTACACGTAGTTCTTATAGCGTATCATGTAGTGTAAAACTGTAGTATGGGCTATGAGGGAATAATGTGTTAAGCTTAGGCTGCACTGTTAGGTTGTTACCTGGATGGTAGATGATTTATCTATCTATGATTGATTTATCTAGACATCCATAATAATAGAACATGTTGAAAATCACGGCCCTCTTGATAAACCATCCACCTTCTATCCATCTGCAGTTCTGCCTACGTTTTATTAGGGTGAATCAATACAGTGATTTAAATAGGTATACCATCTACTTAGCAGCATTTGAGTTTTCCACTACCATGCTGTATTTGAGTGTATCACTGTATGCACTCCTAGTACATTATACGTAGTTGCCACCAATTACATTCACAGGTCACAATAGTGGCAGCGCTCACCTGGCTCTTAGTGTTGCTCCATTTATCACTGATCCGAAGGGGGCTCAGCCCCCGTGGCTTGTTAACCGCACTAAATCACAGCACCTAGCACACTAAACTTGAATCCGTTTCCCCGGGGCAACTAGCATTGCAAATACAGCATCAGCACTGTGCATATTGCATTAATAAGACAACACTGCCCTGTTCAGTTCAGCAGTCAGTAAGTGTTTTCAGTTCTTTTCTGGAAGAAAGAGCGATCGTGTGCTTGCTTGAAAGGTGGGCGCGATATTCAGACCTTGATTCCTCGCCCACTGACTTCCTGTCTTGTCTTCTTGCAATCGCAGTAGAGGTACTCTTTGAAAACAGATCTCGGACATATTTGTACACGTGGTTGTATGTGAAGGCATAGGCGGACTGTAATGGAAACTAGTTTTCTGTGGAAATTGCACTGTGGTTTGGTTAATATACCTGGTTGATTTTGCTTAGGCACTTGGATTAAAAATGAAATATTGTCATTACTCTTTTTTTCAATTTTAAAATTGTATAAGAATTTATCCACTATTAATACAGTCTAGCTACGTTTTGAATAGAGGTGGCTGGAATGCTAGGAATGTAGAAGCTGGTCGAGTGGGGGTAATTAAGATAGGGCAGACGCAAGCGTGCGAGAGAGAGAGAGAGAGTGAGGAATAGCGTGTGAGAGAGACAGCTCCCCGCACACCTCATACCGTACATCTATTCTCTTCGTAGCTCCACTGTATTACCATGTTACAATATTACACTACCACACAATATTATTGTGTAATATTACAACATTACCACTATGCTTCATAGTGGATAAATTATTATTATCTTTGAGCATTGTAGAAGGATGTGAAGAGGTTATTCGATCATTGTCAGTCTACGTTTATTAGCAAAATTAACTTTTGAATAGCTGGTTTATTTTCCTAAGACACTATGATTAAAAACGGAATATTGTTAATATTACAAGTCAATATAATCTTCCATTCGTATAAGAACTTATAAAATAACTATAATAACTTAGCATGATCATATCAGCATGAAGCATATAGCATGAAGAATATTAGCATATAGTCTATCATAGGCCACATAGTATAAACCATCGTAATGGATGAATTCTCACACATTTTTAATGTTTTGAGAAGCAGTGATGCTTTCATTATCAGTCCAGGTGCTTTACCTTATAATAAACCTTCGTGTAGCTTACGATATTAGTGTGGCTTTTTATAGACTGTTTTTAAATTTCACTGAAAATAATTTGGTTGGTTGTTATTTATGTTGGATGTTAATGTTTGATTGGCTTTTTCGACCATCAGCATAATAGTGATGGGTTTGTTACTGATAATTGACTATTGAAAACAAGATTATAATAATTTCATTAGGCAAAATAGAAGAGATTGAAGAGAATAGAAGAGAAGTGTTTGTCTGTGGCAATAAATTGATTTGACTTTGATATTATTAAACACTGGAATGACATTTATCTACTACAAATTTTAACTCGATGTTTTGAAATAAAGTGACTAGAACCATTAAAAAATACTGACCACTTTGAAAAATTCCGCTCGATCTTTGTGTTTCTTGAGCTTCAAGAACTCTGTGTCCTCCATTAGTTTTTTCACTCGTTTTGATAGCAATTACAAGTCACAACAACAATGTTAATCACCTTAGGTATCCTCGAACTTACACAATTAAACACTTGAGCACTACTACTACTTTTCGGCAATCAAGCACATGAGTACTCGCACTTGATCACAAACTAAGTAGGTACTTTAACCGCGTTTTAAGTTCGGGAGAATTTGCGACCTGTCCAACTAAAAGTTAGTCACTTTCTGGGAATAGTTACTGAGTCGGTGGTAACGTTTTCTGAGTCAATTTTTCGAATTTTGAAAGTAGTTGAAACTTTTCACAACTTGTTCGCCGAAAACTGTTCCAATCTTGCAGGTAACGTTTTCGAGTCAAAATTTGAAGACATATCTTTTTTGAATTTGAAGACATATAAAAATGTTAACATCCTATTAAATGGACACTTGTGCAACTTGTGAAGCAATCAATTCTCAATGAATAATCGTTTATCGTCAATTTTTTTCTATTTACTCACTGAAACTTCACACACTGGACTGAAACCTAAATTCTCACACAGAACTGAAACCTGACCCGTCAAACTGTACTGTTAACACTTGGAAGAATTCCGATAATCTGTCGGTTGCTAACTATCTTATTCAATGTTGGCAACTATGAGCCATCAAAATGCTAAAAACAGTTGGATGACTTGTTCGCGAGTACCTACTCACTTAGCTGCTTCGTAAACTTGCAAAGTGGAACTACTGGCTTTGAATGATTCCGACTTATTCGCAAGCTCCACCTACACACTGGGAAAAGCATGCTGTGAATGTGGTGTAGGAATGTTTATTGCTTTTCAGAAATCAGATTATGACAAATGGTGCTATCTTTTGTTCACTGGTGAATATTTTATTTTGTTGCTGTACTTTTAATTCATTTTTTGTTGTCATTTGCTACTTTACATATAATTATGTTTTTTTTTGCTTTATTTTCACCGGTGCGATAGAATTTATTGTTTGTGAGTTAGGTTGGTCTATAACATAACTATAGTGCGATTCACGTCAAGAAGTCAGCATTGCTTAGATGGGAGTTTGCTATCCTTGTTTAGCACAAGGCATCTGCTGATGTCTCTATCCTATTCGCACTGTGCATAGTTGCCGCACTGTGCATTTTTGTCGCACACAGTCCCAACAAACACGTTGGGTGCAGTTTTCTCTTTCTCTCTCAATGAAACTTGGCATCAATGCTCCTCATATGAACAATGCTGACTTCTTGACGTGAATCGGACTACAGGTCTATAACATAACTAGCTCGAATTGTTTTGTGTTATTTGGTTGTCAATAATGTAGTTGTAGGATTATTTAGATAATAGCGTACCACATAATTTTTTTTATGATTTTCAATGGCTGTGGAAATTATCTTTCAATTCAACGCATTAATGGTAAATTTATTCATATGATAAATTAATATTGGTTTCAACGTTTCATCAATCAGAAGATCAATATTATTTACTTATCAGGAAAGGTAGATATTTAATTATTAGTTCATGGTCAATTGATGATCATCGACCAAAGCATTTCTTATCATTAATCAAACATTAATCTTAATTCACTACAATGTAACCCAACATTAAATTACTGTATATTCAATAATTATTATACTCGTGCTTATTACTTGTACGATAAGATTATTATTATTTTTTATACTTTATGAATAATCTTATAAACGTATTCAGCTATCACACGTGGAAACCATATTAAATCACCGGCTTTGAAAAACGTTGATACCTTTAATCTTCTCATATAAATTTACATGTTTTTGGGGTCAACCCGCTTTCTTTTACATCTCGTGATCAATGGGGAAGTACTTCGAAACCATTGCCAGAACAAAAAATATTCAGCTGGCACAAATTTATCTCTTTTTTCTTCGTCTATGCTCTCCTTTTCCTCGTCTTCCTCCCATTTTTCTCTTTTCTTTCTATTTTTTAGACGGTTGCGCGATCGTAAAACCCCTGCTGACAAATTTTGCGAGTCCTAAGTCAACTTTCACCTAAAAATAGACTGAAAATCATTGCAATAAGGCTGGTTTATTTTGGCACCGCAAGTACATTCACGCTTTGATTTGGCCAATTTTATTGCTTGGACCTTGTTTCATTGAATTTTATCATTGTGTAGAACAATAAATTTGTTATGTCGTATCTACTGTGACCGGATAGTTTATGAAAAAATAGTTTGAATCAAGTTCAAACGATCGTTTTTTAGTTGAAAGGAATGATGTGCTTCCTACAGAGACTGTATAATCTGATTTTATGGTCTCTGTAGTTCGTATAGTTCATATGGGACTAAATCACAATAAAACACTAATTCACATGAACAGTATAAATTAATCTGAATAGTGAATAGTATAGCACGATGTATTGATGCAATCATGCAATAATAATTTCTTCCCCAAATATCTTGAACTAGTTTAGTGTTTAGTAATACCCTAATAAATATTATACATATAGTAAACACTCTCACAACTTGTAAAATAAGCAACTATTCCAATCCTTTATATCCAAATTTAAAAAATTATACAGTAGTAAATTTAGAACAATTTAGAAAATTAGACAATTTTAGAACAACATTCTTCAAGTACAGCAGAAATAACTAACTCATTAAATAAATAAGTTTAAACTCACGTTTAAGTTTTTAACTCATTAAATAAATAAGAACTCAGGAAATGAATAACTAACCTCAGGAAAGCCGGGTAGATAAATGTAGTTAAATGGCGACATAGTGAATATATCTGCTGCTTGTAGAAAAAAAGCTACTAGATAAAGAAAATGTCTGTTAAAAAATAGAAAAAACTGATGATTTAAAGATCAGAGCCCTCTAAACTTGAACATTGACACAGTAACAATGACTTCAATAGCTGATAGTGTTTGAAATTGCGTTAATAGGCTACGAGAATAGGCTTATTGGAATCACTAAAAACAAACAATAGTAGGCAAGTTTGGCTGACAACGCGTTTAGTAAGTGGACCAAGCTAGCCTATTGCGTAGGCTTAGCCTAACAGTTTTGTAGACAAAAATGAACGGATTGGGTAATAAGACGGAAGCTAGAATACTAACGACGCGATTTTGCAGTTACTATTTCAGGATTTTTGCGATAGAAATGTTGTCATTATTTGTTTATCTGATGTGATGATGTTGGTCGGGGATAGAAAAAGAACAATGAAGAAAAGAACAATGAAGTAGGAGAAGAAGACGGAGAAGGAAAAGGAGTCAAATTAGTGTTTGAAAAAGAACAATTAAATGAAAGAAGAAGATGAAGAAAGAGGATGAGGAGAAGGAGAAGGAGAGAAAAGGAGAATAATTAGGTACGTGAGAAGAAGAAGAAAGAGATAAAATAGAAGAAGGGGGAGAAGCAGAGGGAGAAAATGTAGAAAGAGAATAAGCAGGGATTGAAACATAAAAGGGATGAAGTAGAAGAATGATATGAAGAAGGTGGAGGAGAAGAATAAGAAGCAGGAGCAGAAAAAGAAAACAGGATTAGAAGAAGAAGATTTAGAAATAAAGGAGGAGTAGAAGAAGAAAAAGAAGTGAAATAAAAATAAAGAGAAGAACAAAGAAGTAGACAGAATTTCAAATTGAAAAAATGTTTGATAAATGCATCAATCAATCAAGTTTTGTTACTTCAAACAATTACTAGTTTTTGAAACAATCATTGAAAATGGTTGTAAAATAAAAATATTGAGAATGAGAGAGATAGAGTGAGTGAGTGAGTTAGAGCTTGTATAAGAAGGAATAAACATACATAAAAAATGTGTGATGAAACATGTTGGATTGACTTTTGTCGTTCATAAAAATAAATGATTGGGATGGCAACATCCACTCATGTTCTGTAAAAATAAGTGGGCCGTAGCACTGATTCAACTTAATTTATTACGAAAATAAAAAGTTATTATAAGTGAATTCTTGAAAAAATTATCTTGTTATGTATGGAGTAAAAGAGAATACTTCTTTTTCAATTAATTTTATTATTTTAACTACAGGTGCAGCTTCAATACATTCATGTAAACAATTTTTATCTCCCATAAGTTTGTCTTTTGTTTGGTGTATTTATGTGAGTTTGTTGCAAGCATGCCTACATTATTTTTTATTTTACGATTTGCCATAAATAATTGAGTAACTAAAGCTTGTCAATACCAATAAATTTAATTTCATTGGTTTTCTTTAGATTTTAAATTAATGTTTATTTATTGAGTAATGGCCTTGAGTTATCAATAAAAAATAATTTCTTCGTTTCTTACGTTCTTATTGTGTAGTAAGTAGTTTGCAAAATCCATAGAAATATTTTTCGAAGTTTTAAAAAAATAATAACAGTTGAATCACCGCAAATTTAAGGCCAAAATGCACCATCTTTGTATAGTTTTGTTGATTTTTATCCACAAATTAAATAAATTATTTCCCTATATTCGTGTTTGATAGATTGACCGGTTATAAAGATTATCCTCAGTAATTCGAGGAAACAATGAAGCATTATCCGGAAAATAGTTCAGACATTTTTCACTTCAGACATAATTCGGGAAAGCTCCGACATTTTTCATTAATATGAAGCTATTTACAAATTCGCTGAATTTGAAACTGCGCTTTGAATTTTCTCTATGATTCAATAACATTTTTACAACAATCAGCAGTAGTTTGTTTGTAGACAGTAATTGTTTCAAAATTATCAGATACGATAATAAACTGTTATTACCTCATCCAGTGTAGACCATTATCATCAGTATCATTATTTCTTACATTTTGTTATGTAAATTTAAGCCAATTATCATTTTAATCCTTCATTTCGAGTCTTAAAAGCAGAAATCTGAATATTGACGCAGAAATTCAAATATTGAAGTAGAAATTTTAATATTGAAGCAGAAAGTTTTAGATAGCTGAGCTACTGTGTTCTAGCTTTCCAATTCAAAGTCATGACAAAAATGTAAAAAATTAAATCCACATTGATAAGATTATTTCATAATTATTCTTTGTTACAGGACAAATGGGAATTCGAACGTATTTTACTAGAAAAAGAGGAATAAATTTAGCTGGAATTCAGATCTACTAAGATGATATAGCACGGTGAGCATTGAACTATAGATTGATTTATTTCCATTTCTAGTAGGCTATTCCCCAATCCTTCACATCTATGAATCGATTTTCAACAGAGATTGATAACTTGGACGGCAAGTAAATTTTTAATTTGAATTATTTTTTTCCATTCAAGATATAAGTATTCATGTAGTATTAAACAAATAATATTTGTTCCATTAATATAGTTTTTATTGTAAAAATATAGTTTTTAAAACTTATGATTTGTAAAACTTGTAATGGTGTCAGGAGTAGCGGAGATCCTAAGGGAAAATCCTACTATATTTTAGGTGGGCTTCAAACTATCGCATAGTCATATCAGATCAAAATTTACATCAATATTACAAATAAATCTTGAATGAAAAGTTTCAACTTTTAATCGTTTCAGTTATCTAAAGAGAGACTTAGGTCTCAAAGGTATAGGTAGGTCTCATGAATCTCATGACTTGATTATTATCTCATGATTTTTTGAATATATATTATGTACTTATAGCCTACTCTCTTCTCAAGAACTCTCGATCAATTTGCAATATTTGAGCTATTTATTAAAAACTCAAACAACTCACGAACAGACCTGCGTGTCCATGTGAGTGTTGTTTCATAATTTTGTCCATAATATTGTATATATGTGATATATTGCTGGAAATAAAAAAATTGAGAATTTGAGTTGAATGGCGACATAGTGAATATATCTGCTGCTTGTAGTGGAAAATGCTTCTAGATAGCTAACAGTATTAGACCTAATATCTGCATATTAGGTATCATGTATGAAGATTCTAGATTGTCTACCCGATTACTGAATACACTATTCTCATTTCATAAAACAATCACTATAATATTATCACTTCTCCCAAACACAGCAACGGTTTCACACAATCTTGAGATATCACATTTTTGAACCTAAATTTCCAACACAAACGTTCGAAATTCGCGTAAACTCGGCCGCCATCTTGGAAATTTCGCACCACACCCGAGTTCGCGCGCGCAAAACCAGACAACAATATAATTGCATGCGCCTTTTTCGGTCTCCGAGAGCCGACTGAAACTCAACTAGAGATCTAGCAGAAAATTGCCAGCTAGAAAAAAGCCGGCGATTATAGCTTTAGTCCACTCTAGTAACTATATCTATATAGACGGAGCAGTCTGTTTTGTGTCTGCGTACAGACGCGGCGTTTTAATTTTTCTTTCGCTCAAGTCACGTACTAATATCTGAAAAAGTCGCGAGTGGTTTTTTCTCAAGCAAACACAACCTTAAATGGTTGACCATTATCACATCGACGAGAATTAAGATCGTTTGACAAATGGATTGTTAAAACTTTATTGTTGGTTTGGACAGATATGGCGAAAAATATGCTCTAGTTGTTATTTATGGTGATGGATTGTGGTTTGGTTGTGCTTTTATTCTTGAAAGTTGTCTAGAATGAGTGAGCGATTCTTTTGAAAATAATATATTCTCATTCAGTTGATTGTTTGAATGTTATTAATTTTGCTATCAAACTTTCCCCGTCCATACTATGATCGTTTGAATGTGCCGTAATTCACATTTACCCAAGATTAAGTCTGAGATTGAATTTATGTTGGCAACATTCAATAATGTATTATGAGTTCAATTTAATGTTGTTTTCCATGACGAAATACAGGCTGATGAAGCTCCTCATCAGGAGTGAAATGCATCCCAATTATGTCCAATAATGTAAATAAAAACATTAATCATTTACAGTGAAATATCAAATACCAGTCGTTACGTAGAGTTCAAGTTATTACCATACATACACAATAATAAACATACATGCAAAGAAAGATAAGTAATGAACTGGTCGCTTTTCAACTCAGCATAAGTTTCATGTTCTGAATCATTTTTCGTTCTAATCAAGTACTAACACAGAAAAGGAGGGAATTATCTCTTGTACTTTGAATTATCTATGCTTCTATGGTACCAATACTTTTTTTATTTTTTACAGCGAATTGTTTGTATTGACTGGAAGCAAGAAACGAAATTGAAGCGCAAGAATTGGCGAGTAAAAAACCTGAAACCTGGCACCAGAATATTTTTAGAAGTCATATAATACAGGAAAGCGCAACAAATGGTGAGTAACTTGAAGCCTGGCACCTAATTCATAGAATATTTTTAGAAGTCATATAATACAGGAAAAAGGTAGGCAAATACGTATAGGCGAATTCGTAGGTAAATATGTAGGAAAATTCGTATAGGCGAATTAGTGACAGTAATATCAACAATGTGATAGTGATAACTATAATTTACTATTTTCCTATCAATAAGTGGCCTTGAATTTACAGGATTTTTAGGACGGCACCGAACTACTTTCTAATCGTTCAACTAATCTAAAATAAGTTTAAATATCTTCTAACTCATTCATTAGAATCGATAATACATTTTTAGCGAATTAGAAAATATTACGGCTATATTTCACCTTTATTGCTATCTACGAGTGCGCGATTTTTCCGAATTCATTTTATAAAGCTTGTCGTTAATCAGGATTTAAAACCCGCTTTCCTGAGGAAGTTGAGTCCAAAGTGTAGCATGTTTACAACAGCTGTTATATGTCATGCGTTAGAAGTGTTGGTCTAAATCTGGAGCATCCTATTCTTCTTCCGGTTGCTTTTGAAACCCTTACTTCCCGCTCTGTTTCGAAAAGCATGTTCCATTTTGAAATCATTCAGAACTATATTCTAGGCTTGTGAAATCAATAGATCATCTTCCAATCATTCTTCCTCAGGATAAAAAATTGATAATTACCTCAGCTTCCAAGAGGTTGGACTCTGATAAAAAGATTCATTGAAAGACATTCATGAGATTCATTCATGAATAATTTATGAAAATGAATGCAAATTATAAAAGAAAACACTATTTGGTGTTGTCAATTCCACTACTTTATTACTACTTGATTACTAATGTAACCAATAGGTAATATTTTATTCTTTTGTGTTTCTCTGTCTCTCTTGTTCTGTTTATTTCTGTTTTCTTATCCTGCAATAACTAAGTAAATCGAAATAATCTAGCTTCCTTGTAAACAGAAGAAATTAATACAATAATGTATACTACTGTACTAATAAAGTAGAGGAATTGACATAAAAATTAGTGTTTCTTCTATCATTGAGTTCCACAACATCAACCTAAGTTCTACAAAAATAAGTTGTAATGTAAATAATAATACAGTACTAAAACAACTCTTTTAATGTCATCTAAAAGATCCCATACCAAAAATAACAAATTTTTACTGAGGGTGATGCCTACATGAGCTCTAGGCTTGTGCGTGGGTAATGAGAGGGGTGATGATGAGAGATGACGACTGTTTTTAGGCTAACACTGAAAACTAAGCTCTTGTAGACTGGTAACATGTGAACAAGGCATCGCAAATAATTATTCTAAGCCTTTACAACCTTCAAAGGTTGAACATACAGTAGGCTACTCAATGGATTGATAGCAACACTACTTTGTATACATAGAGTGCAATAAATGAGCATTTATAGCTGGGAGGAGACAGGAGATACAAGTTCATTCATTTCCGCAGTTTAATCGTTCGGTGGATTGAAAATTAACAGGAAACCGCGCGAATTAGAATGCATAGTGTGTGAGGGAGGGAGAGAGAGAGAGAAAGATAAATAGAACAGAGAAGGCGATGAAGAGAAAGGAGATGATAAAGAGAGTGCGAGAAAGGATGAGAGAGAATTTATGCTAAACGGAAACGCTTATGTAAATTTTTGATGACAGACAAAGATAAATAATGGGCGTTGGGATATGGGTTGTCTAAAATCTTACTACTGTAGCCTATATTGTAATAGTTTTTATTTCAGAACTAGATTGGTTTAAGTAGATTTCTGTAACTAGATTTAATTAACTAGATTTCTGTAAAATAAACTTCATTCTACGTATTTAAAAAACAATCACTTAGCAGCACTGAGTGCTGCTACGCGCCCACCGGAAGGTTAACAAAATGAGTTTTATTTCTTTTTCCATATCCAGTCTGGTCTGGTCTGGTTTCCATAGTATGGTCTCTATGATTCCTGAGAGTGAGCTTGATTCCATCTACAAAGTGACTTATGGGAAACGTATATTTTTGAATATAAAGATGGAAGGTAATGAGACATTGCAACTATACAGTTGCTGTTAAATCATAATAATTAATTGAACGAAATTCCTAATTAATGCCATGTAATATTCTGAAGACTTTGCTATTTGCAATATTGACAACAGATTAATAGCTAGTAAGGAAATTCGATGAACGCTACTGCACAAAAAACTTTCTCCCCGGGCGGGAATCGAACCCACCATCTCTGGTATTCCGGACCAGCGCCTTATCCACTCGTACCTTAATTAAGTAATATTATAAGCAGTGATACAAGATTGTTATATTACAAAAATTCTAATAAAAAGAGTAGTAGGCCTACCTACACTATAATAATACCAGTGATCTACACCACTGAAAGTAATTACCCTAGTAATACTTATGATGAACGTTTTAAAATAAGTGTAATTACACTGCACAAAGTGTTACTGCAAGTGTGAGGCTTGGAATACAAATAAGTTGAGAGATTTCAATTATTATTCAGTGACTATTTTGTCGGAGTTCATTCATCTCCATTGTGTCTACATCTGTGTCATTTCCTTTTTCAATTGGAAACGAAATTTCAGCCGGGCCTTTGACGGTTTGTCTCTTTTATTCATTCATTCATTCTTCTTTTCTCTCATTCATTCTGTTCTCTTTCTCCTCTTCGCCTCCATCTTTGTCTTGTCTGTCCGCCATTAAACCCTTTTTCTGAACGGTGCTGGCAATTTTCAAATTTGATACAACCAAAATAGGTACTGAAAAGTTGGACTAATGGAGGTACAATTGAAAAATTAGCTGGACAAACAATTAGGAGAACTGATAAAATTATGACTTCTGCGTGTTTTTCAAACAGCGGCATGTTGATTGAAAATGATTGTTTTTTGACTTTATAATTGACTTGACGATTGTCACTGATTGTTGGAGCTGTTTTGAACTGAATGAGAATAGTAGAAGATAGAAAACACTAACTAGAATTTGGCTTGTAGCATTACTTTGAAACAATTTGATCTTGAAATGCTGGATGAGTTTGATTTTCCTAACACACATTCAATGCATTGAACTATGATCAAATATCCTCAATTGTTCATATTTTGAGCAATATTTCGAAAAGATGGAATATTCTAATGTAATCACTAATAATTTCATTTCTGTGTATGAGTATATTCCAATACTTTCCATGAAATATGAAACAAATTAATAATAGTTAATGGTTAATCATAGTCTTCTCTCATCTGAAAAATGAATAACTTATTGAAATTCAATTGTTTTCACTGATGAATCGTTTAATTATTATTGGAGAGAATTCAATTAACAACACTGAATATGAATTCATTCATCAACCTATCGAATTTTCATCACAGCTCCTATAAATTTATCAAATGCTCTGAAAATATCTCTCAACTCTTATCACCAGCTTTGAATGATTTTATCATTAAAGAGCATCATTCTCATAAGTTTCTTATTCTAAAATCGAACACCATTTAGCAACACAGTGTAACATTTTTCGAAGAAATTCCAGATATTTAAGACCATGACTTATGACTTCATTAAAATTCTCAACAAATTCCTTAGACAAGTTAATCAGTTGACAGTAATTAGAGAAATTCAATTAATATTAAATACTTGAGAAATATTCTCATAATTTGAGGAAAAATCCATTTATTTCACAAATACTTTGAAAATTTGAAATACGTAACCGTCAATTTAATGGAAATTATCACCTTTTATCATTCAGTTATTCACAAATACTTTGAAAATTTGAAATACGTAACCGTCAATTTAATGGAAATTTTCACCTTATAACAAATATTCACCTATAAGTTAACAAATTAATTTGGAATAAACATTCATTAGCCTGTTATTTATTACCTTCTACTACTCAATAAATCAAAAAAAATTCTTGTAATTCAATGAGAACTAAAAATCGTATGACATGACAATAATAATGACAATGAATGAAACTTATCACTAGAGGAATGTGAAAGATAAGAAGTGCCTGATTTTAGGCGGTAACTCGCGTTGGTAATTTTCATTTCAAATGTTGCTTTCAATTCGCTACAAAGGTATTGTAGTCAACAATGGGCTCATTGTGCACTGTATTAATACGGAACTACTTCAAGGTCATTCACTCATTGATAACGTTGCTTGGTCGTGATAACAACTTTCTTCTACTTTACGCTAGCTGGATCATTCATCTCTCCGTTCTCTGTTTTAATAGTCTGCATGATTTCAGTAATGCCAACTCATCTCGTTTTGCAAATTAATTTCTTCGAAAATATCCCTCTTGTTTTGTTGTTATAGTACTTTTGTACTGTTGTAGTATTTTTCATTAGTTTTTTTTAGCGTGTAGCGTTTTATGGGATTTATTGTTAATTGAATGTTCTGAAATATAGTTTTGTCATAATTTTTTTCGGTTAAAACGTCATTTTCATCGACAAAAGAACTTTTTTGAAAAATATTTTCTTTGCTGTCTGATTTTGTCCAAATTCCAATTGAATGTGACATTTTATGCCATATTTTCCCCTACAAAACTTGATAGGAAACATTTTTGGGATCTAATACCGTTCATTAGGATTCATGGGCAAAAATGGTTCTGCTTTATGGAAACAGAACGACAAAATTGCTCTTGGCCTGTACAAAAACGCATGAGTACAGCCGTACCCATAATAAGTGAAATAATATCGGTACTTAACAAATTACATAACAAAATTATCAATAAATTATAATGTGCAATTAGTTTTCACCGCACATTACAATTGTGAAAATGTTAATAGACAAAAATTACAAATCGACAAAAATATCTGAGTTATAAATTCGGCAACAAGTAGATACAGATATAGCCTAGTAGATATCATAGTAGTAGAATAGTAGATATGTCTGTCTACTGTACCAGTATTCAAAACGTGAGTTTGATATTATCCATCTGTTACGAGTTACGTACGCGTATATTTTTATAGCTTTAAAATTCTAATTAGATGAATCATCGACTTGAACTTGGTACGGAACTTGATTTTTTATCTCGGTTTAAAATAGATTCTAAGGTGAGTCAGCCAGTTTTGAACTCTACTATAGTTCCGCGATGAGTATTTTCCTTACTGGGCATGATTTTAGCCGATTTTCCTCAGTCAAACGTTTCATTATTACAATACATCGACGTAAAGTTTATTTTGAATGAATGAATACGGTGGAATTTGAAGTATCATCACGAAAATTGCACATTATTGCTTTTCAACGATTGCATGCCTAGGCTATGATTCATCCATGCAAAACCAATATGTTGGAGTACAATAATTTATTTTAGTTCTAGTACGTACTGCACCTGGTGTTTGAAGTGGGAATTTTTTTCATTAGTTCTAAACTCAGGGTCAGGTTTATTTTTTGATTAATAAATAAAGCGTCTACTCTTTAAAATTATATCATTCTTGTTGAAAAATGCACGATGACTTCAATACTACGAATTTCTTGCAATTTAAAATTATCTTGCTTATTTAGATTATTTTTTGTTTATAAATATATTTTCTTTCAAATTCTATTGTTGAAATATTGAACAATAACTTAAATATTATTACTTGCAACTTTTAAAATTATGATGCTTATTTAAAATTTTTCACCGTTATTCAAACGTAATTAGGATATTCCAATTGACAGGTATAATTACAGAAATTAGATTGAGATATAATTTTCTCCAAAGATTATAATATGTTTCAAGATTAGCCTATAGTCTACTCGTTCTGATTATGAATACAGTTTAATATGTTTCGAAACACAGGGAAGCGCTTCAAAGATTTATTTACAAAAATAAAAATTGATAGGAACTTGGAAGATTCTTTCAATCGATATGAAAATATAGTCAACAAAGATTGAATAAAAATACATGTAATAAGTTGTAAAGTTACACAAAGACAAGCTTTGAATTTAATGACATTGACTAGAAGGTCACAGAGTGAACTTAACATCTGGCTTCGAGTTATTATGCAACTGTTAGTAGGAACTACATGAATAATTTCTCAACAAACAACAGCTTTCTAAAGAATTTTTCAAACAAAATTAATTGCCGTGAACAAGTTTTTAACATTTTTTAATCATCAATGTTGTCCTAAGTATCCATGAATCCATCATGAAATATTCAAAAATAGTAACTAAGTTTATGATACTCATGTTGTCAAGATCTTTCAAGCTGAGTGTCAGTGTTGAATTATGAAAATTTAATTCCATAAAAAAACAAATAAGAATACAGAAGTAGGCAATATGAAGTTGGAGATTAATGAAATTTATCAAAAAACACTTGAAACGATAATGATATCTACTTCGTAGTTTATACAAAGTAATTATAGTTTAAAATGGAATTATCTCTAGTTTATAGTTGATTGGTCATCCATAACTAAAAACCTACAAAGTTTTGTTCAAGTTGTAATTAGGCGTGACAAATACCCACAACAATTAAAAGGGGGCTGTCTCAGTGTGTGGTCAGAGTGTATTGTTCCCACTCACAAATAATCAATTATCAAAATAATTATTTTTTATTGAATCAATATCTTGGAATTGAATTACAAACATGCTTATCGACAATAATAATAAATTACAAGAATATTAATTAGCTAGATTCACCTACCTACCGAAAGTATCATTGGTATTACGTGGGCTGCTGTACCTGCCATCATAATACAGTAAAATAATTCTGTTAGTGATTACCATCTCATAGTAATCCGTAATAATACTATCCTATATTTAGGTTCAATTTTACAACAAATATTATACTTTTAAATCCCTGTTGCCTTATTATTATTCGTTATAACTAACCAATCATGATTTTATATCCTGTACTGTACTTGGCTATAATGGAGTCAAGTCTAATATGAAGCCAAGTCTAATGGAGTCTACAGCTACTAAGCTGATTTTATGAATAACGTCCATCTATTATGAACCTACTAACTACTACCTTTTTATGTGTGTATAATTGTATCATTATAGCCTAATTGTTTTTTGCAATTATTGGTTGTTAGAAATCAGAAATGCCTTATTTGCTCAATAACCCTTAACTAAACAAGTTGTCAATCCAGTTAAACTTTATAATAACTTGGTATCCATAAATATGTATCACAGTAACCAATACTTTCCCTTAACGTGTGGGTGAACAAAATTATGTGTTTTCTCAAATACTGCATTTCAAGTAACCCACACAAGTTACTAATATGCAATAATTACATATGAAATTATACGTGATTCCACATTAAAGTCTATGTAAGCTTCCTTGTAAGGAGCTACCTTACACGTTATATAGTAGCCTAGTAGCAACTGCCTACCAATTTATATCGAAATTAGTCATCATGGTATCCATGATTTCACGATTATTATCAACTCCAGTGAATATGAGTTGGCCAAGCCTGTTGAACAGCAGCCTTTTTCTAAGAATAGTGATGAGATTTGAGCTCCAGGGAAATTATTGTGGATGATTATTAGGTAGAGAGACCATTTCAATGTAGATTGCTGTGCATTAGATAGGGTTTTGATTGCTAGTGAGGAAAGAATGCATACCTGTAATTTTGTTGAATATCAACTTGGGTAGGATATCGATTTGTGGAAGGATGTAGAATATTGTGGTGATCTTCTGTTGCAATCCTTATGTGGAAACTTAATGTCATTATTGTGTAGTCTCATCACGAAAACCTGCTGTCAGATTATTTCTATTTTTTTCTTTTTAGGAATAAAAGTCATTTTAAAATTTAAGTTTAACCATAGATTAACTAAGTATAGGTAGTCTATGCTTCAAACTAAGGGATATTTTAAAGCCACCATTTTCATTCATAAACAAAGCTCCCGAAATATTAATGTTACAGTAGACCTAACTATTTCACTTGCTATTCCTTGCGATTTCAATCAGGGCTGGTAAATAAGCTATTTTGAAATTAAAGAAGTTTAATGTAAAAGAATGTTGTTTTCTCAATACTAATACAAAGTTAGTAATTGGAAGTTGAGAAACTTTGAAAACCAAACTGAGAAATCAATGCTTTCTCAACCAATATAATATGCTTTTATTAGTCAATCTTGACAGAAGCACCTATTCATTGCACCGTGGATAATTTATGGTTTCCAGTTATGGTCAATGAAATGCCAAGAACACTGTGCAGTAAAAAATGGCAAATTATTTTACTGGTTCAAATAATTCGATAAGGCGAACAGATTGGTTTAAATTTATATTTCTTCCACAAATCTGGCAAATTCTTATCTTGGCTACTGTTTGACATCTGCTATTAGTTCTGCATGAGTTGTAATAATATTAGTCTTGCTAATTATTTTTAATCTAATGTGTGTGTTTGTCACAGTTTTGTAGGGAACAATGTTTTCCTCGTTATTTATTTCTTGGTTCTTTTTATTTGGTTCCTAGAGCATTAAAATCAGAAGTCCTGTAAACAGAAACAAGGCCAACTTACACTGGATTTCCAAGTTGATTGCATGTGCTAATCAATTCCAGTGTGTGTCCGCCTTCTTCCTGTAATATATGCCTCCTTAATTTTTATGAAACCGGCCTCTGGTTCGATCCTTTTAGACTTTTTATTGTTTTTTTTTTATATAGTCCTGGTCGTGACTTTTTAGAATAGGTGGCGACGGCAATTTAACAACTCATTAAAAAGCAATAATTAAGTAAAAGAATTGATAAAAGATTAGAAAGATTAGACTATCTGGTGACATAGATAAAGATTAGACTACTATCTCAATTAATGATTTATAAGAATTATTCTGTTATAGAATAAGCTATTATTCTGTTTTCAATATTTGCAGTAGCAGAAGTCTTTAGAATATTATATGGCATTAATTTGGAATTAATTATTATGATTTAACAGCAACTGTATGGTTGCAATATCTCATTTCCTTCCATCTTTAGTTTGGTTTCCTTCCATCTTTGATTTAGATCAATAAATTTTTTCCTTGGGTAATAATCTTCTAGTTTTTTCCAAGAAGATTGCTTTATTTCAATGAATTTTGACCGATTTAACGAATAACCTTCTAATTGATGAATAAATCTTCTCAAATTTTAGATAGAGAAAGAATTTAAGTTCAGTGCTCCCTTAAAAACTGATTGATTGATCCACTTAACATAAATGTTTGGCAAAATTCCATCCGCACCATTCGTCAATAATCTCAAACTATTGATTTTGGCATTCCAGGCCTACAACTGAACATTCCTTCTCATCTCTTCTGCAATCATGAACTAAATTTCTCTCTAAAACCTTTATTTATAGCTCATGATAAGTGGGCTGTGAGATATTTTTATAGAATTGTGAACCATGTAAAAGTTGTGCAATCCAAAGCTTGAGTGTTATATTTTTATTTATTGAATTCCTCTTTGATGGGTCTACTTATTTACTAAATTCACCGATGAGGTTATGTAAAGTTATTTTTAAACTGCATTACTAAATCAAATTAAAATGGGGCAAGTGTCATGTCTAGTCTATTGAATAGGTAGCTTGTAAGCGTCCTAGTAAATTTTCAAAATTTGGTAAATTATAGTGTAATTTAATTATTTATTTCTAAAATATCATAAAGCTTAGATAGTGGAGCCATAAATCACCAACTTATAAGAGAAAAGCGATTGTAAATTTTATATTCCCTCCAATTTTCCAAACATAAAATGTTATTGACTTCTCTGCCTTGAAATTCATATTTTTGTATTACAGTAGCCTATATATATTTTATATCGTGAAATTCAATTAACAGAGAAATATTGAAGGATTATCTTTTGGATCCTGGTCAACGTTTTATGTTTATAAAAAACTTTTAGAAATTGTCAAATTTCACTTTTATTTTAATAAACACAATGTTTACACCAGGACCATGGTTTCATGTTATACATAACACATCCTCAGCTGTCTTCTTCAAATTGGAGATTATTAACATTACAGATCCATAACACATCTTCAGCTGTACTGTTAATAATCTCCAATTTGAAGAAAACAGTGTGGATGTTTGTTTTATGAAATGAAGTGGAATTTGACTATTTCTAATGTAGGGTTGCACCAACGTGGATCAATTATTATGAATCAGCTGATCCCATTTAATTAGTATTGTACTAATCCTGGATCAAAGTTGATCTTGCTTGGAGCAACCCAACATAAAAGTTTTTTTTTTATTATGGAAAGATTCCACAACATCAATATATTTGTTCTACAAAGTTTTTTGTTTCTCGACATTTTTTGTTTCTATTTTTTTTTTGTAATCTTAAGATAACTTGCTACAAATAATACATTATAAAAAATTTACCCTGGTATCGTCGTGACAGAGCGCAGACTGGATCTTTTTTATTCAATTTTATTTTATTTTAGTCGGATACAAAAGGTGTGGCCGTACACCGATACTCTCATCTCCAAACATAACATTGGCCTTGAGTCTAGAGAGACTAGTTTTAAACACGAGACCTCAACAAAGTTGAAACATCAATAGTAATAAATTATTTATTATCCATTTAGCTCATCTACTTCTTTTTTTGCCTATTATAAGGGTGTGTTGGAAAAATTATTCAAAGATTAAATTACCACAGCCAAGCTTCCCATCACTAGAAATAAATAATAGCTTATCATGAAAATGTCGTCGTTGAGTTTTCCAGTTTAATTTAAGTATGGCTGTAAAAACCTTTTATATGATTGACAATAAAGCCAAGAAAGCTGCGTGAGTAGTATACGGTAACTTAATCATTATTAAACCTAATTTATACAAATTGAAAAATTAACACTTGCTTCAGAGATGTTGTGGAGCTTCTCCATAGTAGGAAGAAAACCGATTTTTTATCACCTAAATCAATAAAAATTCACCTCATCCTGCAAGTGTGAATTCTCAGACTGACTTACGATCTTATTATTCAAATATGATAGCTCCTTTCAAGTAAATTTGTTAAATCTCTTATTAAAACTCCAACTATAAGTTATTTCAATATGTTTATAATTATTTATGATTTCTCCACAAATTATATAGGTAGTAGAAAGTATTTTTCCAGTATTTTATTTTCAATTAATTGGAATAGTAGGAATTTCTACGAAACAGCTCATATTATTTATCACTTGCTCTGCTCAGCTCTGATAAAACTGTTCTATTTTATAAAATTAACTATCTTTTCATATCGAGCTTTAAAATTTATCATTGGAATTATAATATTATATAACTTCAAAATTATAGAATATTATTGAAAGAACATCATTTGATTGATATTCATTCGACAGCTCAGAAATTTCCCGTTTATTTTAAAAAGTCGCGCACTTTGTTAATAATCCAGTTCATTCAGGTCAGCATTGATATGGTTAGAACGATGACGATATCTCTCATCCTCTGGTAGCTCAGTTGGTAGAGCGGTGGACTGTAGCGGGAAACTTGTCAGACATCCATAGGTCGCTGGTTCAAATCCGGCCCGGAGGAGAATTTTTTGACACTCGAAATTCGAAGAAAGCAGTTGGATTTGCATTATTTTTCAATTATACGATTGTTTTTATTATTTTTAAGCCAAAATTTCTGATGGAAATTTAATAAAAGTTATGAATATCAATAATAAACAAACAAGTAAACTTGAAATAATTTAAATAAATAATAACAATTTAAAATAACACTTCAAGTTACTTTACAATATTATTGTAAATTTCTGGAACAAAAAAATTTATATATTTCTCTATAATTTGAAAAAAATGTTTCATTATTATTTTGATCTGAAAACTGTAACAAGACTCTATTTCATGACAGGATGAAAGATTAGCTGACTTGACATCACCATTCCTATTAATACCTCAATATTCATTTCATGTTCGAATTATTACTCTGTGTTTTTTTATCACATAATATACACCATTATCTCTCTATGAACAAGAATATCAATGGATTAAGATTAAATATAAATTGTCACAGTGAAAAATATTTCCCTAAAAAGGCTAAAAGTAATTTAAGTCATCAAAATAATACTAATGTAGCAAAATACAATATATAATAATTTGATATTTTATGGAAATTTCATTTGCATAATTAGTTACTTAATAGATAATACAATTTATCGTTGATAATTATTATCAAAGTCAATAATTTTGAATTAAATAATAAATTACGTAGCGTAGGTACTATTAAAAAGACAATTCAATGAGTCACTATATTTTAATCCAATGTCAAAAACTTCAACCTTTTTTAAATTACTCCTTCTTCTAGTAAAATAACTTTTTTATTATGCCTTTAAACGATTTTCAAAAAGTATTTTTAACTACTGTTTCCTATTATATTGTATCTATAGGTAATTGTATGGAAATATTTTTTTGAACTGGGTCAATAAATAAAATGCAATCTTCGGAATGTGGATATCAGTGATTTCTCTCACTTTCATCGTAGTCTTTTCTCAATTTTTCTTTATCTGAGTGTTAATTCACCATGAATTTCCCGAAAAATATCAGTGCTGACATTACCTTGTCAAACAATAATTATATTATTGAAATTCATCGAAGGTTCACGTACCCACCTATCTGTCTAGAAAGCAATGATTGATAGCATGGCAGCTGAATAGTGTTTAGTAGTGTGGGAAGTTGATTACCGAATCTATTCACAGTTCTAATGTGTCTGACCTTGACTGCAGATGCAAATTCACTCAGTTATATGGAACACTATGAATCACTATACTCAATAATAGATACCAGACTCTGTTCCTGATAACATAACTCACTAAATCCGAATAAGAATTAATAGATATGTTCAATAAATAAATTAGCTGATCGTTTATTATTCAATTAATTTTTATTTTATTTGCTAAGGAGTTGAAAGTAATTGAAATATTTAAATTGACGCTACTTAATTGAGGTCATTGATATGTGGGTTTATTATTTTTTAAATTATTAGTAGGGTCTACTATTGTAGATTAATAGGTCTAAATGTGAATAAGTTGTTATTTTCGATAAATAAATTATCAGGTAGCTTATTCTTGAATTGATTTTTCATCTTGAAGTTGAATTCAATTGAAATAAGCAAATTTTGTGTCTATTATTACTATTCAATTGTCAATATGTGGAATGTAGATTTAGTTATTTTTCAATGAGTATTAATATTGTAGATGATAGGTAAATTAATAATGAATAATATTGTTTTGTTTATTATTATAGGGTTTTGTTGTTGATAATGAGTGATAAGAGAAGGAAATATTATGAAAAATGGATAGATAAGGCTGATAAGTAATTCATTTTTCATTACATTACAGTCGTCAGAATTAAGTTATTTAAAATACATATTTATGATTTCCATTAGTAATTTCCTTTTGTTATTCTTGTTGGTTTTATATTGTTTCTTCCCTCATATTGTTAATCTTCTAATAATTGCTCTCGAATCATTCACAAAATAAATATTCGTGCTAGTAAGAAATAGATGAGCTTTTTAGTGCATTCATCAACAATTATTATTTATTCAGATGAGGTAGTTAGTTTACTGTTACAGTGACAATATTCACTTTCCACTATAGTAGTGATAATGACTACTTGTTGGTAACCGGTACAGTTGGGATGATAATTTATCAAATTGATAGCTCCTATCAGTCCTGGAATTCAAACATGATTATCAGGAGAGAAGCTAGAAGTTTAGGTCTAATGACGTAATGACTATTCAATGTTATTATTGGTATTATTCTTCTATCATAATACACAAAGCTCAATCAGATTATTTCTTCCAAAATAACTTTTAATTACATCTATACCCTATCATATCCATTGCAGTTAAAATTTTCAATATCAAATTTTTCAGTACAGTACCAGAATTAATTTCTTCATTTTTTACACGATTTACTTTCATTTTTCAAAACTATGGACTATATAATGAGAGAATACCCAACCATTGTGTCCCATTGTATTACACCTACATTTTGTCAAAAATGAAGTTTTTAATGAAACTAATATTCAAGCAACAGGCTTTCAAAGAAAACCTATTTTTTTATTAATTGTTATGGACATTGAATAGACCAAAGCGAGTATTGCTATTCAAAAAGACTTTAACGTATGGACATTTTCTAATATTTTAACATGTTAGTGTAACAGCCTACGTTAAAATGTTGACACAATAATATTATTGTCAACATAACCTTTTCCTGAATGAATGCTAAATTTGTAATTTTTTAAAGTACTCCAGGCGAATGCCTGATGTTTAATGGATTTATTGTGAGTTTTAACAATGATTAGATTTTAAAAGCCTTTCTAGATTTGGAATTGAAAGGAATTGAAAATATGAAAGGAAATTGAAAAACGTAAACAGTTGAATGAATTTACCTTTTTTGTCGGAAACATAATCCCTTTAGTCGACCTGTTCATTGGCTGAGAAGGCATGCTAATTTCAAACGCCACTTGCAATTCAAATTGGCCGCCAAGTACTAAAAGGCGCACTGATACTAATCACACTGGCTCAACAAAAACACAATAATATTTTTGACAACACCAAAACACAACCCTGACAACATAAACAACATTCAAGCACAGAAACAACAGATAAATGTTTTCAACAGAGCACCGTACTCTGTGATAGTCGGATAGGAACTGAGATTTTGATAGAAGGCCGTTTGTTGTAGTCTAACGAACGCCGGCCTCTGATTGGCTGATAGTGCTGGTCACGTGGTCTACCAATCGTCGTCTTGCCTGTGACTCATCCATTCTCGGCAAGTCTATTTGTAGAACTTTGGTCTCTACTTTTTTTCTGAAACCAACTTCTCGCAGTTTATTTTTTTTTTTTTAGTAAATATGATTTGGATTTGGGGAAGAAGAGCTGGCGTCAATTTTGTCGTTCAAAAAGCAATAGCGCACTGCGTTTTTAGCGGGAAATGACACACGGTTGGCGCCAAAAATTGGTTGTCTTGGTTCCTGGAATTGGGGATTCTCTTGAATCGGAGGAGGTTTCTCTTATTAAATTTGAAATTTATAGTGGTTTCTTGGGGATATTATTGCACTAGGAAGTAGTGGGATTAGCACTCTCAATTTGGGCGGAAATTTTTCTAAAAGAATAAAATAAATAAAATTAATGGGCGTTGGAGGAAGCAGTATGCATTAAAATACTGAGAAAAGTACAAATAGTACAAAACCTACATTATTAAGAAGATAATTTTTTCTTCATTTTTAAAGCATTTATATTGAAATAATACAACCTTTTCTTGAGATATGAGAAATCAAGATTGATGATGAAATTAATTTTTATATTGTTTAATAGAAATAATATTCTATGTAAAGGAGTTTTGAAATATCATTCTTCTTATGAAAAATTGATGGAAATAGTGTTATCAATGAGATAAAATTGAGTGCAATATTTTTTCAGAAACAATATACACTAATTATAGACCTGGTAGACTTTATGCAGAAAACGAATAGCCTATTCCAAGGAAGTGATAAGTTTTAAACAGATTGTATATGAATAATGAATGCTCAAAAAATATCGTTTTTCAAGTTTTATACTAAATTAATGAAAACTGAGACTTGAATAATATTCCTAAACCTAAAATTATAAAATTATGAATCGAAGAAAAACAAATTCACTCAAAGATTCAAAAATAGAAAATAATGTAACTAAATGGGGTTCAAAAATTACTGTTAACATACAAATAAAAAGTGTTGCATTTCTATAATAAATTCACCTAGTAATATTTTTAGAATATTTTAAATATCTCTATTTTTCAACCCGAATACCTACTAACTCTCTGACTCATACATATTGATCCAAATAATTGTAATATTTTTCACATGCGTTAATCAGTCTAGCAAACAAAAATGCTGCAGTGTAAGCAGACTTTCAAATAGATCTTATCAACGCAAATAGTTAGCAGAAAGTCAAATTCGTCATGCTGTTGCACACCTTATCAGCGCAATGATAACAGATTAGTGTGAACTTAGACACCACTACTATATTGACTTTTAGCTTTCAAGTATATCTATACTGTGTGCACTTGACAATCGAATAGCTATAATTTGTAGCATCCAAACTTTGACTAGATGAGTCAAACGCCGGGCCAAATACGTCACGAGTTGTGGTTCCAAGAACTCCTCAATGAATCACTTTATTCAAATGATTGCGGAGTTTCTACGACGCTGCTGCCTAATCTGCAAATGAGTGTGTAATTTATCATCTTTTGTAATGCTTCATTGGAGAGATGCAGTATCAGCATACAGCTCGGTCATTCAATGAATCATTCGTTTGATAACAGAGAAGGATAATAGTGTAGTTCGATGATCTTCTTATTTTTTACTTTTCTATTCTGCTTTTGCTCTTCTTCTTCTTCTTCTTCTTCTTCTTCTTCTTCTTCTTCTTCTTCTTCTTCTTCTTCTTCTTCTTCTTCTTCTTCTTCTTCTTCTTCTTCTTCTTCTTCTTCTTCTTCTTCTTCTTCTTCTTCTTCTTCTTCTTCTTCTTCTTCTTCTTCTTCTTCTTCTTCTTCTTCTCCTCTTCTTCTTCTTCTTCTTCTTCTTCTTCTTCTTCCTCTTCTTCTTCTTCTTCTTCTTCTTCTTCTTCCTCCTCTTCTTCTTCTCCTCCTCCTCCTCCTCCTCCTCCTCCTCCTTCTTCTTCCTCCTCCTCCTCCTCCTCCTCTCCTCCTCTTCTTCTTCTTCTTCTCTCCTCCTCCTCCTCTTCCTCCTCTTCTTCTTCCTTCCTCCTCTCCTCCTTCTTCCTCCTCTCCTCTCCTCCTCTCCTCCTCCTTCTCCTTCCTTCTTCCTCCTCTTCCTTCCTCCTCCTCCTCTCCTCTTCTTCCTTCTTCTCCTTCTTCCTTCTTCCTCCTCTTCTTCTCCTCTTCTTCTTCTTCTTCTTCTTCTTCTTCTTCTTCTTCTTCTTCTTCTTCTTCTTCTTCTTCTTCTTCTTCTTCTTCTTCTTCTTCTTCTTCTTCTTCTTCTTCTTCTTCTTCTTCATTCTTTTCATAGAACATTTACCTCAACCAATCACAGAAAAAGTACCTCATAAAAATATTTTACAATGTTCAAAGAGTAGAATTATTAGAACTCTGAAAATTTTGACATCGCTGTGTCATAATAAATTAATTTTTATTCAATTTGATCATTTCAAAACGTTGTAATGTGGTAGGTAATTCATTGTTAATTCAGGTACCATAACAAATTGGACCAGCTACAAGTTTTGTTTATTAGGAAAAACATTTGATTTAATATTTCAACTACATAAAAGCTACAATGTTGCATTTTTATGCATTTGCATTTTTCATAATTATTGCATTTGCAATGCATTTATATGCATTTGCATTTTTCATGGTATGCATTTCTCGTAATCCCTCGTGTAGAGAGCTTCGTATCTCTAGAGAGCCTTGAGAAATGATTCGACATTGTCACAGCCAGATCAGTAAACTGTCGATTGTTTATATTTGGCAGTAAAAACTGTTTTCCGGAAACCTTGATATGACTCAACAGTGCTGGCGCCTACACGTCATCTGACACTTTTCGGAAGTGAAGCACAAGAAAAAGAGCGAAAGAAAACAAACCACCTTGAATGAACCAAATACGCAGAAAAGAAAGAGAGAACGAGAGATAAGAGAGTTTTCAGAAAAGAACTAGTTTGAGAAGCGCAGTTGAATGGACGGGGATTGAATTCATAAGTTTTAACACTTTTCTTCTTATTCTCGAAATTTTTCGACTTCCGAGAAGTAGTAGGAAGCTGAAGAAAGGTTTCTTGAACTGTCGCCAGATAAATAGGCGAAATCGTGGAATTTGTCTGAAACGGGGACATCTCCTATTTTTCTCTTTTTTATGTTTTGTCTTGTCATCTGTCTGTTACGTTGCAATTCTTGTAAACGGCTTCTGAAGTTCTCAATGAACGAAAGGAAACTCGTCGGCACATAGTGAGTCACCATGTGACATACATCCAATATTGTTGATCAACATTTGCTGATTTTCTGACAAACATTTGACGTGAATCAGTTCATGGTTCCTGTCTAATTTAGGTTGTTTGGCTTGAACACTGGTTTCTTTTTAAATTCAATAGAAGAAGATGAGCCAAGGCGGAAAGATATGAAGTAAAGGAAAGTAGTGGAATAGTAGTATAGGTAAAAGTAATAGAATTGTCTATATCATTTACAATAGTTATCATTACAATAGTTTATTATTTTTAGATATGAGGTAGGCTACCTTGTAGGTGTTCCTTTGATACATCGTAAGAAACGTAAACATTTATTTTTCTTCAACAGGTTTTGATCTGTTTCAAATTTTAATTTTTTCAAGCGGTAGTTGTACTATTGATTAATATTGTGATTTGATTAATATCAAATTACGATTATCATCGAAAATTAATTAAATCATTAACTTGAATATCGAATATTGAGTGTCTATTGAACAATAAGGTGTTGCCAAATACATTTTTCAAATGACCATTGAACCAATCTTCTACAAATTTTTATTTCAACTATGTTTATTGCTATATTCTCTCAAAGAACAGATTTCAACAATTTTATCATTGTAATTCAAGTTGAATTTATTATTATGCTTGATTTGTCCAAATTATAATTTTTTTACTCGTCTTGAGTTTTCCACGTTATGTACTTTGAACAATAAATTAGTCTAGTATTTATACTAGTACTCTAGTACAAGAATTTTACAAGCACTACAATGTGCTAAATCTACAGCACTTATACTACATCTAACCACTTCTTTTACTTGGACCATGAACTTTCAACATCTACAACACTTTTCATTGCAGTATTATCAGACAAGTATTTCTGCCTTTGTCTCTTGAAACAGCAATTTTTGAAAAGCAATTCATCTTCATTTCTTTGTCAAGCGTCGTCGCATTTATGTGCCGAGAAGAAGGCTAGTTAATTTATGCTGCGTGCAAACTCATTCGAGAATTATGGAGATTAATGACACCTTTGCCAGGTATTTCGAAATGGTGGTCTCAAGTCTCAGTTACAATAATAATTATTCTAGCTGGCCACACCTTCTGCAACGTATTGTGACTATATATATAAACAAGACTGTATTCTGACTAGGTTATTGTACTCTCTAATCTTAAAGGAAGGCTCACTCAACAATATTGTTTGAAGACCGGTTCAAACAAATTTATTTCAACTTAAACCGTACACATTTCAGATTTTTTACACAGTAATACCATAGACTATGTATTGAGGGTTAAGTGTAAGAGAGGGCCGACTGTGCCCTAACTTCGCCCTCCTAGGTAAAAATAAAGGCAGTCATTCTATTCTATTCTATTCCATTCTATTCTATTCTATTCTATTCTATTCTATTCTATTCTATTCTATTCTATTCTATTCTATTCTATTCTATTCTATTCTATTCTATTCTATTCTATTCTATTCTATTCTATTCTATTCTATTCTATTCTGTAACTTCTTGTCTTGTCTGTGATATTTATTTAAAAAGACAGTATAAATCACTGTGTGGCCATTGGTTAGATTCGTTAACAGTGTGTTTTTTCGACCACCGCGAAACTTTGGCCAATAATTTCAATTCTGAAATGGAATTACAGGCAAAATCGAACCTATTCCCCCATATGTAAAGTTACTTCAAAAGGAAATACATTGTATTCCCTTTAGTTTGAGTATTGCTGTGAATGTTAAAATTGATTAAAACTAACACTGGCAAAGGTAACTCTTGAAGCAGAGATCCATTTGGTTACTCTAAGCGCTTATCCTCTAATCACTTAACATAACAATCAACAAACAGAATATGATCCACCTATCTTTTCAACATAAATCTAATCAAAAGTGTGACGGATTTGACCGAGCTTACCAATCAAAAGCTGACATTTAATGGCCACATTAGGTGACTATACAGTGGCTGGATTTGTTCTTTTTGAATCATTGATATAATTATATTCAACTCATTTGTAGAATTTCTATTGATTTTGTAAAATTCCACGATGAAGTAGTGGGATTGACAACATCAAATACTGTTTTCCATTGTCATCTTGAATATTGTTTCATCTATCATCAATAATATTGTTTGGTTTTTTACGAGGGTAAAATTCCTTGGGAATCATATACATCCTTTATAAAAGGGTGGAAAAATGTTTTCACTCGTTGCAAATTTGCTTATCCAGTCGAAATAGGAGCAAATATTTCGACTGGATTCTTAGAATGTTGCTTCTAATAAGATACAGACCGTTGCAAGAGTATGTTGCGTTGCGTTGCGTCGAGTGAGTATTGTAGCTTGCTTGTGAGGTTGTTGTATCTGCTATTGAGTTCTGTTCGCCTGGTACAGAATACACCTGTTGATGAAGAGCGGCCTGTGCTTGGTTCAGAGCACAGAAGCAAGCCTATGTCTTCTGTCTGCCACTTCTTTTCTTCTTTGCTTCTTTTCGCCATGTTTTTTCAATTTGAGTTGAATATCAGTTAAATTTTAATAAACCTCCAGTTGGATATCAGTTAAATTTTAATCCCCCAGTTCAATTAGGGATTTTTTGTTCAACATTGACTTCTTTCATTTATTAAAGAAGGATAAGTTCCACAACTCTGTCTTTTTTGAGAGTTTTTGTTCAATTAGGGAACATAATGGGTTCTTCCATTATGAAGTTTTAAATTTGTTTAAAAGATGTAATAATTTTAAAATTTGCGAAAAGCAAGTTTAAAAGGGTTTTAAAAGATGTAAATATAATTGTAAAATTTTGCGAGAAGCAAGTCATCTTATTAGGCATTTTATTTACTGAAATCAAAATGGAATAATAAATGTTGAACGATTTAATTTTATTGAAATGAATTGAAATTCAATGTTGAATTTCATTTGTGATTTGTGTTACTGATTGTAATATCAATCTTCCGATCCATGAAAATGGTTATGATCACAACCACATACTTAATTACAAGATAAATTAATTAATTGTTTGTTCTGTATGATACACTCACTACTTATCAATTCTACGAAAAAAATAGCCTACGGTAGTGAACTTGAGAATTTATTACAATAGAAACTTATCAAGACACTGTTATGAAAAAAATCCATTGATTGATAGCTTAGTTCGGGACTTAGTTTCATTTACTTATTCATCCTTTCTAAAGCTTTCCAAGTAAGGTCATACTTATAACATGAATGATTTTTATGATTTTGTACGTTGGTTTTAACGTTTGTTCTAGTAGAATAAGGAAAACGAGAATGAAACATTTCAATAAAAGCTAGAATTCAGAATTCAGAGAAAGATGGCTGCCTAGCTGCCATTCTGTAAGCCTCTTATTGGTCGATCGTAACTGCGTTGAAGGCCTGCTATTGGTCGAAAAGGCGTGGCTTGGCTCAGCCTCTCACGGCTTTCTATTGGTGGAGCGGGCGTGCCTTCTCTTCGCTCCCAGCCAATGAGTAGTAAACGCCTCAAACTGAACTATAAAAATGGCTTCCACTAACAGTATCTTAGAAGGTTAATTTATTAGTGTTCCTCAGATGAAGTTTCGCGTATCTGGTTTGGATGCAAATACATTCTCGGATTCTCCTGTTGGACATTGTAGCATCAAGTAATAAATTAATAAATTATAGTAGACAAGTGAAATTTTCGTTTTCTGTTAATTTGTTAAAGATTTGATTGATAGTTTTGTATGTTTTTCTCGGATTGAGTTTAGTAATATGAATATGTTGAGTTCTTGAAAAATACTCTTACAGTTTAATATAGATAATGCTTATTACGGTAATTATTAATTGTGATAATAACATGTCCTATACATATTTCTCATTGCATAGTGTCACAATCTCGTAAAATGGAAGAAATAATATATAATTGAACAATTTAAAATAATAATGACTAAAGTAATGATAATTGATGATGAATAATAATAATAATAACATCAATAAACATACAATTGAAGAAAAACCTGTTATTATCAAAAGTTTGAGCTTGACAGCGATTATAGAGCTCATTTGATATTACAGTAATAGACCTATATCTTTTTACGAAGGATTAATTATTTATATTGATTAATTAATTTCATCAATTGAAAAAACTGCGGTTTGAAAAATTTCCAATCCATTATCCCCCCTTCCTCTGTAAATTGGCACACCCAAATATCCCGCCACTGTTTGGACAAAGTGGAAAGCTGTTCAAGATAAAACAAATCAGACAGAATCAAGATTAGATAGAGATAGATAAAATCTACGTAATTCACTGGTGACTGGAAACGATAAACTGTAATTAGAAGTGAAATCAACTCTATTAAAGCCTAAAAAACAGTGATTTGGAGTGTATTCTACAACTAATCAGCCATATCTTTTTCTGTGATCAATATGCTGTAACTGTAATCATTGGGAGTGAAATCAACTCTATTAAAGCGTAAAAACCAGTGATTTGAAGTGAATTCTACAGCTAATAGGCCTTTTATTTTTCTATAATCAATTCAACCGATTAATTCTTCCAGCTTCGGAGAACATCTTTTAGAACCTGTTTCAAAACTGAAAACTTGAAATCTTGCGTAGGTGGATGATACGACAGAAACGTGGACAGGGTTTTGATTACAGTCAATTAAGATGCAATGCAGATTGTTTTAATCTCGGTTAAGATGAAAAAGGAGAATGGAGAGACATCATGACATCAAGGACATCATGTCTGTCATGTATTATGGAGTCTGTCATGTATTATGTCTTGTTTTTTCTGTAATTTTTTAGTGAACTCTGTGTAATGCATCATGCTAATAGTGTGGAGCTAGCTGGTAGAAGACTGTAATGAAGTCCCCGAATATGGTGAGCCAAGAAAAATGAAAACTACACTGTTGGACTTGGAGAAGATGATGAAAGGAAGTAGGAGAAGAAGGAGGGGGGAAAGAGAGGAAAAGAAAATGGAAACAAGACTGTAATGGAGTCCCTGAATATGGTTAACCAAGAAAAATGGGGAAATTACACTGTCATCCGATGTTTGTCTTGAAGAAGATGTGGGTGAGGAAGTGGGAGAAGAAGAAAGGAAAAATAGAAGAAGAAGAAGAAGAAGATGATGATGAAGAAGAAGAAGAAGAAGAAGAAGAAGAAGAAGAAGAAGAAGAAGAAGAAGAAGAAAAGGAAGAAGAAGATGATGATGAAGAAGAAGAAGAAGAAGAAGAAGAAGAAGAAGAAGAAAAGGAAGAAGGATAAGAAGAAGAAAAGGAAGAAGGATAAGAAGAAGTATAAGAACAAGAAGAAGAAGAAGAAGAAGAAGAGTGTCACGATACAAATTCTGGCAACCAAATAAAGCCTCAATAAAATATTGTCAATGACCACTAAGTGCTGGTATTATAATAGATAGCACAATTAACGGTAAGCTGACCTAATTTAGCAGTACTCAATATTGATAAAATAATGATAACAAGGAAGCAAGCTCCGACTCACCACCAAAAGTCTCTGACTCATATCACATTGTATATTTATTTGTATTCTTTGATGTTAATTTATGTAATTGAAAAATCCAAATATTGAAGATAGCCATAACCTTCATCCAAAAATATCAAAACACACCACTGCCTATATGAATCATCTACTGAAAGATGTCAATGCCAATAAAATCATTGAAAAAAATTATGATACATCAATTATTTATAAAATGTATAAATACTTAATCCTCATATGTTAACTTGCTATTAAATAATGCATATTATTATTTGTACTCACCAAAAATATCATCCCAAGCCGGTGAAATAATGTATATACAGGTCTCATATCTTCGGTGGTTTCACGAACATAGCAATATATTTTGGAAATATTTGTTGTATATGAGATTATACTATTTTAGGAGTCAGTTATTTTATAGCATAAAATATTTGGATGTATATTAATTTAGCAATAAACTTTCAGTTCACCTTTTGAATTTGGCAGTGGAGTTGAAAAGTAGAGGATATTTTTAAAGGCATCTTCCAAAAATAAAAATAAAATATGAAAAGATTTTAATGTCCTATATGTTATTTTGTATTATATATAATATATCGCATATTATTTAAGTGGTTATTGTAGCTAAATGTTGGAACTACTTTGTGCATTGTACTGACGTCAAAAAACACGGCATTAAATTGACCAATCACAGCCCAGCATTTCATTAAAAATTCTAGAATGTTCTATTGAAAGGTCTGTTTCCTTGAATTTTAGCAAGGGTAATTCTTCCGTTTGAGACTCCTTAGAGAGCAGTTGCTTTTGAGCACATGAGTGCAGTTTAATTATTTTCAAATGTAATCAGTTTCAATTTCAATTTAAATGTTTTCTAACTGTGATATATTGAGCTGTGGCAATATATAATTGTTTAAATTCATATAAAGTCGCGAAAATATTATAACCCATGGTCCAGAGCCAAGCAGTATCGTGAGATGACACACGGAATCCAATCTACCCATGAGATGGCTGCCTAAACCAGGATACGGTAACCGACGTCAAAGCATCGCCAATACTGTGAGTGATCCGTTTTATTAATCCTTTGGCCAAAGGCGCGAAAAGCCTCTTTAAAGTGAAATAGTGGGAGAAATGATCATACTGCGTGAAACATAAAACATGAGCTCATGGTCTAGTAGTTAAGGCATTCATAATTTTAGAGAGTTTGTATTATCTTATTTGCCAGGCAAAATACCCACGCCTACGCTCTACCGAAAATATAAATTTTGTAACAAGCTATTTATTGTTATTAATAATTATTAACGGAACTTGTAAAATTCATTTAATTGTTCAAGTTGTATGTTCTAAAGGAACAGGAGAATATACTCCAAGTTTTTCACCTAATTACTGGGTTTTCTAGTCGTTCTTGTACCTGTCTTGGCAATCCCAATTGATACATTAAATTTATTTAATTTACGAAAATATCAGTATCCTGGATGAGCCCTTGCAAGGCCAAATTTTGACATGCCCAGTCACGTAAGGAGTATGCTTAGCCAAGTGTGTTACGTAAGTGGATTGAGATCTTGTCTTTGATGCGTGACTATAGTCCATCACTCAGCTCTCCCTTATATTGTGACACATTTGACTATATTTGCTTGATCCGACGTCACAGGACATACAACATAAAGATAATAGCGTTACCACATGACCCACAACATAGTAATGTTACACATGGCACCATAACGTGGGGCTGTTACAGAGTAATGTTACACATGGCACCCAACATGGCGGCCTGAGGGAGATATACAAAATTTCTTTATTAAGAAAGCCAAAAAATTTGAACTCAGAAATCACAGAGTTGATGGTTGAAAACTTTTTGAAATTGAAAATATACCTTATGGAATTGCCAAGCTTTAATAAAGTAATTAATTAATTTGAATATTGATTTCATTATTAAATTATTCCTGAGGAGACGTCGAGGAAGAGTATACTCAGATATATCGCCAACAATTTAAAGAGATATACGCACCTATTGCTATGAATCACACTCTGTGATCATTTGAATAATTATTTTAGGTAGCCTAACAAGAAAGCTAGCTTATTTAACCTTGAAATTAAAGCTTTAAAGGTACCAAAATATTATTAGTTTACCAAGAGCATTAAGGTCTTGGGGCTTATTAATTTGTTAATTAATCTATTAATTTAAGCAAAATCCCAGAATTGATCTCATAGGCAAGATATTAAGAGTATTAACTGTTTATTTATTGTTTATATGTGATAGTTTGAAAATCGCCAGATTATTAATGAGCATTGAATATAGGGCTATTTATTAATAGTTACCATATATAAAAATTTATTTACTGGTAATTACCAGATATCTATTGATTTAACTATCATTGCCTGTTTATTTTGTGCATGTTTATTTGTAATAAGTCTTGGAAAATTTATTGTCTCACTGTATATATCACTTGTCACTTAATCCTTTTGGTCAACATTTCACTGCACTTGAGTCACTATCGCACTCACGCCGCGCATTCATTTCCACGCCGCGCATACACCCTTCGCGCCGCGCATCTATTTCCACGCCGCGCCTACACCCTTCACGCCGCGTTCACACCATTGGACCGCGACATCCTTGGATTTCATCACCAGCCCAGCTGTCCAAATCCTAATTCACCATCATGGAGAACCTTTCAGCCAACTCATCTGTGTCCTACATGGAGCTGGGAGACAACAACACTTTGCGAGAAGTAACCACACCTAACCCCGAGACAAAAAAAAACACTGATGAGAAAGCGCACAAGAGGCGAGACGAAGAAAGTATCACTAGCGCCAACAACGACCCTGAAAATCTTCGTCAGCTGTCTTACACCCGCCTGGAACCAGAGGTCGTCCTGACGGAAGTGCCTCCACGTACACCGTCACCTACCACTGTCAATCCTACTACGCAACTCTCACCAGATGAACTGAGTCCACTGACTTCCAGATTAATGAATGACACTCCAACCGATTTGGTCACCCTCCTACTCAAAATAAGTAATGACATCAAAGATTCCCAAGAGAAACTGCTCAAAGATTCCCAAGAGAAACTGGGTAGTCAAATCAATAATCAAACGGAAAAGTGGAGAAGATGGATAGTCGAATCAATGATCAAATAGAAAAATGGATGGAGGATTGAGAATAGAGATCAGAGACATCAGGAAGAGATGAAGGATATGAGAAAGCAGTTAGATGACACTACTGTATGCCTCAACAAAAGAATGGATGACATGCAGGTGAATTTGAGGAAGGAACTGAGTGAAGATTGGAGCAAGCATGCGATTGAACTAGAAAACAAGGTCATGCAAAATGTAAGTGAACACACTGATGCATTAAACAAAAAACTAGAAAATCCTGAAAAACAAACCAAAACCGACATACAACAGGCAGTAGAGAAACAGAAGACAGAGTGTGTCACCACCTGCAAGAATTTGGAAAAGCAAATTAGAGATTCCACCCAGCCACTAGAAAAATCTGTACAGGAAATCAACACTCAACTAAGCCTAACTAACACATCTCTAAATACCACCCAAATCCGAGTTGAAAGTCTAGTAACCGACATACAACAGGCAGTAGAGAAACAGAAGACAGAGTGTGTCATCACCTACCAGAATTTGGAAAAGCAGATTAGAGATTCCACCCAGCCACTAGAAAAATCTGTACAGGAAGTTAACACTCAACTAAGTCTAACAGACACATCACCAAATACCACTTTTAATACAGATAAAGATAATAACCCACCACCTTCTACTAGTACGCCATCAAATACAAATGGAAAGCCAAATAATCCATCAGGGAAAAATTCCAGCGGTGACCATCATGCAAGACTAGGAGGAGAGAAAACTTATAAGACTCTGACGGTTCAAATTCCGGCAGCCCAGAGCAAAGTTAAACGGCAGTTGAGCAAAATAAATAAGAGAGTGTATCATAACTCTCATCTTCACAGGAAACATGCTCGATATAAAAAGCCGACAGCTTTTGAGCATTATGCATGTTTTCATCCGCGGCACACTCGCTTCAAGCCCGCCCTAAAGCCAAGAGATTGTAAAAAACATGCTCAATATAAAAAGTCGACAGTTTTCGAGCATTCTGCATGTTTTCATCGGCGGCATACTCGCTTCAAGCCCGCCATAAAGTCAGGAGATTGTAAAATTTGGACACCAAAACCTAACCTCTCTTGAGACGTTGATCAACTACCCACAACCAACCGGCCAACATAACCTAAATCGCCCACATCTGGTATACGAAAGGTTAATAAGTGCAGCTTCAAGACCCTGAAAACACTTCGTCTATTTGGTACGAGAACCTCGCCAACATTAAACCCTACTATAGAGAATGAACAATATCATTCCTAAGAACCACATGCTTCCGGTTTGGAAATAAACGAAAAAAGCGATTTTTCTACAACAAGATTCAAACTAACATGAGCCAGAGATCGTCCCAAGGATGTATTACGACGCCTGCCCGTATTAATTACGCAAAATAAGTGATATTGAACTTTTTGGAAAAAGTACACAGTTCTGTTAATAAAATTATTAATGGCCAACGATTGCCATATTTTCTGATCAAACCAAACAGAATCCTAACGGTAAATTATTACCAACTTCAAATATTAGTGAAAAATTACCTTCTTTTCCAAGACTTACTATGTTATTATATCATATATTTGTTAGTATTAGTAAATATCTGAATTTTTTGTTAGCTTCTACGAAGTCATACGTTATGCACATAACCAAAAAACACATATGTTATGATGTCTACTTGTGTGCGTAGACGATATATTGTACACATACGATAGGCCAATGCCACACAAATCAAACAGCATGTATATATTCCATACTTCACAGCTGTGAAAGTTTATAATCAAATTGTTATAATGTAGCCAGTATTATTAAGTAAATTTTGTTAAAACTAAGATTAACACATATTTTGATATTATTATTGAATGTTTATGTATTTGTAACCATAAGTGTTTGCATGGCAGTGAATTTTGAGTCAAGTGGTGAAACCACAGATTACGATGTGAGCCCTAGGCCAATAACTTTGTCAATCGATAAAACAAGTCGGCACCCATTTAAGTTACCTGCTATTTCATTCAGATCAGTTACCAGATTTATTGTACATCTATCTATGTAAATTGTTTGAGAGCTTTATTTATGTCATTTATTGTCTAGCAGAACCTATGAGTTTGAATTGTATTGTATTTTCGAGTGTCATCTGAGATAACCTCACATACCTTTTGTGCATCAGCGCTTGTAGAGATTCCTTCGGCACCTGGCATACTCTTTGGTTTGACATGTCGTCATCATAGTATTGTTTAGCCGCCAACTTTTGAATTCTCATATAGCTCTTTTAGATGTATTATCCTTGCTCTATTTTTTCTAAATGCTTGATTTTTTGTGTAAATCACTGCCATGATTAGATGTTACGCTTCTGTAAATCTTATGAGTAGGTAGCGTAGAATATTTCCGTACCGAATTCGAGTCGGAAGGTAAGCTAACATGAGACAGTTGTGTTCACATATTTTTTAGAGCCTTCTTTATGTTATGTGAGATCTTAGAAAATTTGCCTCGTTCTCTTTGTATAGTTATACAAACTCGCTCTATCTGCAGCTTATTAAAAGCTTATTTATTCGCTCATTTATATAACTATAGGGGGCTTCTGTCACGATACAAATTCTGGCAACCAAATAAAGCCTCAATAAAATATTGTCAATGACCACTAAGTGCTGGTATTATAATAGATAGCACAATTAACGGTAAGCTGACCTAATTTAGCAGTACTCAATATTGATAAAATAATGATAACAAGGAAGCAAGCTCCGACTCACCACAAAAGTCTCTGACTCATATCACATTGTATATTTATTTGTATTCTTTGATGTTAATTTATGTAATTGAAAAATCCAAATATTGAAGATAGCCATAACCTTCATCCAAAAATATCAAAACACACCACTGCCTATATGAATCATCTACTGAAAGATGTCAATGCCAATAAAATCATTGAAAAAATTATGATACATCAATTATTTATAAAATGTATAAATACTTAATCCTCATATGTTAACTTGCTATTAAATAATGCATATTATTATTTGTACTCACCAAAAATATCATCCCAAGCCGGTGAAATAATGTATATACAGGTCTCATATCTTCGGTGGTTTCACGAACATAGCAATATATTTTGGAAATATTTGTTGTATATGAGATTATACTATTTTAGGAGTCAGTTATTTTATAGCATAAAATATTTGGATGTATATTAATTTAGCAATAAACTTTCAGTTCACCTTTTGAATTTGGCAGTGGAGTTGAAAAGTAGAGGATATTTTTAAAGGCATCTTCCAAAAATAAAAATAAAAATTGAAAAGATTTTAATGTCCTATATGTTATTTTGTATTATATATAATATATCGCATATTATTTAAGTGGTTATTGTAGCTAAATGTTGGAACTACTTTGTGCATTGTACTGACGTCAAAAAACACGGCATTAAATTGACCAATCACAGCCCAGCATTTCATTAAAAATTCTAGAATGTTCTATTGAAAGGTCTGTTTCCTTGAATTTTAGCAAGGGTAATTCTCTTCCGTTTGAGACTCCTTAGAGAGCAGTTGCTTTTGAGCACATGAGTGCAGTTTAATTATTTTCAAATGTAATCAGTTTCAATTTCAATTTAAATGTTTTCTAACTGTGATATATTGAGCTGTGGCAATATATAATTGTTTAAATTCATATAAAGTCGCGAAAATATTATAACCCATGGTCCGGAGCCAAGCAGTATCGTGAGATGACACACGGAATCCAATCTACCCATGAGATGGCTGCCTAAACCAGGATACGGTAACCGACGTCAAAGCATCGCCAATACTGTGAGTGATCCGTTTTATTAATCCTTTGGCCAAAGGCGCGAAAAGCCTCTTTTAAAGTGAAATAGTGGGAGAAATGATCATACTGCGTGAAACATAAAACATGAGCTCATGGTCTAGTAGTTAAGGCATTCATAATTTTAGAGGTTTGTATTATCTTATTTGCCAGGCAAAATACCCACGCCTACGCTCTACCGAAAATATAAATTTTGTAACAAGCTATTTATTGTTATTAATAATTATTAACGGAACTTGTAAAATTCATTTAATTGTTCAAGTTGTATGTTCTAAAGGAACAGGAGAATATACTCCAAGTTTTTCACCTAATTACTGGGTTTTCTAGTCGTTCTTGTACCTGTCTTGGCAATCCCAATTGATACATTAAATTTATTTAATTTACGAAAATATCAGTATCCTGGATGAGCCCTTGCAAGGCCAAATTTTGACATGCCCAGTCACGTAAGGAGTATGCTTAGCCAAGTGTGTTACGTAAGTGGATTGAGATCTTGTCTTTGATGCGTGACTATAGTCCATCACTCAGCTCTCCCTTATATTGTGACACATTTGACTATATTTGCTTGATCCGACGTCACAGGACATACAACATAAAGATAATAGCGTTACCACATGACCCACAACATAGTAATGTTACACATGGCACCATAACGTGGGGCTGTTACAGAGTAATGTTACAAGAGGAAGAAGAAGAAGAAGAAGAAGAAGAGGAAGAAAAGGAAGAAGGATAAGAAGAAGAATAAGAACAAGAAGAAAAAGCAAAGGAAGAAGAAAAAGAGAAGAAAAAGGGACTACTTTAAATTTGAAAGGAGCAACATACTATGATGATACAAACTTTATGTATACCAGATCAATAGGAAGAATATGTTGATAGAGGACGAAAATCAAAACTGGAGGAGGAGGAGGAGGAAAGGAGAAAAAGTATTTATTATAGAAAGTAGTGCGATTCTCTGCTTCTCTCTGATGAAGTTGGAAATTAAAAATGGGAAAGATGCGGGTGTAATGGAAAATGGAAAAGAAGATGATGAAATGAAATTATACAATAAAAGAGGATGAAGTGAAATATGGAATAATGAGAAAGAAGGGGGTGGAATGGTAAATGAGAATGAAGACGATTGCGTGAAAAATGAAGAGTGACTTATTGTAAATATGTTTAAGGTTAATAAGAAACTGCTCAAAAGAGAATGTTGGTAGAGCAGGTTCAGGAAGAATGGAAAAGAGAAGGAAGAAAGATTTTTTAAAGAGAATAGAGCTAAGAAAGAATGGCGAGGAGAAAGAGATCGAGAATAGAAGAAGGTGATAAGGAGGAGAGTTGGAAACTGATAAAAGACAAGAAGTAGGCCAACATAATAATGTAATAGCAAAAGCAGTAACGTCGAAGTCCTGAGGCAGACATGCATTGATAGGCAGGGGACGCCTACTCGCTCTCATAATAATAATTTATTGTTATTGAGGTGCTGAACTAATGCATGAATAGCAGGAATGCATAGACTTGGCATGGTTGACTTGAATTTTTTTCCAGCCTCTTCTCATCGAATGAGAAATTCTGCGAAAGGTTTTTAAACTGCACCAACCGGGATCAGCTATTTTGAATCAGCTAATCGTATCGAGCCTGCTCTACTTTGCATTTTGTTGATCCGGGATTAAAATTGAACTCGCTTGGTGCAAACCAAAATTGTAGTGATTGTTTTTGTAGTACAGTAGGTTGAATACACAATTGCATCGATATGATACAGCATAATGATCACGTCAAGAAGTCGGCATTGCTTAGATGGGAGTTTGCTATCCTTGTTCAGCACAAGCATAGACTAACTATACAGTGTCTGTGACTAACTATAGTGTTGTCTGTGGCACAAGGCAGTTGCTGATGTCTCTATCCTATTCGCACTGTGCATTGTTGTCGCACACAGTCCCAACAAACACGTTTGGTGCAGTTTTCTCTTTCTCTCTCAATGAAACTTGGCATCAATGCTCCTCATATAAACAATGCTGACTTCTTGACGTGAATCTCACTATAAGCAATAATATTGACTTAACAACTTTCATTTTATTGAACTTCAAAGTTCTCCCTAGTAAGCACTGTTTACTACTTTCACTTCTGAAGACTTCTCGAAGTTTATTGAGTTGGTGTGGAGAGCATGCCTGTTGCATATCCTGTCTGTGACAGCCTTCTAATAAAGTCAACGAACTTTCTGAATAAACAATAATCAACGAGAAAGGCAAAAGTGAGATGTGAAACGGAGAAGAAGGAGGTAGAATGAGAGAGTGAGAGAAGGGAAAGGATAGAGTAGAATGTTGGATATGTTTGTAACATTACTATGCACATAAAATCGACAGATTATTCAAAATGACCAGTCTATTAATCTGTGTATGATGCAACTAGGAGGTCGAAGCTGATAGAACAAGCTAGACTTGGGGGACAACTTCAGGAATTTTCTTGAATAGTAAGCAGGTTTTGTTTGGGATGGTGTTAGTCTGGATAGATAGTTGTCTTGAAAGACATTTTAGTACTAGATTAATTCTAAAAGCCTTAAAAGACTAACTGAGGTGTGCCTCCAAAAATTTTGTTTCATTAAACAGAGGATAGAATATTAAAAACTAGTAAACCTGCTTATCTGTATTTAGAAAAAAATATTTCCAATACTATTTTCATCATAGGCCTAATACGTTGAACTTGTGCTTAACGATAACAAGGCGCCTGGAAACCAAAACGAAAAAATACTCAACTATTGACTATTGGAATTTTCTTGGATTAGTAAACAACAAACTCTGAAAAGTGGCTGGAGACACTAGACTTGTTATTTGTTGACAAGTCCTTCTTTTACTTACAGAGTACTTGTAGCAGTCTCTTTATCGACATCTATTGGATGAAGAGTGTCTGGTGCATGAGAGGTGAATGACCTCCCAGTACCACACCCAATTGACAGCTTCTTTCCATTTATTCTGATTCTCAACTCTAGCTCAGGGAATTATCTACCAAGACGTGGTTGGCGTGGACTTTCTTATTTGTATTGTTTTTCGATATTAATAGCCTACAAAATATATTATTGTGGTGAGTACCAATCCTAAGATGTAGGTGATATCCGGTTCATCTGTATATGTGTTTTCAAGCTTTATGTCTTAAAAAAAGAGTGTTTGTAAAAATAGAGCTCCTATAATACAGGAAACAGGCTGACGTGCTCTAGACATTAAACATTAATGGTAAGGCGCACTATGTTGAAGAAGTATATACTGAATTTAGTTTGATTCTAAATAGGACTTCTAAATTTATATGGAAAAGATGAATTTAAATGAAACTACATTATTAATTTTGTGAGGGTACAGAACGGTAAGCCTTACCTCTAGGTATGGCCCTTGGACCCCCTCCCATTTTTGATGGATTATCATATTCATGTCAGGAACTGTGAACTTTTTTATAGAAAACACTTTTTGAAATTGTCAAACACCACTTTCATTTTAATAAACACAAAGTTGACAATTTGACAGTGGAGTTTGACAAATTCAAAAAGTTTTTCCTATTAAGGAAAGACTCCACAACATCAATATTTGTTCTGTAATTGTTTTCAAGTAATATTGAGAAAACGTTTTCAAAAATAATATTTTTGATATCATCTGTAAACAGAAGCAATCCACCATAATCAACACTACCATGTCGGGTCCTTGTTTCCAACACCGTTGTATAGTTTTATACATAATAATACATACAAAACACATAACACATATAGTTAGATATATAATAATGATTATATAGAACTTACCATCAGCTTAGCAGTTGCGAAATGTTCGGGTGCGGGGGCGGTGGTACTCCTGCGAAAGGGGCGGTTCACCCTCGGAGGCGGAATGCCGTTACCGTTGAGGAGGGAGGCCGAACTTCTCCTCATCATTCCTCCTCCACAGCCATTGGCCGCAGCCGGGGCGGCACTGCTTGTTTTCATCGAAGACATTTCTTAATATTATTTCACTCAGATTTCATCATATCTGAACTTTGGACTCTCCAAATGGTGGGAAAGATCACTTTTTTGTTCATTGTGAGGATTTTTATCGTCACCACTAGTCTGGAATAATAGCACACATAAATTACCTTAATGAGTATAGCAGGATTCTTTTAAATTGTCATAAAACAGCTGATTGATGTACGCTCGTTTACTAACGTTAAATCAGCTGTTTTCTGACAAGTTAAAAGAATCCTGCTATAATAGTTATATGATTTCCTCGATTGATATCTTGATTTATTATTAGATATATAAGATTTGTTCAGTTTTTTGAATTGTAAAAGGGACAGTTTTGGTCTCAAGCCTGTTGAGCTTCCATTAAATATTATTTGTACATTACCAATAATTGTGATTAATTTATTGAAAAAATACTGAATAAATAAATAATTATTTTTATAGAAGTTGATTTCTGTGGGGGACACTGCTTGTTTTCATTGATAACATTGTGGGGTTTTTTCTTCTATTTCATACAAATTTCATTTAGAATTGAAGTTTTTAAGTTCCAAATGCTGAGAAAGATTACATTTTGTGAGGATTTTGATCATTACTACTAGCCTTGAATAATAATACAAATTAATGACCCTAATTAGTAATTACCCAAGGGATTATTAATTTCTCAATTGACTATGAAATTTTCAGATTTGGATTTATCTTGATGTTAATAGCAGTTTAATTTCTACTTGATTCAACTTACTTAATCTGATTTTTTAACTCATTTTATATTTAGTTTGAAATTATCGTCCAATTCTTGATAATTTCAATCTGGAAGTCTTTCATTTGAGAGTGTAACATTCATTTACCGTCTAAAAAACTCTACTCAAGAAATTAAAATATTTTGATTTCTCCCAATTTCAGAAAAACTATATAAAATCATACATGATATTTATATACTGTATGACTATGATATAAAATATTTTGCCTGTTCTTACAAAATTTTCAAGATTCAAACAGGATATTTTAATTTCCACAAACTTTAGAAGAACAACCTAGAATAAATAAAACGCCTATTTTTTATTTCCCTGATTATTAAAAGGCTTAATATTGTATTTATGACTAAATAAATAGATGAATATTTATAGAATAAGAAATATTTCCATAGGCATATTCTTCCAATAATGTTTTCAATATCCAAAACTAAAAATATGGGAGCCGCACAATAGACTTATTAATAAGCACTCCTACCGCTACTAAAGAAACTAGCAAACACACAAAATAAAATCCGTAACAATGATTAACACTGTAGGCGACAACAATGACACGTTGTTTACTCCAAGTTGAATCACTGAACGATTGTTTTAAAACAGTGAGCTGTCGACCAGACCAGTGCTGGAAGAGAACTGAAACTGAGAACACTGGAGAACACCGCTCAAGTCTGTGAGTAACTGGAAACAAGTCCTCAGCCGAAGATGCATGCATGATAATGGAGAAGAAGGACCGAGGGAGAGAGTGAGAGAGAGAGTAGGAGTCAGGGTGTGTGTATGGGAGACAGAGAGTGACAAAGCGATAGAGAGAGAAAATTGAAACAGGATTATTGAAGGAGAGAATGAGAAGGGAGAAGGACAGGATGAAGAAGGAATGAGTAAAAGGAAGATAGGCAGGACTGCAGGAGTGAGAGAGAGAAAATTGAAACAGGATTATTGATTGAGATAAATAGAAAAGAAGAAGGACAGGAGGATGAAGGAATGAGAGAAAAAGAAGATAGGAATGAGTGTGTGTGGGTGTGAGAGAGTGTGGAAGGGTTGAAAAGAAGATCGAGGGAGCAAGAATGAGTGAGGAGATCTAGAGCAATGAGCAACAGAGAGAGAAAGTGAGAGAGACGAGAGAGAAGAGAGAGAGGGAAAGTGAGAGAGACGAGAGAGAAGATAGAGAGAGAGAAAGAAGATTTGTGAGGTGTGTTCTGAAAGGGCTTGGCTCTTGGACTTGAGCTTGAGTGTCCAATTCCGAATAATTGAAGTACAGTTGTAAGAAGTACAGGTTGAAAAAGAAGTGATAACTTGGAGAATACTAGAAGAACAAGCTGATAAAGAAATGATAAGGGTGAATGATAATGGAGAATGAATGATAAGAGAATGAATGGTTAATGATAAGGGAGGAATGATAATGAAAGGGTGGATAATTTATCGACACCCTCTGCATGATTTTTTTCTTTTTGGCATGTTTTGTTCTCTCTGAATTATTCTCTGATGCACTCACTCATGATCACCTTACACCAATTCTAACGAAAGTAAATTTTACAATTTTTATAAGCCTCATATTCCTCTGGAATCGTTTTCATCCGAAAGTTTCCGAATTGCTTACATTGAATCAAGTGCCGAGCTATTCGGAAATCGGACATTTTTGATTTTTTTTTTCTAATAAACTATTACATACATTACATTGTAATTCCTTTGAATGAGGTTATTAAGAGTAATGTATTCATCTTAAGCTAACAATGAGCATATGAACGACATACGATGCCCAAAATCGGTAGTAGATAACTATACCATTATAAAAATAGCACACGCAATCGAAATTAACAATTCTCATAGTCGAACAATCGAATGAATTGCAAAACGAACTTATTAATTATTCTCATACAATCTTCTAGACAATTGATAGTAATTGAACACATTTCAAGTTTTGAATCGTTCATCCCAATAAGGGTATTCAGGAAATTGCATTGATCTAGAACAATAGCAGTCATGGATAACAAAATTGGAGAATTCTGAGATTGAAGTCGGGTAGAATGTATTTGATCTTCCTACGCTAACTAAAACACTCCTAATCCAATAATACCGTATGGTATAGGTATGGTATAGTATAGTATACGGTATGGTATAGCCTAGTGAAGGATTTCAAAAGTTATTATCAATTGTGTTCTAAACAATCCTATTGAATTTTAGATTTCAGTGATTGTGAGGTCTAGTAGAACTGTCAGTTTCAGCTAGATAAGGATAGTAGGCTACAAGAGTAGTGATACTTCATTATAATCATCTGCAAGTATTAAAGGTATAAATCCATTTGTGTTTTGATCAAAGAAATGAATATGAATGTGGGCATGTGTCCTTTTTCAATGGGCATAGAACGACCTTCAATGCTTCAAAAGTGGAAAAAATGAATAGAGCGGTTGGCTTTCCTCAAATCACTCAGTTGAGATAAGAGACGTGCATCTGCTACTCCCGTTGTAGATGATAGTACTTGAGGAGTTGTACAAGAATATGTTATGAGATTGACAAAATTTGCTGTACAATGTTCAATGACATATTTTGGCAAAAACCCCTCTTTTTGACAAAAAAAAACCTTCCCATCAAAGATTCACTTACATAATAATTAATATTATTCAAATTTCTTCACAATATTCGAGTGAAGGAAAAATATGTTATGTTGAGATGAACCAACTTGCAATAGTTGTTGTGGCAAAGGTTTTCAAGCGAGATTCGAGAGTGGCGATGAGTGGGTGTCGAATAAAATTATCTGGTGAAAAACCAAGCCTTTGAGGAATAAAACTGGTTGCTACAGCTACAGCACAGAATAGGAGCAGAAACAGCATAGGCCAACTAGCAACAGGAGGGGTCGACAAAGATAGCCTATAACGTATTGCAGCATCAATAACTCAAGTTTTGCAAACAAAGAAGTTAAAGGAAAAGAAGTTAAACACAGGGAAAGGAATCAGAAAGAGAAAACGCGAATAGTGGAGTGATAGAATGAAAAGAGAAATTGAAAGAGAAAGAGTAAAGAAAGAAAGAAAGAATACAACGAACATATTATAAAGTAGGCACAAACAAAAATAAGAAAAAACAAAATAGAATGGAAAATTCAAAGATTTATATTGAGATGGGAAGGAAGGGAGAGAGAAAATTAAATAAGGAGAGTAGGAGAAAAATTATGGAAATGGGAAGAAAGAAAAAAATTAAATAAAATAGAAAAGTAGAAAAAAGGTAATAGTTATGATGAAGATGGGAACAAAAACAAGAAGAAAAAAGGAAGAAGAAAGGAGAAAGTAGAGAGAAGCAGAATAAAAAAGAAAAAAGCAGAAGAAAACGACAGCGAAAAGAAGAGGAAAAGAAGAGGAAAAAAGTGAAAGAAAGAGAGAAGCAGAAGAAAAATAAAAAACCGAAGAAGAAAGAGAGTGAAAAGAATAGAAAAAGAAAGTGGTTATTTAGTTATTTATTTATCTACATACAATGGAAACAATGTTTATGTTGAAGATGAAAAGGAGATTATCAAGGAGGAAATGATGAACAAGTTTGAAGAAGAGAAGTACAATGAATTGAGAATGAGAAACAAGCAAGAAAGAAAGATGAGAGTTCAAGCAAGAGAAGAACAAAATAAGATGAAATGAATGAGGACTTGAGGAGAATATGATGAAGAGGAGGAGGGAAGAAAGAACAAAAGAAAAAGAGATGAAGAACAGTGAGAAGAAAAAGAAAAAAAATACAAGTAGAGAGGGAGAAATAACATGCAGAAAAGGAATTACAAGTCTATTCCACTTAGCAGCTTTTAATCGAGATACAGCCTGTATATATAGTCCATGTGATTCGCCCACATTCATTCAGAAAAAAGAACCTGTTGGAGCAGGTTGAAAAACATGCCAGCTATTTTCGTTTAATATTGTTTTACTTCATCAATTTAGTTTGGCATCAAAGAAAGGAACCACTATCAATGAATCATTAATGACTATCAACAGGCCGAAATAGTAAATTATAGTATGATGTCCTGCATTTTCAGCCGATTTAAAGAAAAATGTACTGTGGTATGCAATTTGACAGAAGCCTCGTGCAATCACGAAGTGTCTTTTTCTCTAAATTAAAATATACTTTTTGTAAAATTATCTTGGAAACTTACTACTAATTATACGGATTGTTCCACGGCCGACTTCATTAAATATCCCACATTATCAGGTGATAAGAAAGGCATCCTCAACATTTTTTCTTATTTGTGTACGGTATTTAACGGCTGTTCCCAATTTATTGCCAGTTTATTTATCAAGTACCCTCGTTGCTTTGATTTTATCAGACTGATTTTAAAACTTAATTCTGTTTTGATCCAAACTCAAAATTTTCTTGAAAATTTTTAGTGTTATATGAGCTATTCATTTACATTTTAATGCTACCCGTGCTGAACCAAATCGGAGTGAAAGGTAAATAAAAAATTTTGTTCAGATATTTTCATAAAATTATGGGCCTGAAATTTTCAGGTTGATTTCCACTAGATGGAAAAATTCAGCTTTTTTCTGTTGACAACTTTATTGAAAGCTTAATTTTGATTGGAAAACTTACTTTCCAATGCAATTAAATTGTTTTTATTTAGAATAGCCGAAATCATTTATTTATTTGAAACTATTGATTTATTCAGACAAGCCAACTTATCTTACCAAAATAACTTCATTTTTGGCTAAATTGTTCTTTATCTGCCCAGTTAGCTGGAGTCGAATTCCCGAATTCAATCGATTTATTAGTTAGTTATTTTATAAGTAAGTTGATTAAATAAATCCCTAGTAATTCAGTTAAAGTAACGACTTGTATTTCACTGTAAATAATTAATGCTATTACTTACATTATTGGACACTATTGGAATTACAGTGAAATATTGTTTGTAACAATTAACTATTATTAACAGTGAAATACAAGTAACTGAATAGCTAATACTGTAACTGAATTTTCTACAAGTATTTCGTCATGGAAAATAACATTGACCCTAGTAATTCTTTGTTCTAATTCAATGATATTAAAATTGAATATAAACAATAAAAAATTAATATTAATAGTAAGGTTACTTTCTCTTACCGAAACATTAAAAATTTGGAATGTAGTTACCTAATTTAGCATGAATTTAGTGATTAGATTAGAATAACTTGTATATCTATACCACCTCAAATTTTATACCCAATAATTATAACTGGCGTCAATACTACTTTCTATATTTTTTCTTAACTATCTTTCACTTTTGATTATATACACTGTACAGCTTATATGTCTATTATGTTGAATAAATGAGAAGAAACCTAAAAGACACTCTAAAGAAAAGGTCTAACGTCTAAAAATAATATTCTAAAATAATAATTCTCCCTGAAAATAATAGGCATTGTCTGAATTTATTATGTATTTTATTTATAACTGGCATCGGTAGCCCATACTTCTTATTTTGAGTAGAACTCAATGTAAAGTAGGGCAATATTTTCTGAAGGAATAAAAATATGTTGAATCCAATCTTTTATCAGCTATTCCCTATTTAGGAAATACATTAGTTTCATGAATTTGAGGAGGATTCTCCGTAGAAAATCCTACTTTAAACCGATTTTTTTCATTTCACTTCATTTTACCCTTTATTTTATGTTTAATAATTATATTTCACTTAATTTTTTTACACGAAAAAGGATCTTTTTTCAAGAATCTTTTTTATATTAAAAGGATTTTGCAACACTAATGACAGCCACCGTGACATTTATATAGGATCAATTTCTATTCAAATCAATTAAAATTTATCCTGCACACAACAGTTGATTACAGTCATAACTTCCAGGTGGAAACTGTTTACCGAATAATGGAAGAAAATGATGAAGAAAAAGATGGAAGTGCCTGTAAAGTAACAGAAAAATGTGAAACAAATACAAAACCATCATTTGAGGAAACAAAAACTGAAGAATGCAATTCAACTGAGAAAACAATTTCTGATTTACCATATTCTCTGTACATATGCCCACACACTGGAGAGAGTGGCAATTGCGAATTGAAAAAGCTTTGCAAATTCGATTTTGAAAGATTGATCGAGAGTCAAGAGCCGGTAGGACAATGGCTTGTTTCTGAAACGAGTTGCGGCCTGCTCATTTATTTCAGCAACGAAATCGATCGAACGAGGCTGATGCGATGCGAGCTCCACAAAGAAATCAATTGTCCCATACAAGTGGCCAAATTCACCAACTATGACATGAAGAGTGGATATGTAAGTAAATGTGGTACTTTCCTGTTATACGACACGTCTCCTCATCTACACCTTTTCCAACTGTATTTGAGAAAGTGTCAATTCAATTTGAGAAAGTATCAGTTGTATTTGAGAATAGTGATTTGTAATTGAGAAAACATCAGTTGTAAATGAGAACGGTCAATTGTATTTGAGAAGATATCACATGTAATTGAGAATGGTGAATTGTAAATGAGAAATCGTCACTACTTGTAAATGAGAAGTTGAAAACGTGAAAAAGGTCAGCTGGTTCTTTATTTCAATTTCTCAATTACAACTGACATCTTCTCAATTTCAAACGATACTTTCTCATTTACAATTCATCATTCTCAATTACATGTGATATCTTCTCAAATACAATTGACCGTTCTCATTTACAACGGATGTTTTCTCAATTACAAATGACCATTCTCAATTACAATTGATACTTTCTCAAATACAACTGGAAAAGGTGTAGATATCGATGATCGATAGTTTTCTCACAACGAGGAGTATAGATACTTTTGAAGTTCGATATCGACTATCGATATCTCTAGATAAGTAGATGTGTCGTATAACAGGAAAGTACCGTAAATTTTGACAACATTAAAACTCAAATTCATCTACTCAACACTCACAAAAAAAACCGATGGAAGCGGTTGTCCCAGTGGTAGCAGGCGAGTCTAATCGGTGAGATGAATTAATTAATTACCCCCCTCATTACCCACGCACAAGCCTATAGAGCTCATGTGGGCATGATCCTCAGAAAAAAAAATTAGATAAGAGACGGCGCCTACCACTCCTGTTGTAACGGTGACCGGCACCTCTAAATACAATTTATGAGCTTCAAAATCGCTTCCCGTTGGTTCGGAACCCATCTAAAGCTGAGAGTCCATTCATATCTCATCATCATCATCCTTCCCATTACCCACGCACAAGTCTAGAGCTTATGTGGACATCACCCCTAGCAAAAAGACTTGGAAAATTTCTTATATTTAATTCAAAAATGAATATAAAACAGAACTCTCAAAATATTTTATATTTTTCAAATAACTTACATTATTTACAGAGAGTGGATTGAAATATTGAATTTATTAGCCTGCAAGACCGAAATAACTTTGATATTTGATTTTCATTATTCTTCAAGTTGTCTGAAATTTATAGGTATATAATTATACTTTGTTTCAGATTGTATTGTATCTTTATCATCTAAATGTTTTGATGCATTGTTAAAGTGTAATTTTTCATTCCTGTTTCATTGAAATTGTATTTAATGATGACACTAATGCGAATGTATTGCTTTGACGTTTCCGATTGCTATGTAAATCATGCTTTAAAGGAATAAAAAACATTCTTATTCTTATTCTAATTAATGGATGATTGTTTGTAATGTTTTGTGTGAATATGTGAATTGCTCATTCCAATAAAATCGACTTTTTTTACAGAGTGCAATAATAAAAAATTTACCATTTTCGATCCCACTACAAGATATTACCAAGGCTTTGGAAAACCAAGGAATCAAACCACTTAGCGTTGAGAGATTCCGACAAACTGTTAAAGTAGAGGTAAAGTAATATAATGTATGTCTATAAAATGTTTATTAATGATTTCGAGCTTGATTTTATTTTTAGATATCAGAGCTCAAACTTTCTGCTATTTTTACTATTTGAATATGTTTCTTTTCCATACAAGGTGAGTTATCCCATAGAATGGGATAAGGTTTCAGGCTGGGGATCCTAGGTTCTCAAAAAGATACAATCAGCCTTACCTTATGATAAACATAGGACATGTTTGAAGCGTCAGAATAAAGTGCAGTTGAATTTGAGAATTTCTCATTAATTTAGAGCCTAACTCTACTTTATTCTCTTATTTTCTATTAGTGGGTAGTGATTACCAAAGACAATACAATCTATAATAGACAAAGACAATTCAATCTAAATAGTAGAACTGCCTTGGTGATTACAGAACAGAAGGTTATTTCAGCCTGTAAACGAAATGTCGAAGTTAACATAGTACTTTATTTGAAATTAGTCGAATTATTATTGATATTAGTTAGTAAAACGCAATTATTGTAGATATCTTTTGCATGGTTTGGGTTCATGTAAAAAAATTGAATATTTACTATAAAGAAACTCTAATTGGTACTGTACATCTTTATGAAGCTATGTAGCAAATGAATTTAAAGAGTGTGTCAGTCTGTACCAATACGAGTTCTTTGAAGTTAATATAATTTTTTTATTATTTTAAAATTAATTTTTGATTATACTTTAATAAATGTTATAAAGATTAAATATAATTTGATTTTTTTTATCGTATGGCTTTTATTGGTGGGGAGACCCTTACGGGTAGGTTCCACCTCGCCTCATTGCACAATTTTTTGTGTCTTTTTTGTGTCAAATATAATTTGATGATATTGTTTTATTTAAAAGAAACATGTTCAGGCTGTAAATAATATCAATATATTGACTCGATGAACATTCTTGTTGGCAGATAAACGACTTCAAACAATACGAGAACCTGGTGAGAAATGGTTTAGACTTCTTTGGAGCATCGCGGTTTCCAGTGACAGGTGGCAAGTGGCAATCTCTTCTATTCTCAAATCGCCAGCAGCATGAATCGGTTCTGCAATGCTACAGGTGTCAGGTCAGTAAATAAACATCATTTTCCTAGCCATCACATTTAATTCAACTACTGATAGAGGTACCGTAGTAAATTAATCATTGTAGAAACCAAAACCAAAGACAACAAGTTCCATCGTAGACAAATTAACTATAAACGTAGTTCATTTTTCAATTCAATTCACTTTATTGCCAAAAAAATGAAAACAAACAATTCACTCCTACATAAATATACACATGTGCAAAATGAAAATAAAATGTACATAATATTATAATACATGTATACATATATAAGAAAAAACAGAAACTAATATCTAATTCTAGGCATCACCAGCAAAAAGATGACTCTTTGCCCGCTGGTGAGAGTTGCATGAAAAAAATCCTTTAAAATAATATGAAATTGAAACGAAAAGGTTTGTATAACTTAGTTGAAGAGAAAAAAATAATAAGTTCTGAGAAAAACACTCAACTAAGATTAAAAAGCTAGGTTTGAAGTGGAAAAATATTCACTCTTTATCCATTCTGTCACACTCTTATTTGATATCTTTCTATCCAGATCAAAAGGTATGGCATTCATCAGTTTACTACTAGTGTAAATGAGTTGTCTTCTAATTAAAGTTAACGTTGTAGGATAGATTTGAAATTTATCTGTAGTGTTCGGTCTAAAGTTATGTGCCACTCTATTAATTTTAGTAAATTTGTTTTATTTTTACCGAGTATTGTCTTTGGTACCAATTAATTTTAATATACTGTATCTATTGAACTATCCCCTACACTTAGACGTATAGTACACTTAGTCTTGTAGGAGAGTTCCTTATATACATTTTTAAATGCATGTATACTATTTTTGTTTTGTAGATATTTTGGGATTCGAGATATAATTGATTTTTAAATTTGAATTTGAATCTTTATCATGTTATATTGGAATATCTACTGTCTTTATCAAAACTGTTGAACATCAATGACTTCTTTCTAAGTTTTCATTGCTGAATTTCCAACTCTTTCGATGCGGGAACACTATTTTATTCTAATATATTGTATTAGACATTAAAGTTTTACGAGATAGTACCGATCTTATAAAATGCAATAAATCTTATATTGAAAAGATCAAGATATCAAGATAAATATTGAAGTAATAAATCATTTATAAAATGAAGTAATATACTTTGATCATGTGGTAGGAGCTCCATTCATCTCTCATCATCATCGTTTCTATTACTATAGTATATATTAATGTACCCTATAAATGGTATATATTCAATGCTATTACTTACGCATAATCCGCTTGCTACGCGGCTTGCTGGGAAAGTGAAGGTAGTGTCCCAAATTCGATGCAAAGCTAGTGGCATAGACTAACTAAATAAATGAATGGATTATATCTGCAAGTGGCTAGAGGAATGCAATGACGTCACTATAAGAGACTTGCACCTGTTACTCCCATTGTAAGGGTTACCACCTCAGCGGCCTTTTCCGCTGAATGTCATTCATTCATGAGAATCAAAATAGCTTTCCGGTGGTGCGGTAGCCACCTAAAGCACTCACTCTTGTAATAGAGACTGTATAATAACAGTGTGGCGTCACACTTTTGATTGGTTAGCTCGGACAAATCATACTTTTGCCAATTCTTATACGATTTTCATTGAAGTGAAACGCAAATCATATGGTTTTATTCCTTCAAATATAGATTGCTATCTAGTCTTGAGACTAATGAGCAACTTTTTTCTAACCTAAATTAATAAGCACTTTTTACAAGAGTAATCCTCCTTAGGCTATCTTATTCAAATTAGGCTAATTCAATTAAATTTAAGTTTATGACACTGATGACAAATCATATGGTGATGTTGAGTAATTCACTTCTTACCTACAATTTGCCTTTGCCAGTGTTAGTTTTCATCATTTTATGCTTTTAAGCCAATATGAAGAGTAGAGAGACTATTTTTCATGTTAGAAAAGTTATTTTTGATATTGTTTCTCTCGAAATAAGTTTGAAAAATGAGTGAACGGGTTCATGTTTGCCTGTAATCTCCCATAACAGAATTCAAAAATTTGCCTTTACTAGTGTTAGTTTTCATCATTTTATGCTTTTAAGCCGATATGAAGAGTAGAGAGACTATTTTTCATGTTCGAAAAGTTATTTTTGATATTGTTTCTCTCGAAATGAGTTTGAAAAATGAGTGAACGGGTTCATGTTTGCCTGTAATCTCCCATAACAGAATTCAAAAATTTGGCAAAAGTAATAGGCGGCAGCGGTAATAATTTTATTCTATAGGAGTAGTATTTTATTCTTTAAAAAATGTTCCAATGGACCCATTCACACCAATGACCACACTGTCATTATACAGTCTCTGTAGTAGCGTATTTGCTTAATCAGCAGTTTTCATTGTGTTTCAGGGTTTCTGGCACCTGGCAGCGAATTGCGAGCAAACGCCATGCTGTGTGCGCTGTGGCGATGCGCACAGCGTCGACATTTGCACTCAGCCACGCAACCGACCCAGATGCTGTCACTGTGGAGGACCCCACCACGCCGCCTACAAGCACTGTCCCGTCAGACAGGAACTGATCAACTCAACCCCTGTCTCGCTGACACTTTCCACAACACTCAACAAATGATTCAAATCAACTAAATTCCAGTATCAAGTTCAAACCTTCATGTGTATTCTACTGAAAAAAGATGTTTGCAAGTCTTCTATCGTTCTGTTAGGCAGCTCGTACACCGGAGCAATAAGCAATAGGCAATAAGCAACATTTGGATCATATGATCGTCTACTCTATACAAACAAATAGTCCAATGCACACCTAAAGCAGCTGTTTCGGTGTGCATTGAACTATTGGTTTGTATAGAGTAGACAATCATATGATCCATATGTTGCTAGTTGCCTATTGCTTATTGCTCCGGTGTACGACCGGGTTTAGATGATTCAAATCAACTAAATTCCAGTTGAAAAACTCATGTTCATTCTACTGAGTCAAATCGACAAATCTCCAGTTTCAAAAAAATCATGTTTATTCTACGGAGCAAAGGTGTTTACAAGTTTTGTCAAATCGACAAAACTCCAGTTTCAAAAAAATCATGTTTAATCTACGGAGCAAAGGTGTTTACAAGTTTTGTCAGCCAATTATTCAAATCAGTTGTAAAATTCATCTTCATTCTGAGTAGGCTATAATCATCTAAATTCCAGTTTTTAAAAATTCATGTTTATTCTACTGAGCAAAGGTGTTTTCAAGTTTTGTCAACGATTCAAATCAGTTGTAAAATTCATCTTCATTCCGAGTAGGCTATAATCATCTAAATTCCAGTTTTTAAAAATTCATGTTTATTCTACTGAACACAAAAATTTTTGCAAGTTTTCTATCGTTCTGTTGGACTGTTCGAGTTTGTCTACAGAAGTGATCAAATCAATTAAATTCCGGTTTCAAGTTACAAAATTCATGTTTATTCTACTGAACAAAAATTTTTGCAAGTTTTCTATCGTTTTGTTGGACTGTTCGAGTTTGTCTACAGAAGTGATCAAATCAATTAAATTCCAGTTTCAAGTTACAAAATTCATGTTTATTCTACTGAACAAAAATTTTTGCAAGTTTTCTATCGTTCTGTTGGACTGTTCCACTTTGTCTACAGAAGTGATCAAATCAATTAAATTCCAGTTTCAAGTTACAAAATTCATGTTTATTCTACTGAACAGAGAGGTTTGCAAATTTCCTCGACCGTTTTCCCAACACTGAAGAAGTTATTCATAACCTGTCCTATGTCTGTATAATAAGGATATTGTGATTGATTTTTTTCAAATCTAGTTTCAGGTTCAAATATTCAAGATTCATGCTTATTAATCAATTAAAAATTATTAACTCAATAAATTGATTCAAATACATGTATTACTATTATTATCCTTGTTCCTCTCTTCAAGGACTATCATTCAAGTTTGAGCGATTTTTATTTTCAAATGAGCATGATGTATACATCATGGTTTTAGCGAAATTTTTCAAAATAGTGAAATTGCTCAAAATTTGCAATCTTATAGTAGGAGGAAGACACGAATAGTGTCAATGCTCAGATTTGAAAAAAAATTCGCTCCCGTTCAGGAGTTATGGGCATCCAAACATTTTAATTTTGCAGCTCCAGAATTTTTATGGCTTATAGACTTAGTATATCTCCTGAACGGGGGCGAATTTCCGGAATCTAATTGCATATTCTTGTTCCTCTCTTCAAGGACTATCATTCACCCGAGTTTGAGCGATTTTTTATTTTTCACCAAAATGAAGCATGATGTATACATCATGGTTTTTAGCGAAATTTTCAAAAATAGAAATTGCTCAAAATTTGCAATCTTATAGTACTTGAAGCGAGAAACACGAATATGTGCTCAGATTTAGAAAATTCGCTCCCGTTCAAGAGTTATGGGCATCCAAACATTCTTAATTTTGCAGCTCCAGAAGAGGTATTTTATGGCTTATAAAATTTGTATATCTCCTGAACGGGGGTGAATTTCGGGAATCTAGTTGCATATTCTTGTTCCTCTCTTCATGGACTATCATCCACCCGAGTTTGAGCGATTTTTTATTTTTCACCAAAATAAAGCATGATGTATACATCATGGTTTTAGCGAAATTTTTCAAAAATAGAAATTGCTCAAAATTTGCAATCTTATAGTACTTGAAGCGAGAAACACGAATATGTGCTCAGATTTTGAAAATTCGCTCCCGTTCAGGAGTTATGGGCATCAAACATTTTAATTTTGCAGCTCCAGAAGAGGTATTTTTATGGCTTATAAAAATTAGTATATCTCCTGAACGGGGCGAATTTCGGGAATCTAATTGCATATTCTTGTTCCTCTTCAAGGACTATCATTCACCCGAGTTTGAGCGATTTTTATTTTTCACCAAAATGAAGCATGATGTATACATCATGGTTTTTAGCGAAATTTTTCAAAAATAGAAATTGCTCAAAATTTGCAATCTTATAGTACTTGAAGGAGAAACACGAATATGTGCTCAGATTTTGAAAATTCGCTCCCGTTCAGGAGTTATGGGCATCAAACATTTTAATTTTGCAGCTCCAGAAGAGGTATTTTTATGGCTTATAAAAATTAGTATATCTCCTGAACAGGGGCGAATTTCGGGAATCTAATTGCATATTCTTGTTCCTCTCTTCAAGGACTATCATTCACCCGAGTTTGAGCGATTTTTATTTTTCACCAAAATGAAGCATGATGTATACATCATGGTTTTAGCGAAATTTTTCAAAAATAGAAATTGCTCAAAATTTGCAATCTTATAGTACTTGAAGCGAGAAACACGAATATGTGCTCAGATTTTGAAAATTGCTCCCGTTCAGGAGTTATGGGCATCAAACATTTTTAATTTTGCAGCTCCAGAAGAGGTATTTTTATGGCTTATAAAAATTAGTATATCTCCTGAACGGAGGCGAATTTCGGGAATCTAATTGCATATTCTTGTTCCTCTCTTCAAGGACTATCATTCACCCGAGTTTGAGCGATTTTTTATTTTTCACCAAAATGAAGCATGATGTATACATCATGGTTTTAGCGAAATTTTTCAAAAAATAGAAATTGCTCAAAATTTGCAATCTTATAGTACTTGAAGCGAGAGACACGCATATGTGCTCAGATTTTGAAAATTCGCTCCCGTTCAGGAGTTATGGGCATCCAAACATTTTAATTTTGCAGCTCCAGAAGAGGTATTTTTATGGCTTATAAAATTAGTATATCTCCTGAACGGGGCGAATTTCAGGAATCTAATTGCATATTCTTGTTCCTCTCTTCAAGGACTATCATTCACCCGAGTTTGAGCGATTTTTATTTTTCACCAAAATGAAGCATGATGTATACATCATGGTTTTTAGCGAAATTTTTCAAAAATAGAAATTGCTCAAAATTTGCAATCTTATAGTACTTGAAGCGAGAAACACGAATATGTGCTCAGATTTTGAAAATTCGCTCCCGTTCAGGAGTTATGGGCATCAAACATTTTTAATTTTGCAGCTCCAGAAGAGGTATTTTTATGGCTTATAAAAATTAGTATATCTCCTGAACGGGGGCGAATTTCGGGAATCTAATTACAAATTCTTGTTCCTCTCTTCAAGGACCATCATTCACCCGAGTTTGAGCGATTTTTTTATTTTTCACCAAAATGAAGCATGGTTTTTAGCGAAATTTTTCAAAAAATAGAAATTGCTCAAAATTTGCAATCTTATACTACTTGAAGCGAGAAACACGAATATGTGCTCAGATTTGAAAATTCGCTCCCGTTCAGGAGTTATGGGCATCAAACATTTTTAATTTTGCAGCTCCAGAAGAGGTATTTTATGGCTTATAAAATTAGTATATCTCCTGAACGGGGCGAATTTCGGGAATCTAATTGCATATTCTTGTTCCTCTCTTCAAGGACTATCATTCACTTGAGTTTGAGCGATTTTTATTTTTCACCAAATGAAGCATGATGTATACATCATGGTTTTTAGCGAAATTTTTCAAAAATAGAAATTGCTCAAAATTTGCAATCTTATAGTACTTGAAGCGAGAAACACGAATATGTGATCAGATTTTGAAAATTCGCTCCCGTTCAGGAGTTATGGGCATCCAAACATTTTTAATTTTGCAGCTCCAGACGAGGTACTTTTATGGCTTATAAAAATTAGTATATCTCCTGAACGGGGCGAATTTCGGGAATCTAATTGCATATTCTTGTTCCTCTCTTCAAGGACTATCATTCACCCGAGTTTGAGCGATTTTTTATTTTTCACCAAAAATGAAGCATGATGTATACATCATGGTTTTTAGCGAAATTTTTCAAAAATAGAAATTGCTCAAAATTTGCAATCTTATAGTACTTGAAGCGAGAAACACGAATATGTGCTCAGATTTTGAAAATTCGCTCCCGTTCAGGAGTTATGGGCATCAAACATTTTTAATTTTGCAGCTCCAGAAGAGGTATTTTTATGGCTTATAAAAATTAGTATATCTCCTGAACGGGGCGAATTTCGGGAATCTAATTGCATATTCTTGTTCCTCTCTTCAAGGACTATCATTCACCTGAGTTTGAGCGATTTTTATTTTTCACCAAAATGAAGCATGATGTATACATCATGGTTTTTAGCGAAATTTTTCAAAAATAGAAATTGCTCAAAATTTGCAATCTTATAGTACTTGAGCGAGAAACACGAATATGTGCTCAGATTTTGAAAATTCGCTCCCGTTCAGGAGTTATGGGCATCAAACATTTTAATTTTGCAGCTCCAGAAGAGGTATTTTTATGGCTTATAAAATTAGTATATCTCCTGAACAGGGCGAATTTCGGGAATCTAATTGCATATTCTTGTTCCTCTCTTCAAGGACTATCATTCACCCGAGTTTGAGCGATTTTTTTTTTCACCAAATGAAGCATGATGTATACATCATGGTTTTTAGCGAAATTTTTCAAAAATAGAAATTGCTCAAAATTTGCAATCTTATAGTACTTGAAGCGAGAAACACGAATATGTGCTCAGATTTTGAAAATTCGCTCCCGTTCAGGAGTTATGGGCATCAAACATTTTTAATTTTGCAGCTCCAGAAGAGGTATTTTTATGGCTTATAAAATTAGTATATCTCCTGAACGGGGCGAATTTCGGGAATCTAATTGCATATTCTTGTTCCTCTCTTCAAGGACTATCATTCACCCGAGTTTGAGCGATTTTTTATTTTTCACCAAAATGAAGCATGATGTATACATCATGGTTTTTAGCGAAATTTTTCAAAAATAGAAATTGCTCAAAATTTGCAATCTTATAGTACTTGAAGCGAGAAACACGAATATGTGCTCAGATTTGAAAATTCGCCCGTTCAGGAGTTATGGGCATCCAAACATTTTAATTTTGCAGCTCCAGAAGAGGTATTTTTATGGCTTATAAAAATTAGTATATCTCCTGAACAGGGGCGAATTTCAGGAATCTAATTGCATATTCTTGTTCCTCTCTTCAAGGACTATCATTCACCCGAGTTTGAGCGATTTTTATTTTTCACCAAAAATGAGCATGATGTATACATCATGGTTTTTAGCGAAATTTTTCAAAAATAGAAATTGCTCAAAATTTGCAATCTTATAGTATTGAGCGAAAACACGAATATGTGCTCAGATTTTGAAAATTCGCTCCCGTTCAGGAGTTATAAACATCAAACATTTTAATTTTGCAGCTCCAGAAGAGGTATTTTTATGGCTTATAAAAATTAGTATATCTCCTGAACGGGGGCGAATTTCGGGAATCTAATTGCATATTCTTGTTCCTCTCTTCAAGGACTATCATTCACCCGAGTTTGAGCGATTTTTTTATTTTTCACCAAAATGAAGCATGATGTATACATCATGGTTTTTAGCGAAATTTTTCAAAAAATAGAAATTGCTCAAAATTTGCAATCTTATAGTACTTGAAGCGAGAAACACGAATATGTGCTCAGATTTTGAAAATTCGCTCCCGTTCAGGAGTTATGGGCATCCAAACATTTTTAATTTTGCAGCTCCAGAAGAGGTATTTTTATGGCTTATAAAAATTAGTATATCTCCTGAACGGGGGCGAATTTCGGGAATCTAATTGCATATTCTTGTTCCTCTCTTCAAGGACTATCATTCACCCGAGTTTGAGCGATTTTTTTATTTTTCACCAAAATGAAGCATGATGTATACATCATGGTTTTTAGCGAAATTTTTCAAAAAATAGAAATTGCTCAAAATTTGCAATCTTATAGTACTTGAAGCGAGAAACACGAATATGTGCTCAGATTTTGAAAATTCGCTCCCGTTCAGGAGTTATGGGCATCCAAACATTTTTAATTTTGCAGCTCCAGAAGAGGTATTTTTATGGCTTATAAAAATTAGTATATCTCCTGAACGGGGCGAATTTCGGGAATCTAATTGCATATTCTTGTTCCTCTCTTCAAGGACTATCATTCACCCGAGTTTGAGCGATTTTTATTTTTCACCAAAATGAAGCATGATGTATACATCATGGTTTTAGCGAAATTTTTCAAAAATAGAAACTGCTCAAAATTTGCAATCTTATAGTACTTGAAGCGAGAAACACGAGTATGTGCTCAGATTTTGAAAATTCGCTCCCGTTCAGGAGTTATGGGCATCCAAACATTTTAATTTTGCAGCTCCAGAAGAGGTATTTTTATGGCTTATAAAATTAGTATATCTCCTGAACGGGGGCGAATTTCGAATCTAATTGCATATTCTTGTTCCTCTCTTCAAGGACTATCATTCACCCGAGTTTGAGCGATTTTTATTTTTCACCAAATGAAGCATGATGTATACATCATGGTTTTTAGCGAAATTTTTCAAAAATAGAAATTGCTCAAAATTTGCAATCTTATAGTACTTGAAGCGAGAAGCACGAATATGTGCTCAGATTTTGAAAATTCGCTCCCGTTCAGGAGTTATGGGCATCCAAACATTTTAATTTTGCAGCTCCAGAAGAGGTATTTTATGGCTTATAAAATTAGTATATCTCCTGAACGGGGCGAATTTCGGGAATCTAATTGCATATTCTTGTTCCTCTCTTCAAGGACTATCATTCACCTGAGTTTGAGCGATTTTTTATTTTTCACCAAAATGAAGCATGATGTATACATCATGGTTTTAGCGAAATTTTTCAAAAATAGAAATTGCTCAAAATTTGCAATCTTATAGTACTTGAAGCGAGAAACACGAATATGTGCTCAGATTTTGAAAATTCGCTCCCGTTCAGGAGTTATGGGCATCCAAACATTTTAATTTTGCAGCTCCAGAAGAGGTATTTTTATGGCTTATAAAAATTAGTATATCTCCTGAACGGGGCGAATTTCGGAATCTAATTGCATATTCTTGTTCCTCTCTTCAAGGACTATCATTCACCTGAGTTTGAGCGATTTTTTATTTTTCACCAAAATGAAGCATGATGTATACATCATGGTTTTAGCGAAATTTTTCAAAAATAGAAATTGCTCAAAATTTGCAATTTTATAGTACTTGAAGCGAGAAACACGAATATGTGCTCAGATTTTGAAAATTCGCTCCCGTTCAGGAGTTATGGGCGTCCAAACATTTTTAATTTTGCAGCTGCAGAAGAGGTATTTTTATGGCTTATAAAATTAGTATATCTCCTGAACGGGGCGAATTTCGGGAATCTAATTGCATATTCTTGTTCCTCTCTTCAAGGACTATCATTCACCCGAGTTTGAGCGATTTTTTATTTTTCACCAAAATGAAGCATGATGTATACATCATGGTTTTAGCGAAATTTTTCAAAAATAGAAATTGCTCAAAATTTGCAATCTTATAGTACTTGAAGCGAGAAACACGAATATGTGCTCAGATTTGAAAATTCCCTGTTCAGGAGTTATGGGCATTCAAACATTTTAATTTTGCAGCTCCAGAAGAGGTATTTTTATGGCTTATAAAAATTAGTATATCTCCTGAACGGGGGCGAATTTCGGGAATCTAATTGCATATTCTTGTTCCTCTCTTCAAGGACTATCATTCACCCGAGTTTGAGCGATTTTTTTATTTTTCACCAAAATGAAGCATGATGTATACATCATGGTTTTTAGCGAAATTTTTCAAAAAATAGAAATTGCTCAAAATTTGCAATCTTATAGTACTTGAAGCGAGAAACACGAATATGTGCTCAGATTTTGAAAATTCGCTCCCGTTCAGGAGTTATGGGCATCCAAACATTTTAATTTTGCAGCTCCAGAAGAGGTATTTTATGGCTTATAAAATTAGTATATCTCCTGAACGGGGCGAATTTCGGGAATCTAATTGCATATTCTTGTTCCTCTCTTCAAGGACTATCATTCACCTGAGTTTGAGCGATTTTTTATTTTTCACCAAAATGAAGCATGATGTATACATCATGGTTTTTAGCGAAATTTTTCAAAAATAGAAATTGCTCAAAATTTGCAATCTTATAGTACTTGAAGCGAGAAACACGAATATGTGCTCAGATTTTGAAAATTCGCTCCTGTTCAGGAGTTATGGGCATCCAAACATTTTTAATTTTGCAGCTCCAGAAGAGGTATTTTATGGCTTATAAAATTAGTATATCTCCTGAACGGGGCGAATTTCGGGAATCTAATTGCATATTCTTGTTCCTCTCTTCAAGGACTATCATTCACCCGAGTTTGAGCGATTTTTATTTTTCAATTAAAATGAAGCATGATGTATACATCATGGTTTTTAGCGAAATTTTCAAAAATAGAAATTGCTCAAAATTTGCAATCTTATAGTACTTGAAGCGAGAAACACGAATATGTGCTCAGATTTTGAAAATTCGCTCCTGTTCAGGAGTTATGGGCATCCAAACATTTTTAATTTTGCAGCTCCAGAAGAGGTATTTTTATGGCTTATAAAATTAGTATATCTCCTGAACGGGGGCGAATTTCGGGAATCTAATTGCATATTCTTGTTCCTCTCTTCAAGGACTATCATTCACCTGAGTTTGAGCGATTTTTTATTTTTCAATTAAAATGAAGCATGATGTATACATCATGGTTTTTAGCGAAATTTTTCAAAAAATAGAAATTGCTCAAAATTTGCAATCTTATAGTACTTGAAGCGAGAAACACGAATATGTGCTCAGATTTTGAAAATTCGCTCCCGTTCAGGAGTTATGGGCATCCAAACATTTTTAATTTTGCAGCTCCAGAAGAGGTATTTTTATGGCTTATAAAAATTAGTATATCTCCTGAACGGGGGCGAATTTCGAATCTAATTGCATATTCTTGTTCCTCTCTTCAAGGACTATCATTCACCCGAGTTTGAGCGATTTTTTTATTTTTCACCAAAATGAAGCATGATGTATACATCATGGTTTTTAGCGAAATTTTTCAAAAAATAGAAATTGCTCAAAATTTGCAATCTTATAGTACTTGAAGCGAGAAACACGAATATGTGCTCAGATTTTGAAAATTCGCTCCCGTTCAGGAGTTATGGGCATCCAAACATTTTTAATTTTGCAGCTCCAGAAGAGGTATTTTTATGGCTTATAAATAATATTAGTATATCTCCTGAACGGGGGCGAATTTCGGGAATCTAATTGCATATTCTTGTTCCTCTCAAGGACTATCATTCACCCGAGTTTGAGCGATTTTTATTTTTCACCAAATGAAGCATGATGTATACATCATGGTTTTAGCGAAATTTTTCAAAAATAGAAATTGCTCAAAATTTGCAATCTTATAGTACTTGAAGCGAGAAACACGAATATGTGCTCAGATTTCGCTCCTGTTCAGGAGTTATGGGCATCCAAACATTTTTAATTTTGCAGCTCCAGAAGAGGTATTTTTATGGCTTATAAAATTAGTATATCTCCTGAACGGGGCGAATTTCGGGAATCTAATTGCATATTCTTGTTCCTCTCTTCAAGGACTATCATTCACCCGAGTTTGAGCGATTTTTTATTTTTCACCAAAATGAAGCATGATGTATACATCATGGTTTTAGCGAAATTTTTCAAAAATAGAAATTGCTCAAAATTTGCAATCTTATAGTACTTGAAGCGAGAAACACGAATATGTGCTCAGATTTTGAAAATTCGCTCCCGTTCAGGAGTTATGGGCATCCAAACATTTTAATTTTGCAGCTCCAGAAGAGGTATTTTTATGGCTTATAAAAATTAGTATATCTCCTGAACGGGGGCGAATTTCGGGAATCTAATTGCATATTCTTGTTCCTCTCTTCAAGGACTATCATTCACCCGAGTTTGAGCGATTTTTTTATTTTTCACCAAAATGAAGCATGATGTATACATCATGGTTTTTAGCGAAATTTTTCAAAAAATAGAAATTGCTCAAAATTTGCAATCTTATAGTACTTGAAGCGAGAAACACGAATATGTGCTCAGATTTTGAAAATTCGCTCCCGTTCAGGAGTTATGGGCATCCAAACATTTTTAATTTTGCAGCTCCAGAAGAGGTATTTTTATGGCTTATAAAAATTAGTATATCTCCTGAACGGGGGCGAATTTCGGGAATCTAATTGCATATTCTTGTTCCTCTCGTCAAGGACTATCATTCACCCGAGTTTGAGCGATTTTTTTATTTTTCACCAAAATGAAGCATGATGTATACATCATGGTTTTTAGCGAAATTTTTCAAAAAATAGAAATTGCTCAAAATTTGCAATCTTATAGTACTTGAAGCGAGAAACACGAATATGTGCTCAGATTTTGAAAATTCGCTCCCGTTCAGGAGTTATGGGCGTCCAAACATTTTTAATTTTGCAGCTCCAGAAGAGGTATTTTTATGGCTTATAAAATTAGTATATCTCCTGAACGGGGCGAATTTCGGGAATCTAATTGCCTATTCTTGTACTCCTCTTTAACGAATATCATTCACCCGAGTTTGAGCGATTTTTTTATTTTTCACAAAACTGAAGCATGATGTATACATCATGGTTTTTAGCGAAATTTTTCAAAAAATAGAAATTGCTCAAAATTTGCAATCTTATAGTACTTGAAGCGAGAAACACGAATATGTGCTCAGATTTTGAAAATTCGCTCCCGTTCAGGAGTTATGGGCTTTCAGACATTTTTAATTTTGCAGCTCCAGAAGAGGTATTTTTATGGCTTATAAAAATTAGTATATCTCCTGAACGGGGGCGAATTTCGGGAATCTAATTGCATATTCTTGTTCCTCTCTTCAAGGACTATCATTCACCCGAGTTTGAGCGATTTTTATTTTCACCAAAATGAAGCATGATGTATACATCATGGTTTTTAGAAATTTTTCAAAAATAGAAATTGCTCGAAATTTGCAATCTTATAGTACTTGAAGCGAGAAACACGAATATGTGCTCAGATTTTGAAAATTCGCTCCCGTTCAGGAGTTATGGGCATCAAACATTTTTAATTTTGCAGCTCCAGAAGAGGTATTTTTATGGCTTATAAAATTAGTATATCTCCTGAACGGGGCGAATTTCGGGAATCTAATTGCATATTCTTGTTCCTCTTCAAGGACTATCATTCACCCGAGTTTGAGCGATTTTTTATTTTTCACCAAATGAAGCATGATGTATACATCATGGTTTTTAGCGAAATTTTTCAAAAATAGAAATTGCTCAAAATTTGCAATCTTATAGTACTTGAAGCGAGAAACACGAATATGTGCTCAGATTTTGAAAATTCGCTCCCGTTCAGGAGTTATGGGCATCAAACATTTTTAATTTTGCAGCTCCAGAAGAGGTATTTTTATGGCTTATAAAATTAGTATATCTCCTGAACAGGGGCGAATTTCGGGAATCTAATTGCATATTCTTGTTCCTCTCTTCAAGGACTATCATTCACCCGAGTTTGAGCGATTTTTTATTTTTCACCAAAATGAAGCATGATGTATACATCATGGTTTTTAGCGAAATTTTTCAAAAATAGAAATTGCTCAAAATTTGCAATCTTATAGTACTTGAAGCGAGAAACACGAATATGTGCTCAGATTTTGAAAATTCGCTCCCGTTCAGGAGTTATGGGCATCCAAACATTTTAATTTTGCAGCTCCAGAAGAGGTATTTTATGGCTTATAAAAATTAGTATATCTCCTGAACGGGGCGAATTTCGGGAATCTAATTGCATATTCTTGTTCCTCTCTTCAAGGACTATCATTCACCCGAGTTTGAGCGATTTTTATTTTTCACCAAAATGAAGCATGATGTATACATCATGGTTTTAGCGAAATTTTTCAAAAATAGAAATTGCTCAAAATTTGCAATCTTATAGTACTTGAAGCGAGAAACACGAATATGTGCTCAGATTTTGAAAATTCGCTCCCGTTCAGGAGTTATGGGCATCCAAACATTTTAATTTTGCAGCTCCAGAAGAGGTATTTTTATGGCTTATAAAATTAGTATATCTCCTGAACGGGGCGAATTTCGGGAATCTAATTGCATATTCTTGTTCCTCTCTTCAAGGACTATCATTCACCCGAGTTTGAGCGATTTTTTATTTTTCACCAAATGAAGCATGATGTATACATCATGGTTTTTAGCGAAATTTTTCAAAAATAGAAATTGCTCAAAATTTGCAATCTTATAGTACTTGAAGCGAGAAACACGAATATGTGCTCAGATTTTGAAAATTCGCTCCCGTTCAGGAGTTATGGGCATCAAACATTTTTAATTTTGCAGCTCCAGAAGAGGTATTTTTATGGCTTATAAAATTAGTATATCTCCTGAACGGGGCGAATTTCGGGAATCTAATTGCATATTCTTGTTCCTCTCTTCAAGGACTATCATTCACCCGAGTTTGAGCGATTTTTTTATTTTTCACCAAAATGAAGCATGATGTATACATCATGGTTTTTAGCGAAATTTTTCAAAAAATAGAAATTGCTCAAAATTTGCAATCTTATAGTACTTGAAGCGAGAAACACGAATATGTGCTCAGATTTTGAAAATTCGCTCCCGTTCAGGAGTTATGGGCATCCAAACATTTTTAATTTTGCAGCTCCAGAAGAGGTATTTTTATGGCTTATAAAAATTAGTATATCTCCTGAACGGGGGCGAATTTCGGGAATCTAATTGCATATTCTTGTTCCTCTCTTCAAGGACTATCATTCACCCGAGTTTGAGCGATTTTTTTATTTTTCACCAAAATGAAGCATGATGTATACATCATGGTTTTTAGCGAAATTTTTCAAAAAATAGAAATTGCTCAAAATTTGCAATCTTATAGTACTTGAAGCGAGAAACACGAATATGTGCTCAGATTTTGAAAATTCGCTCCCGTTCAGGAGTTATGGGCATCCAAACATTTTTAATTTTGCAGCTCCAGAAGAGGTATTTTTATGGCTTATAAAATTAGTATATCTCCTGAACGGGGCGAATTTCGAATCTAATTGCATATTCTTGTTCATCTCTTCAGGGCCTATCTTTCACCCGAGTTTGAGCGATTTTTTTCATTTTCACCAAAATGAAGCATGCTGTATACATCATGGTTTTTAGCGAAATTTTTCAAAAATAGAAATTGCTCAAAATTTGCAATCTTATAGTACTTGAAGCGAGAAACACGAATATGTGCTCAGATTTTGAAAATTCGCTCCCGTTCAGGAGTTATGGGCATCCAAACATTTTAATTTTGCAGCTCCAGAAGAGGTATTTTTATGGCTTATAAAAATTAGTATATCTCCTGAACGGGGCGAATTTCGGGAATCTAATTGCATATTCTTGTTCCTCTTCAAGGACTATCATTCACCTGAGTTTGAGCGATTTTTTATTTTTCACCAAAATGAAGCATGATGTATACATCATGGTTTTTAGCGAAATTTTTCAAAAATAGAAATTGCTCAAAATTTGCAATCTTATAGTACTTGAAGCGAGAAACACGAATATGTGCTCAGATTTTGAAAATTCGCTCCCGTTCAGGAGTTATGGGCATCAAACATTTTAATTTTGCAGCTCCAGAAGAGGTATTTTATGGCTTATAAAATTAGTATATCTCCTGAACGCGGGCGAAGTTCGGAATCTAATTGCATATTCTTGTTCCTCTCTTCAAGGACTATCATTTACCCGAGTTTGAGCGATTTTTTATTTTTCACCAAAAGGAAGCATTATGTATAACTTACATCATGGTTTTTAGCGAAATTTTTCAAAATAGAAATTGCTCAAAATTTGCAATCTTATAGTACTTGAAGCGAGAAACACGAATATGTGCTCAGATTTTGAAAATTGCTCCCGTTCAGGAGTTATGGGCATCAAACATTTTAATTTTGCAGCTCCAGAAGAGGTATTTTTATGGCTTATAAAATTAGTATATCTCCTGAACGGGGGCGAATTTCGGGAATCTAATTGCATATTCTTGTTCCTCTCTTCAAGGACTATCATTCACCCGAGTTTGAGCGATTTTTATTTTTCAAAATGAAGCATGATGTATACATCATGGTTTTTAGCGAAATTTTTCAAAAATAGAAATTGCTCAAAATTTGCAATCTTATAGTACTTGAAGCGAGAAACACGAATATGTGCTCAGATTTTGAAAATTCGCTCCTGTTCAGGAGTTATGGGCATCCAAACATTTTTAATTTTGCAGCTCCAGAAGAGGTATTTTATGGCTTATAAAAATTAGTATATCTCCTGAACGGGGGCGAATTTCGAATCTAATTGCATATTCTTGTTCCTCTTCAAGGACTATCATTCACCCGAGTTTGAGCGATTTTTTATTTTTCACCAAAATGAAGCATGATGTATACATCATGGTTTTTAGCGAAATTTTTCAAAAATAGAAATTGCTCAAAATTTGCAATCTTATAGTACTTGAAGCGAGAAACACGAATATGTGCTCAGATTTTGAAAATTCGCTCCTGTTCAGGAGTTATGGGCATCCAAACATTTTTAATTTTGCAGCTCCAGAAGAGGTATTTTATGGCTTATAAAAATTAGTATATCTCCTGAACGGGGCGAATTTCGGGAATCTAATTGCATATTCTTGTTCCTCTTCAAGGACTATCATTCACCCGAGTTTGAGCGATTTTTTATTTTCACCAAAATGAAGCATGATGTATACATCATGGTTTTAGCGAAATTTTTCAAAAAAAAAATTGCTCAAAATTTGCAATTTTATAGTACTTGAAGCGAGAAACACGAATATGTGCTCAGATTTTGAAAATTCGCTCCCGTTCAGGAGTTATGGGCATCCAAACATTTTTAATTTTGCAGCTCCAGAAGAGGTATTTTTATGGCTTATAAAATTAGTATATCTCCTGAACGGGGCGAATTTCGGGAATCTAATTGCATATTCTTGTTCCTCTCTTCAAGGACTATCATTCACCTGAGTTTGAGCGATTTTTTATTTTTCACCAAAATGAAGCATGATGTATACATCATGGTTTTAGCGAAATTTTTCAAAAATAGAAATTGCTCAAAATTTGCAATCTTATAGTACTTGAAGCGAGAAACACGAATATGCGCTCAGATTTTAAAAATTCGCTCCCTTTCATGAGTAATGGACATCCAAACATTTTTAATTTTGCAGCTCCAGAAGAGGTATTTTTATGGCTTATAAAAATTAGTATATCTCCTGAACGGGGCGAATTTCGGGAATCTAATTGCATATTCTTGTTCCTCTTCAAGGACTATCATTCACCCGAGTTTGAGCGATTTTTTATTTTTCACCAAAATGAAGCATGATGTATACATCATGGTTTTAGCGAAATTTTCAAAAATAGAAATTGCTCAAAATTTGCAATCTTATAGTACTTGAAGCGAGAAACACGAATATGCGCTCAGATTTTGAAAATTGCTCCTGTTCAGGAGTTATGGGCATCCAAACATTTTTAATTTTGCAGCTCCAGAAGAGGTATTTTTATGGCTTATAAAATTAGTATATCTCCTGAACGGGGGCGAATTTCGGGAATCTTATTGCATATTCTTGTTCCTCTCTTCAAGGACTATCATTCACCCGAGTTTGAGCGATTTTTTTATTTTTCACCAAAATGAAGCATGATGTATACATCATGGTTTTTAGCGAAATTTTTCAAAAAATAGAAATTGCTCAAAATTTGCAATCTTATAGTACTTGAAGCGAGAAACACGAATATGTGCTCAGATTTTGAAAATTCGCTCCCGTTCAGGAGTTATGGGCAACCAAAAACTTTTCGATTATCAGCTCCCGAAGCGTTGTTTTCTCGCTTCTAAATAAAATTAGTATATCTCCTGAACGGGGGCGAATTTCGGGAATCTAATTGCATATTCTTGTTCCTCTCTTCAAGGACTATCATTCCCCCGAGTTTGAGCGATTTTTTATTTTTCAATTAAAATGAAGCATGATGTATACATCATGGTTTTAGCGAAATTTTTCAAAAATAGAAATTGCTCAAAATTTGCAATCTTATAGTACTTGAAGCGAGAAACACGAATATGTGCTCAGATTTTGAAAATTCGCTCGTTCAGGAGTTATGGGCATCCAAACATTTTAATTTTGCAGCTCCAGAAGAGGTATTTTTATGGCTTATAAAATTAGTATATCTCCTGAACGGGGCGAATTTCGGGAATCTAATTGCATATTCTTGTTCCTCTCTTCAAGGACTATCATTCACCCGAGTTTGAGCGATTTTTTTATTTTTCACCAAAATGAAGCATGATGTATACATCATGGTTTTTAGCGAAATTTTTCAAAAAATAGAAATTGCTCAAAATTTGCAATCTTATAGTACTTGAAGCGAGAAACACGAATATGTGCTCAGATTTTGAAAATTCGCTCCCGTTCAGGAGTTATGGGCATCCAAACATTTTTAATTTTGCAGCTCCAGAAGAGGTATTTTTATGGCTTATAAAATATAGTATATCTCCTGAACGGGGGCGAATTTCGGGAATCTAATTGCATATTCTTGTTCCTCTCTTCAAGGACTATCATTCACCCGAGTTTGAGCGATTTTTTTATTTTTCACCAAAATGAAGCATGATGTATACATCATGGTTTTTAGCGAAATTTTTCAAAAAATAGAAATTGCTCAAAATTTGCAATCTTATAGTACTTGAAGCGAGAAACACGAATATGTGCTCAGATTTTGAAAATTCGCTCCCGTTCAGGAGTTATGGGCATCCAAACATTTTTAATTTTGCAGCTCCAGAAGAGGTATTTTTATGGCTTATAAAAATTAGTATATCTCCTGAACGGGGGCGAATTTCGGGAATCTAATTGCATATTCTTGTTCCTCTCTTCAAGGACTATCATTCACCCGAGTTTGAGCGATTTCTTTATTTTTCAATTAAAAAGAAGCATGATGTATACATCATGGTTTTTAGCGAAATTTTTCAAAAAATAGAAATTGCTCAAAATTTGCAATCTTATAGTACTTGAAGCGAGAAACACGAATATGTGCTCAGATTTTGAAAATTCGCTCCTGTTCAGGAGTTATGGGCATCCAAACATTTTAATTTTGCAGCTCCAGAAGAGGTATTTTTATGGCTTATAAAATTAGTATATCTCCTGAACGGGGGCGAATTTCGGGAATCTAATTGCAAATTCTTGTTCCTCTCTTCAAGGACTATCATTCACCCGAGTTTGAGCGAATTTTTTATTTTCCACCAAAATGAAGCATGATGTATATATACATCATGGTTTTTAGCGAAATTTTTCAAAAAATAGGAATTGCTCAAAAATTGCAATCTTATAGTACTTGAAGCGAGAAACACGAATATGTGCTCAGATTTTGAAAATTCGCTCCCGTTCAGGAGTTATGGGCATCCAAACATTTTTAGTTTTGCAGCGCCAGAAGAGGTATTTTTATGGCTTATAAAATTAGTATATCTCCTGAACGGGGCGAATTTCGGGAATCTAATTGCATATTCTTGTTCCTCTCTTCAAGGACTATCATTCACCCGAGTTTGAGCGATTTTTATTTTTCACCAAAATGAAGCATGATGTATACATTATGGTTTTTAGCGATATTTTTCAAAAAATAGAAATTGCTCAAAATTTGCAATCTTATAGTACTTGAAGCGAGAAACACGAATATGTGCTCAGATTTTGAAAATTCGCTCCCGTTCAGGAGTTATGGGCATCCAAACATTTTTAATTTTGCAGCTCCAGAAGAGGTATTTTTATGGCTTATAAAAATTAGTATATCTCCTGAACGGGGGCGAATTTCGGGAATCTAATTGCATATTCTTGTTCCTCTCTTCAAGGACTATCATTCACCCGAGTTTGAGCGATTTTTTTATTTTTCACCAAAATGAAGCATGATGTATACATCATGGTTTTTAGCGAAATTTTTCAAAAAATAGAAATTGCTCAAAATTTGCAATCTTATAGTACTTGAAGCGAGAAACACGAATATGTGCTCAGATTTTGAAAATTGCTCCTGTTCAGGAGTTATGGGCATCCAAACATTTTAATTTTGCAGCTCCAGAAGAGGTATTTTATGGCTTATAAAATTAGTATATCTCCTGAACGGGGCGAATTTCGAATCTAATTGCATATTCTTGTTCCTCTCTTCAAGGACTATCATTCACCCGAGTTTGAGCGATTTTTTATTTTTCACTTAAAATGAAGCATGATGTATACATCATGGTTTTTAGCGAAATTTTTCAAAAATAGAAATTGCTCAAAATTTGCAATCTTATAGTACTTGAAGCGAGAAACACGAATATGTGCTCAGATTTTGAAAATTCGCTCCCTGTTCAGGAGTTATGGGCATCCAAACATTTTAATTTTGCAGCTCCAGAAGAGGTATTTTATGGCTTATAAAATTAGTATATCTCCTGAACGGGGCGAATTTCGGGAATCTAATTGCATATTCTTGTTCCTCTCTTCAAGGACTATCATTCACCCGAGTTTGAGCGATTTTTTATTTTTCAATTAAAATGAAGCATGATGTATACATCATGGTTTTTAGCGAAATTTTTCAAAAATAGAAATTGCTCAAAATTTGCAATCTTATAGTACTTGAAGCGAGAAACACGAATATGTGCTCAGATTTTGAAAATTCGCTCCCGTTCAAGAGTTATGGGCATCCAAACATTCTTAATATTGCAGCTCCAGAAAAGGTACTTTTATGGCTTATAAAATTAGTATATCTCCTGAACGGGGCGAATTTCGGGAATCTAATTGCATATTCTTGTTCCGCTCTTCAATGACTATCATTCACCCGAGTTTGAGCGATTTTTTATTTTTCACCAAAATGAAGCATGATGTATACATCATGGTTTTTAGTGAAATTTTTCAAAAAATAGAAATTGCTCAAAATTTGCAATCTTATAGTACTTGAAGCGAGAAACACGAATATGTGCTCAGTTTTTAAAAATTCGCTCCTGTTCAAAAGTTATGGGCATCCAAACATTCTTAATTTTGCAGCTCCAGAAGAGGTATTTTTATGGCTTATAAAAATTAGTATATCTCCTGAACGGGGCGAATTTCGGGAATCTAATTGCATATTCTTGTTCCTCTTCAAGGACTATCATTCACCCGAGTTTGAGCGATTTTTATTTTTCACCAAATGAAGCATGATGTATACATCATGGTTTTAGCGAAATTTTTCAAAAATAGAAATTGCTCAAAATTTGCAATCTTATAGTACTTGAAGCGAGAAACACGAATATGTGCTCAGATTTTGAAAATTCGCTCCCGTTCAGGAGTTATGGGCATCCAAACATTTTAATTTTGCAGCTCCAGAAGAGGTATTTTTATGGCTTATAAAATTAGTATATCTCCTGAACGGGGCGAATTTCGGGAATCTAATTGCATATTCTTGTTCCTCTCTTCAAGGACTATCATTCACCCGAGTTTGAGCGATTTTTATTTTTCAATTAAAATGAAGCATGATGTATACATCATGGTTTTTAGCGAAATTTTTCAAAAATAGAAATTGCTCAAAATTTGCAATCTTATAGTACTTGAGCGAGAAACACGAATATGTGCTCAGATTTTGCAAATTCGCTCCCGTTCAGGAGTTATGGGCATCCAAACATTTTTAATTTTGCAGCTCCAGAAGAGGTATTTTTATGGCTTATAAAATTAGTATATCTCCTGAACGGGGCGAATTTCGGAATCTAATTGCATATTCTTGTTCCTCTCTTCAAGGACTATCATTCACCCGAGTTTGAGCGATTTTTTATTTTTCACCAAAATGAAGCATGATGTATACATCATGGTTTTAGCGAAATTTTCAAAAAATAGAAATTGCTCAAAATTTGCAATCTTATAGTACTTGAAGCGAGAAACACGAATATGTGCTCAGATTTTGAAAATTCGCTCCCGTTCAGGAGTTATGGGCATCAAACATTTTTAATTTTGCAGCTCCAGAAGAGGTATTTTTATGGCTTATAAAATTAGTATATCTCCTGAACGGGGCGAATTTCGGGAATCTAATTGCATATTCTTGTTCCTCTCTTTAAGGACTATCATTCACCTGAGTTTGAGCGATTTTTATTTTTCACCAAAATGAAGCATGATGTATACATCATGGTTTTTAGCGAAATTTTTCAAAAATAGAAATTGCTCAAAATTTGCAATCTTATAGTACTTGAAGCGAGAAACACGAATATGTGCTCAGATTTTGAAAATTCGCTCCCGTTCAGGAGTTATGGGCATCCAAACATTTTTAATTTTGCAGCTCCAGAAGAGGTATTTTTATGGCTTATAAAATTAGTATATCTCCTGAACGGGGGCGAATTTCGGAATCTAATTGCATATTCTTGTTCCTCTCTTCAAGGACTATCATTCACCCGAGTTTGAGCGATTTTTATTTTTCACCAAAATGAAGCATGATGTATACATCATGGTTTTTAGGAAATTTTTCAAAAATAGAAATTGCTCAAAATTTGCAATCTTATAGTACTTGAAGCGAGAAACACGAATATGTGCTCAGATTTTGAAAATTCGCTCCCGTTCAGGAGTTATGGGCATCCAAACATTTTAATTTTGCAGCTCCAGAAGAGGTATTTTATGGCTTATAAAATTAGTATATCTCCTGAACGGGGCGAATTTCGGAATCTAATTGCATATTCTTGTTCCCCTCTTCAAGGACTATCATTCACCCGAGTTTGAGCGATTTTTTATTTTTCACCAAAATGAAGCATGATGTATACATCATGGTTTTAGCGAAATTTTTCAAAAATAGAAATTGCTCAAAATTTGCAATCTTATAGTACTTGAAGCGAGAAACACGAATATGTGCTCAGATTTTGAAAATTCGCTCCCGTTCAGGAGTTATGGGCATCTAAACATTTTTAATTTTGCAGCCCCAGAAGACCTATTTTTATGCCCTATACAAAATAGTATATCTCCTGAACGGGGGCGAATTTCGGGAATCTAATTGCATATTCTTGCTCCTCTCTTCAAGGACTATCATTCACCCGAGTTTGAGCGATTTTTTTATTTTTCACCAAAATGAAGCATGATGTAAACATCATGGTTTTTAGCGAAATTTTTCAAAAATAGAAATTGCTCAAAATTTGTAATCTTATAGTACTTGAAGTGAGAAACACGAATATGTTCTCAGTTTTTGAAAATTCGCTCCCGTTCAGGAGTTATGGGCGTCCAAACATTTTTAATTTTGCAGCTCCAGAAGAGGTATTTTATGGCTTATAAAAATTAGTATATCTCATAAACGAGGGAGAATTTCTGGAATCTAATTGCATATTCTTGTTGCTATCTTCAAGGACTATCATACACCCGAGTTTGAGCGATTTTTATTTTTCAATTAAATGAAGCATGATGTATATACATCATGGTTTTTAGCGAAATTTTTCAAAAAATAGAATTTGCTCAAAATTTGCAATCTTATAGTACTTGAAGCGAGAAACACGAATATGTGCTCAGATTTTGAACATTCGCTCCCGTTCAGGAGTTATGGGCATCCAAACATTTTAATTTTGCAGCTCCAGAAGAGGTATTTTATGGCTTATAAAATTAGTATATCTCCTGAACGGGGGCGAATTTCGGGAATCTAATTGCATATTCTTGTTCCTCTCTTCAAGGACTATCATTCACCCGAGTTTGAGCGATTTTTTTATTTTTCACCAAAATGAAGCATGATGTATACATCATGGTTTTGAAATTTTTCAAAAATAGAAATTGCTCAAAATTTGCAATCTTATAGTACTTGAAGCGAGAAACACGAATATGTGCTCAGATTTTGAAAATTCGCTCCTGTTCAGGAGTTATGGGCATCCAAACATTTTTAATTTTGCAGCTCCAGAAGAGGTATTTTTATGGCTTATAAAATTAGTATATCTCCTGAACGGGGCGAATTTCGGAATCTAATTGCATATTCTTGTTCCTCTCTTCAAGGACTATCATTCACCCGAGTTTGAGCGATTTTTTATTTTTCAATTAAAATGAAGCATGATGTATACATCATGGTTTTAGCGAAATTTTTCAAAAATAGAAATTGCTCAAAATTTGCAATCTTATAGTACTTGAAGCGAGAAACACGAATATGTGCTCAGATTTTGAAAATTCGCTCCCGTTCAGGAGTTATGGGCATCCAAACATTTTAATTTTGCAGCTCCAGAAGAGGTATTTTTATGGCTTATAAAATTAGTATATCTCCTGAACGGGGCGAATTTCGAATCTAATTGCATATTCTTGTTCCTCTCTTCAAGGACTATCATTCACCTGAGTTTGAGCGATTTTTTATTTTTCACCAAAATGAAGCATGATGTATACATCATGGTTTTAGCGAAATTTTTCAAAAAATAGAAATTGCTCAAAATTTGCAATCTTATAGTACTTGAAGCGAGAAACACGAATATGTGCTCAGATTTTGAAAATTCGCTCCCGTTCAGGAGTTATGGGCATCCAAACATTTTTAATTTTGCAGCTCCAGAAGAGGTATTTTTATGGCTTATAAAAATTAGTATATCTCCTGAACGGGGGCGAATTTCGGGAATCTAATTGCATATTCTTGTTCCTCTCTTCAAGGACTATCATTCACCCGAGTTTGAGCGATTTTTTTATTTTTCACCAAAATGAAGCATGATGGTTTTTAGCGAAATTTTTCAAAAAATAGAAATTGCTCAAAATTTGCAATCTTATAGTACTTGAAGCGAGAAACACGAATATGTGCTCAGATTTTGAAAATTCGCTCCCGTTCAGGAGTTATGGGCATTCAAAATTTGCAATCTTATATCTTGCCGCTGGTCATGTTGCTGATGACTGGAGAGTCTGATGGCAAAAAATAATATCTCTCTAGCTATCTATCTATCTCATGCCATCCGCTATATCGAATGAATCCTATTATACAGGTGAAATGAATGAGACAAGAGTATTTGCAATCTGAAACCAGGCTTTATTTGTCCATAATCGTCAAAATTAGCACACAATCAGAATAATTTCAATTCTTATCTCACAATACACTCATATAATGGTGCCTTTCAAATTTTGCTGTGATCTGTTCATCACAATCAATCGTCATTCAAAACTAGAGTAGCAGTGTAATTGAAATAAAAATTCACAAAAATTGTCACATCGTTTTGCAAATTTATGCCACACAACAATATTAGTACACAAATAAGGCCATTGTATCTTGGATATTATTGCTTAATCTCTGATGCCTGCATCAGCCAGTGAATAGTATTTCAGTTCACCAAGAAATATTAACAGAGATCACCAAGAAGTACATAAGATTTCACCATGAACTGGTGCCTTTGAAAGTAGGGGATATGGTAACTACGGAAGGCCATATTTATGGGAAGTCCAGCTTCAACACATCATTCTAATTGTTTCAATTTGGAGAGAAAGTTCAACAGCAACTGAGATCAACTCAATTCTGTTGAAAGGACAGTATTTTACAACATTTAATGTACTATTTACTAGTTATTCGTTTGTTTCTAACTTTTGTTTCAAGGCATAGCTTCCAATATCAAATTGAACAATGAAATTTTCCAGTGAAGACTTTTCCATTGCCAAGAATAATAAAAAGTTCACTTAAGTAATTGACTTAAAGAGTATAGAAGCTAGGTTTCAAGGTTGTGATGTAAATATTTTACCACAAATAGTAACACTTGATGACATTTTTTTGAAACTGTTCTTAACAGATAAAGTGTGGCCCGATATAAATATTTCTTAAAACCTTCGAGTTTTTTTTTTCAAAATAAATTGTGATACTTTTAAAACATATTCGATCAACTTGTAAGACTTTTAAAAGTTTGATGACAAATCTCAAATTTTCAAAAAGTGAGAAATGTTTTTAACTGCATTCCAATAAGAATGTTCCTAAACAACCGATGTTAAATAGCTGGTGATGAATTAGTGGCATAAAATCAAAATTAAGAAAGAGAAATTGTTAGAATATGGTTTGATTTTGAACAATTTTCGGAGATTTATCAAGACAAAGTTACAACTATTATTTTCTAGAGTGATAACAACCACAAAGGTCCACAAGCCGATTGAGAGGTAATATAGGTAATGAATTACCTTTACAATGGAGGTAATATTTTCGATTACAACACATACAAAAGAACAACATTCACTCTAACACACACTTACTTTCTGAAACACTGAATCAGACTAAAAAATGTATCCACATTGATCTGTCCATTTTAAATTTGATTAGACACTAACAATCAACTCTCTGACAAGTATTTATATAAAAAAATTGGTATCAAGATCTAAAATATAATGTATTTTTTACAACTGCCTATGTACAGATCAAGGTAGACACTATATTTACAATCGCTTACCAAGTCGCTATTATGATTCTACATCAATTTAAATCTAAATTACTTGAATGCATTATTATTATTATTATTTCAATTTCACCTGAATGTGGTACACTTGTACAGTACATGATATTGAGATACATTAATATAATTATTATTTTACGATTACCACAATAATTGTCTTGGTGAGTGTGTTTCCCAGTAAATTTATTCCATTTAGCATGCACTTATACAATAACCAAACATAGAACATTTAAAAACGTCAATTTTCAAAGGCAAAGGTTCAGTTAGTATCTAATAATTATAATTTTACACAGTTCTATTCTCATCTACCTCATCTAACACCAAAATTGGATGCGTTAAAGATTGATCATGATATGAGGCAAGAATTCTAGAAATTTATGGGCTTATTCAACAAAATTCACACTTGAGTGCTTCAGAGAAAACTAACAAAAAACATACACAAGAAAATAGATATCTACAAGATCTTTACGTTTGTTATTTAAAATAGTTAAATAAATCTGATTAGAATAGTGGTTATATGAAATTTGTTTTACAAGTTTAAATGACAAATCTAAAAGAGAATTCTTCAATTTATACTCTGTTGAGTATTGTAAAATACTAAGGCCTATTCAGGGTCTTTGATCTTTGAAAACGAAATATCATCAAATTTTGTACAGGCTATGTCAATTAACTCAACATTTTATTATAAACGATACTATCTTTCTATCACAACGAGAAGTAATGAGATAATCTACTTATTTTACTGTAAATGACTCTGAATAAAATTCAGTGAATCTACTGAAATTCATGAAACTTTATTTTGTTTAAATGTTTGTAAATTGGTTTCTGATTTGGCAATAAATCTTTCTTTCTTTCGATTGACATAACATCTATACTGAGAACAGGTCGAATAAACTTAAAAATGACAGAAAGATAATAGCATTCAAGTGTATACGTAATGCAAGAGGAGTCTTGTGTAAACATTTAATTGATTAGAATAATAGAACGAATTCCTAGTGGTGATACTTTTTCAGTTGAGAATATTTTCTTGTTGCCAATCAACAGGTTGAATTTTGTCGAATAAAACACACCGATATTGACATAAAAAATTCCAGAAACCCTAAACTCTACCCATACATAAACATATTATGTTTGTAGCTCGAGTGCTATATCACTGCAGTGCACCTACAATAACGTGTAATGCATATCACCATAAATACGAATAAAAATTACGGATGATAAAAAATACAGTATCAATCATGCACAATGATTCATGCTATGTTTATAATAATATCGATGTAATATCACAATATACAGCTATCACTAACAGAGTACTACAATTATTGTGAATGAAATACTCATTACTCGAAACATCAATTATTAATTATTATTGTTTCAATATTTTTTGTTTAGGACACAAAAATGATGATTAATCAAAAACACTGAGATATTGATTCCCTATTTGTTCACTTTCTAGTAATATATTTACACACACCTAAACGTGTTCATCAAGAATGAATATAATTCCACAATAATTATTCTACAAGTAATTATTAGTTACTGTAACCCGCCTCAATTGTTTTCCGTGGAAAGTACATTGTTAACCCCCTAGCCTAGCCGCTATTTACATATTTACCTTGAAAAATTATTTACAAAACCCTATTTACAATTGTCTAAAACTATTATTCGTTCACAGTGTGGTAGAAGAAAGCAAAAGCTTCCAGTGAGCAAAACTGAATAATTTAAATACAATGGATAAAAATTGTGTCCAATATAAATAATAGTCTAAATAAATATGAATATATTGATATAGTCAACAGTCGATCGTTAAAATAAATAAATTATACGGCAGCATTGTGTGAGACGTTCAAGGAGTATATTTTGAAAATATAACTTACTAGTACAGTATATTAATATCATCGGATTCTCAGTTGTAGGTTTATTTGTGATGAATCAATTGTGTGTGTTTGCCTTCATCCTATTTTACAGGACTTCTTAAGTTTTATAAATGTTGTGTTATGAATTTCTATTTGTCTAATTTCTCACTACACCAGAAGTAACTGCAATTTTATACTACAAATGCAGAATGGAGACTCCAATTAATAAAATACAATTTTACACTTCAGATTCCAGACACAATAAGAATTTGAGGGGTTTAACACAGTGGATGCACGAAACTAGATGGAATGAGAAATGGGGAAAAACTCTTATTTAAGGAAAAATTCATTGGGAATTCAACCCATTATTAAAAGCTCATTATTAAATTGAAGACTACTTGAAACGATTTCAAGTTAAGGGATCAAATCCAAACATTTCGTAAATAATTTACACGTTTAATCCTATCTCAATGCTATGTACGAAACAATCGTTACTGTAAAGCCTAGTGGTTACGTTTATCTGAAAATTTTAGTTCAAGTTTAAATTATTTTTAAAAAGTTGTCGATTTCGGTTGAATACCGTCTCATAGGAATGCACAGTCGAAATATTCTCTACAATAAAATTGAGAAAGTTTTCAATAGAAATGGCAGTGACTCATCAGTCAATTGAAAGTATTCTACACAAATCTTAAAAAAGTATTTCAGGATTTTTTCAAACTGGCATTCTTTTACTTGATTAAACAGTGAGTTGGTTACAGTTCTGAGTTGACTTAAACCTCACCAATTCAACAAGCAAATTATATTGGCAGTATGGAATTTATTATCAATTAAAATATTATAATTTGAAAAGTATTATTATCAAGCATTGTATAGCACGAGTATAATGGGATCGGAACAATGTTAAAAGCATGATACGTGTTCAAGATAAGAGTTTAAAATGGAGGTTTTTCTAATTCAAAATGATAAAACTAAGGATGCAATCAATATCATGGTGAAATTGAATTGAGGAAAATATTCAAAATTGAGGGGTATTAACCCTTCAATAGAGAGTATATTTTTTGACTACGGATTGTGATGTTGCGACTATTATTGAAAAGGTGCCGTTTTATGACCTATTTATTCTAATATGACCTTCTATTCATCATTATTATTATTATTATCATCATCTTTCTTCTTCTTCTTCATCTTCTTCCTTCTTTACTTCTTCTTCTTCTTCTTCTTCTTCTTCTTCTTCTTCTTCTTCTTCTTCTTCTTCTTCTTCCTTTACTTCTTCCTTCATCTTGATATAATATGGGGAACAAGATAATATATCATCTATAACTTGAACTAAACGCATAACCTAAATAGAATTATTAATGTGAAAAAATATTGTTAAACTAATCTTGGAATGGGTGAAAGATGCTGCAGATTGACTAAACTCAAACATAAAAGTGATTCTAAGATTATTGAAAGATACAAATACTAAAACAACACAGTAGAGAAAATAGATGTTAAACGTTAGTTAGAGACATACAAATTAATTAAAAATCTGAATAGTTCGAATGCCCTCTCTCCAAGTAATTAAATTGAACTAGCTACAAAATGAAAATTTACAACTAAAATTATTAGAGAATTGACAATTATTTTTAGAAAAATTTGACATGTTTCCGATAAACCAAAACATACAATCGGTTTCATCGTACATGCATATACATTGTATCCTAAACTAATGAATTAAGATAAAAAATACAAAAAAAAACTTAAAAATAATGACAAGTGAGAAACACAAATTGTTGACAAATGATAACTACAGTATTTACAACTAATGCATTTCTTTCGAAATGTAGGACAACAATGAGATCTTTGGAAATCCGACATGAAAACACAAAAATAATGAACGTTTGGAGAAACTAAAGATGATAACATAACGAACACAATAATTAAAAAAAAGTCGAACAAATTGTAATAATTATTGTTGAAAAACAATTTTAGAGGGAACAATTTTTAAAAAATGACAAAACTGTAGATTTTTCTCGAATCATTAGCACTAAAATTATCTGGGGAGTTTACAAGTAGAAGAATTTATTCCAATAATTATTGATAAATTTTCAATTTATAGCATTTTTGTTAGCGAATAGAAGGTGAACCTGCTCCTAACTCCTACTAAGGTTGAACGATTATACAGATCAATACTATTATTCACCATCACCTGAAAAAATGGTTCGGATACCACCTAAAACAGTAGGACTATAATGTCTCTCATAACATGGAACAAAAATCGAGATGGAACTACCCGTAAGAGTTTCCTCACCAAAAGAATATTACTGTATTATTTATTGGTACCCAGTAATGGAATTCAAAAGAATAATTTCTATGAAATTAATTAACTTATATAAAATTTATTTGAAGTTTATTAGATACAATTCCATGTTCCTGTTGGGATATATCAGAGCTGGAACAGATTATTTAAAATTTATCCTTATTTTGAAATGTTGCTGTTCATTGGTAACATTGTTTTATTTTGAAATGTTTTTGGGACAGATTTTATTCTCTTCAAAAAGATTTTTTATTTCAAGATTTATTAGATTTTTGACTGTCTTGCAAACAGCCTTAATTATAGATTATATATTTCCTAGTATTAATCATATATCATATTACATAGGCCACTTACTCGAGTATTCAGTTGAAAAATATATTAATCGCAAATTTATACAACAAACATGGGATTGATAACTTTAATTCCTTTACTTCAAGAATTTTCTAACAGAAAATTTAATTTCGTTGTGGGGAGGTGTACCTATTTTACAGATTTGGAAGTAAATAATTAAAATATTCAGACTTTGAAGATAGCCTAGTTCAGCTTTTAGTAAATCATCAAGTATTTTAACCTAGAATTTAATATTTTTGTTGTTTTCCACCTAGAGAGTAGTTCATGAACATCCATTAATTCCTATCATTATGACAATCTACTGAAGTGAAAAACATCTATTTATGTTCAAAATCTTACTGCACAGTCATTAGTTTACCAATAAACTACATCAATAATATTATAATTTTACAATCTAGCCTCAATAACTATTGAGAAGACACTGAAAATCACTAATATTACAAATGTACAAGAATTTGTTTGATTGCAGTGGGAAAAACTATCTGATGTCATGCTTCAGAATATCAACTACTACTTCAATTACTAGAATAATAACTCACATTTTTTTTTTTGTTCAAACACATAAAGCGACAATCAATTATTTACAAATATTTTTCTCCTGAATGGTTCTCTGTTTTTCGAAATTTACAAATTCTACGTTCTAATATCAAGATAAAAATAATATTCTACACACTTTATACAGCAGTTCGTTTAGAGAGAAAAAACCATGAACTATTCAAGAAAAAGTGAGTGTAGTAAAAACCATCAAATATTTAGACTTCTACTCATGCCTTCTAACTTCTACTATCAAACTAGTAGGCTACAACTTCTTTACATTCTCAATAAACAAACTTGAAGAATTATTCAATTGAGGTTTACATTTTCCAAAATTTCAAATCGCACTCAGAAATAATATATCTATCACTGTTAACATTTCAAGAGAAATTTTACGGTTTCCAAATTCTTTCAGCTCAATACATTTGCAAAATCATCAAGAAACGTTCTATGAATACATAGATAAATAGTAAAGAAGTGTACATTAAATCAACAGTAATAAAATCATGATGAATCATTTACAAGAGCTAACATGTTTACATTCATTGAATTTGTTCTAGTTCTCCTTAGTACATACCTGTAGGTACCTCTATAAAGGGGGTATCCATTATTTCCAAACAATGAAATATAGTGTTAGTTAAGTTTTTTCTCCTGACAAACCAATTTTTTTAGTGAATACATCTTTTTCTTTTAAAAGTGCAGACAAAACATGCTCCATCATTAAAATAAAAAAGACAAAATTCATACATGCGAACAGTTTCTATTACACAAAATCAACGGCATTATTTTTTCTTACATTTACACTGCACTCAATTGAACATTATGTCTGAACAATTCAAGACAACTTAACCTAATTTTCCACGAATAATTACAGAAATAAATCCTAATCTAAAAATAATCGGTATTGCCGTAGCAATACGAAGCGATTTCATGGAGCATCTCCTCAATTTAGCAGTCGAATTCAATCAGCCTTTTTTGTTTGAAAAATTTCGTTAACAGTCAATTCTTTTCTACCACCTCATCCAACGTTACCCCTCACTAAAAAATTATAGTACAAACTAGATGCAGCACTAGCATACACAAAACTACTAGAAATGAGTAGTTGAATGAGAAAATCATCAATTTAATTCACATAGGTTTTCAGTTTTTGAGAGAGAAAATTGAACACAACAAAACGCTTCTCTCAAACTAGTCCAAACTAAAACTGAGAACCGAGCAAACGAAACAGAATGTTTCCAAAATGTCACAACTGACCACAATGTGTAACTACACAAAAATTCATGACAAAAAATGTGTCACGACACTGATTTTCTAACAAAAAGTTTCACAAAACATAAATTCTGGCAAACGCATAACATGAAACCAGATTTTTGACAAACTAGTGTCATTACACATGACTTTTTGACACATAAGTATGTCAAAACATAAATTTCTGACAAACTAATGTCACAAAACATGAATTTTCGACAAGCAAGTGTCACTAAACATGAATTTTCGACAAACAAGTGTCACAACACATAAGTTCAGACAAAAAATCGTTCAACACATGAATTTCTGACACACTGAACAAAAAAACTAGTTACACTCGAAGATCCAAACAACCGCCGGGCCGTTTCCATTTATTTGTCGAAAGTCCTCATTTTCGTTGGGTTTTTCGTAATTTTGCATTTTTATTCAGCCAATCAACTGTCGAAACAATATCCTAGGCTGGAGAAAGTGTCACTCCCATTGGTGCGGCGAGGGAGGCAGCTCGGAAGGGTGCGCCACTGTCGAACTACAACACAAAACATCCAACACTTTGAAAAACATCTGCTAGGCTAGTGGCAATCGCAATAACTATCAAATTGCCATCCAATAAGAAAACGTTTTTTCTGTTGCACCAGACTTGCACTTTTAATAAATTTATTATTTTAATATTTTATTTTTTATTTATATCTTAAAGAAAACTTTCAAATACATCAAATATGTTTCGAGACTGAAAATGGAGAATTTCAAACGGCCAGTTGAAACGAAAATCCAATTGATTTTAACCGCCGTAGAATTATGACATTTAACGGAACCAAAATGACAAATCTGAAATGACGTCATTTTACGGTGATTGAGTTCGATTGAATTTTCGTGCAACTATAGGTATACTAAGTTAATTTGACGGATGGCAAAAAACTTTCATTTAACATTTCTGTTGATTTTTTTCACATAAATACTGTATATAACATGTAAAAAAACATATATAAAAAAGAAATCAACAGAACATCACCCGTTACCATAGAAATGTTAAATGAACGTTATTCGCCATCCGCCAAATTAAATGAATATACCTATGGACGAAAGTCTTGTATGACATTTGAAGAGAATTGAACGCCTATTGGATGAGGTCGACCAATAGGAAATCAGTTCAAATCACAAAATCAGTTCTTTTATTGGATGGCAATTTGATCGTGGACACACAAATCCTTAATACCTTTGAATTAGTTTCTAAGACCTCTTTTACACCACTGCGGTTCGGGCCCGGATGACTCATGTATCTTAATGGGTGTATTCACACTAGAGCGTCCACACATAATTATGTTGCATCAGTTCAAATATTTTCATCCCGGCCCATACTGAAAGAGGCTCAAGTCCTTATCAGATTTTAACGGTGAAGAGGGGAGGAAACGAGTTTTAATTCGTGAGGAACAGCTTCAACTGACAACAACAATGAAATTTTTCAAATAAATTGGAAATAATTGAGTACTTCTAGTTTAATAAAGCTAGTTTAATATGAGTAGCACACCAATTAACCACCCGCCTCTAAATTTTGATTTTTCAACCGGCATTATACATTGAGCGTATTATCACAGACAACACTAACTATGTATAGTTAGTCTATGCGTCTATGGTATTATACATTGAACCGTCCTCATTGAAGGATCAAACTCAAAAGTTGACCAAACTCAAAAGCAGATGAACATGTATTGGCTAATAATGCCATTATCAAGTTTGATAATAAATGAGAGGAAATTCAACTATTCTTCCTATTTTTTTATCATTTTTAAAAATTTTTTCTTTCCTTCATTCTTCAAAACATTTTCATTGATTGGAAAAAACCGTTTGGAACATCAAACTCGATTTGGCCCCTCTTCACCCGCGCTCCGACTTGGTCTTAGCAATTCAGTAAAAGGTATTAAGAACTCTTAAAATACAACAAAAACATTCCCACCTTCATCATCTCTTTACAAAAAATTAAATAAAATAAAATATGACTAAAATATAAAGATACAGAAACATGCTACATATAAAAGCATAAATATATCAAAAGTTGCTTGGAACGTTTCTTTAGTTTATTAGTCAATTTCACTCAAGTTGAAAATTAACTGGTTTCTTACAAAAACAATCTACGTAGATTGTCAGTCTTTGTTGTCTATAGATTATAAGTCTATAATAATAGATTATAGATTATAAGTCTAGATCTAATAGATTATAAGTCTATTGAATCGCTTCAAGTCTTGTCCAATATCTGAATCATCTAAACAGAATTTCGCAGAAATCTCTCAGGTTAAACTTCTAAACTTCTAGGTTTTCTCGTACTCTAAGACTAAAATAATAAAAAAAACTAAAAAAGAGCCTACAAAAAGGTCCCAGATCGATTTTCTCTTCACTTCTTTGATGAGTACAACAAAACCTAGAAGTATTCTCATAGAGAACTCTAGGACACCCTATATAGAATGTGTTAATAATATTATAAGACTCCAAGTTTTATCTCTAATGTGTAATCTATCCTTGTAACCTTACTGAAACTATAGAAACTGAAACTATTTCATACATTATAACAGATTTTCGTTCTTATAACCTTAATGAAACTATTTCGTACAAACCAATGTTGGGAACCGCAATACATAAAATTTCTATCTTTGTCATTTGTAATCTTGGGATTTGAAAAATAAAATAGACAGGGACTACGATTGAGGGATCTACTCAACTACTTGAGGGATCTAGAAGTGAGACTACAGGGCTAGAGAAGTCTACAGAGATTTCTACTGTGGAATTTGCAGATTGCTAATAGAAAGGATAATTATTGAGGTAGAATTAGTCTATCAAATTGAAAGGAATATAGGCCTACACTTTCAAGTGAAAAATTACTCAAGTTTTTGCGCGACAATTGTTTAGCACATTTTCAAATGTGCAAACCATTTAAAAATGTGCAATACCAGCAGGAAACAATCGCGTAAAAGACGTGAGTAGTTAATTTTTTACTTAAAAGTGTATATTTCTTTCAATTTAATGTACCAGTGAAAAGAAGATGGATCAACATCAACAGAAGTAGTCTGATCACTTCATATAAAATTTGTTCAATGTCTAAATACTTTCAAATATATCCTTCTTATTTTTTAATTAATCCTTCCATTATTCGGCTAAGAAACATTTACGTCAACATTATACATAAATTCATTTTTCAAATTTATTGAATTGTTCAATTCCATTTGAACTTAAAAATCTTTCTGTGTAGTAGTGAAGCTGATACAGTATTGCAATAGATATGCAGATTGGATAAAAGCTTCAAGTATTTCTATTCAATACCGAAAATCAATTTATGCTTCACAACACTTCAAGGAATGGTAAAACTATAGACTAACTCTGTGTATAGTTAGTCTATGGCAAAACCAAATAAACAAGTACCTCAGAGATCTATCCAATAGTGTATTCTATCCTCAAATAGTATTTTGTGATTCCATAATCACGTGTATTTTCTAGTCTATCTATTAGTATCCATAATAGCATTTTCAAAGATTGTGGACTCGTAAACCGTGCTACAGTTCCTAATTTCGTCCACAGACGTCGCTACCTTCAAACTAGATGAAGTTTTTTGAAATTTTCACGAAAATAGTTCAATATATTTGTGTTGTGTAGACAAATCTGTATTGATTTTATGATATTAAATATGGAATGTCAATAAATAGTTATCAATTTAATAAGTCGCTCGTCTCATCATCCATTAACATAATCATTCTCATCATCTATTGTCAACTTAGACAATAGATTGACTTTTTCTAGCAATTTTCAACTGGTTTGCAACAGTTAGAATGCATCACATACTATTTCTAATTGAAAGGCGGCGCTTCTAATGCCGCTTTAAATGAAACCTTTACCTTTTTTACCGCTTGAACGGTTGAAACAATGCCTGTATTTCATTAATTTAAAATAATTATTGTTACTGTAACTACTGTATTTACTGTAACGATTTTCAATATAAGACAAATCTCTATATCCAGGCTACAATTTTCTGTAACCACTTTTCTCAATAAAATACAGTATAAATTCGTCAGGAAACCACGGTGCATGAGCGTATCTCTCTTGAGTTTAACCTAAATTAAAAATTGTTATTTCTATTTTTTCCCATCGAATTTGAAATTTTACCTCTATCAATCATTTCTACCTTCGTCACCTCCATCAAAACCTTCCTTTTAATTTAGTTAATTATTCATATTAAGCGTCTTTCTCTATGGCTTCCCGATGGAGACAGTTTGTTCGTGCGGCCAAATATCAACTTAGATATAGATGGCCCTGGGAGTAAGTAAGTAAGTATTCATATTAAACTCTTCATTTCTATTTTCCCTAGCTCAACCCCCCTCAAAGGTTCAGCGGAACCATTTTGTTATGCCTTTGTCTGAATAAAATTATTATTGACTGATTGATTTCTTTCCAATAATAATTGAGCAGCGAAGCGAAACAGACAGAGAAAGAAAGAAAGAGAAACAAATAGAAGAAGGAAGAAAAGAGATAATGGAGTACCGGGATTGTTGATGAGTTGGAGCATTGCCTTACCTGGCAAAACTCTTAAAGGCGGCCGACTGCGGATTGATGCACAGCGGCACGCGCCGTGTGTTCAGCTGCTCCACTATGAACTTGTACATCTCCTCTGCAACAACCAATCACAATGCATTACAACAACAGTCAAACATACAAACAGACAAATCAGTAAACGAATTAATGTGAATCATTCATCTATTTGTTTATTCATTTCATACATAGAAAAGCTCACAGAGATAGTTCATTACAAGTTTATTCATAATACACTTAGTTTCTGTTAAAATACAGGAATTTTAACAACGATAATCCAAATCTTAAAAAAAATGCCAATCTTCTCAATGATCAATCTATTTATAGTAGTATTTTTCCAATTTGGCGGATGGCTAATGACTTTCATTCAACGTTTTCATGGTAACGGGTGATGTTCTGTTGATTTAACTATGTTTTTTTACATGTTATATACAGTAATTATGTGAAAAATTCAACATAAAATCACCCATAGAGACAAACGTTGAATGAAAGTCATTCGCCATCCGCTAAATTGAAAAAGTAATACTATACGCAGTATTCGATTGTCAAATTGTTCAGGTAGGTGTCAAACCCATGTCATCTGTCAACCTGGAAAGATGAGGGTGGCAAAGCCTCTGTACACAGTCACCAAGTAACCGTAATTATTAATATTGATTGCGTTTTTGTTGAATGAATGAATCTTCTCTGCAATAAATCAAGAAGATTCCAACCTGCAAGTTTACTTTATTACATAAAGTTTATACTTTATAGAGTATAAAGAGTGTATATTGTATAGTATAGAGTGTAAACATGTTTAGTATTTATGAGAGTTTAGATTGTGCAAGGTTGTGTTGTTATTTTGTACTTCATCGCTAAAATATATCTATCTATCAATCTATGTCTATAAATAAAATTATAAGAATGAGATGGTGTCTGTCTGTAGGTCTATGACGCCTAGAATACTTGGCTGATAAAGCTGAAATTTTGCACAAATATTGTCTGAATACCAAGGAATGTCATAGGCCTATTCACATATTACAATGATAGTTCTAAAGGATTTGAAATTCAGCTCTATACGTTGATAAGACAATGTTGAGATCAAAATCATATGTATTTTCAAACTTATTAGAGACTTTGTGATATTAATACCATATATGAACCTACCCGTAAGGGTCTCCCCACCGATAAAAAGCCATACGATAAAAAAACCCATCGATGTTAAAAGTATGATCTAGGATGATAAAAACACAGAGACGCCCCAATCCATCAAAAATGTATCCCAAATTTTCTATCAGTAATCTCATTTAACTTGGAAGAATATTTCTATCTATTATCTACCCTCATAATTTACATTTTTCGGGTGCTATGTCAAAGTTAATATGGAAAAATTAATATTGTGGGTTTTAAGTTTCTTAAACCTTTAAAATTCTCTCCAACAACGTGCACGCAGTGATATTTTCACACAAATATCCTCAATCTCAACGGGATTTCTGAGACCCCGCAGCGAAGCACGGGTGACCTGCTAGTAAGAGTTTATAGAGTGTGCAAGGTTGTGAAATAATGTTTTGTATAGCAAGATTCTTTTAAGATTGTATTTCAAGGAGGAGATGGAGAGACTGTGTTGCAGGGGACATGAGGGAAAAGGAGCTGACAGATGAAGAAGCCGGGGAGAGAATGGTGTGGAGGAGGAAGATACGGAATAGCGACCCCGAATAGGGAAAAGCTAAAGAAGAAGAAGAATAAGAAGAAGAATAAGAAGAAGAAGAAGAAGAAGAAGAAGAAGAAGAAGAAGAAGGCAAAGTTACCAGAAGAAGAAGAAGAAGAAGAAGAAGAAGAAGAAGAAGAAGAAGAAGAAGAAGAAGAAGAAAGAAGACAAACAATGAAGAAGAAGAAGAAGAAGAAGAAGAAGAAGAATAAGAACAATGATAGAAGAAGAAGAAGAAGAAGAAATAAGAAGAAGAAGAAGAATTAAGAAGAAGAAGAAGAAGAAGAAGAAGAAGAAGAAGAAGAAGAAGAAGAAGAAGAAGAAGAAGAAGAAGAAGAAGAAGAAGAAGAAGAAGAAGAAGAAGAAGAAGACAGAAGAAGAAGAAGAAGAAGAAGAAGAAGAAGAAGAAGAAGAAGAAGAAGAAGAAGAAGAAGAAGAAGAAGAAGAAGAAGAAGAAGAAGAAGAAGAAGAAGAAGAAGAAGAAGAAGAAGAAGAAGAAGAAGAAACAAATAAACAGAACAAGAAGAAGTTAAAATAAGAAGAAGAAGAAGTTCGTCGAAGAAGAAGAAACAGAAGAAGAACAAGAAGAAGAAGAAGAAGTTAAAGAAGAAGAAGCAAACAAACAAACAGAAGAAGAAGAAGAAGAAGAAGAAGAAGAAGACAGAAGAAGAAGAAGAAGAAACAAACAAAGAAGAAGAAGAAGAAGAAGAAGGTTTAAAGAAGAAGAAGAAGAAGAAGAAGAAGAAGAAGAAGAATGTTAAGAAGAAGAAGAAGAAGAAGAAGAAGAAGAAGAAGAAGAAGAAGAAGAAGAAGAAGAAGAAGAAGAAGAAGAAGAAGAAGAAGAAGAAGAAGAAGAGCGTAGCACCTACCTTTGACCTGTTGCACGCTGGTGAGCTTCTTCTCCCAGAGGTCGTCGAAGGCGTGCGGCGTCTTGGGCTCGAAGTCGGGCGTGAACTGGCGCAGCGCGTTGGCGTTGGTGTAGCAGCACTTGCACATGCACGAGTGGTAGCGCAGCCGGCCCTCGTCCAGGTAGGGATGCGCCAGCGCGTCCATCACCGTTATGCGCTTGTCCGGGTCGAACACCAGCATCTGATCGCAACAACAATTCAATGAACATTCAGAGTACAAAGAACTTCATAGACAACTAAAAGATAACCAAATCAGATAAGAATTAAATGAAAATATAGAAAACAAACAACTTCATAGACAACCGATATAAAGATAGAATACAGTACCAACATCTTCGTATAGGAAAGAATATTGTGGTTGGTCACATTATCAAATTAGTCCGATTCTTTTTTACTCGTGAATCGGACTAATTTGATTGTACGTTTATTGTATTTCTTTGCCTATGCAGATGTTGGTACTGCAAAACAACTTTAGACAGCAAATAATATATTAATTTACTCGTGAATCGGACTAATTTGATTATACGTTTATTGTATTTCTTTGCCTATGCAGATGTCGGTACAGAAAAACAACTTTAGACAGCAAATAATATAGTAGTATTTTTATAATTTGACAAATGGCAAATTATTGTTATTCAATAAACAGCTGATGTTACGCTCATCTTTGGCAGGATAGTCTAGGAGCAATCTGCGAGATCCATAATTTTTAGGTTAAGCGGGTCAAACATTGATTACGAATAAAAGCTTCATAACATGGTTGATTTTAATATATAATATTTATTGTATATTACTGTAATATACATATTGTTTCTATTCTAGTAAGATTCAGTCGTAGGGTTTTGGAGACAGACAATCGTGTAGATGCTGAATTTGTTATAATATTCGTAGTCATATTTTACATAGCTAGGGAGTAGGCCTATTTTTATACGAAATGTTGGGAGCATTGGAACAGATGACATCTTAGATCTCTGACCATTCTCGGCTAACTTTTTTTGTGCAACTACTGAATATCATCAAAATTTGACTGCAAATTAGACTACAAATATCATAAATTTGACTGCATGTCGTCAATTCTAGTGTGGAAACAATACTGAATATCAATAACATTAATAATTGATAATTAGACTGTTGAAAAATCTTAGAGTTGGTCTTAAAAAATTACAAAGAATTCATTTTTGATCGAAGAGTAAAATACAAACATTCAATAATTAAAATGTTGTCATCTCAGTTTTTATAGTTCTATGTTGATTTTGTTGTGACAATGAAATAGTCTACCTGACAGAGTAGATGCACAGCCTCGTGCGTGGCCTGCGAGGAGAGCGTGTAGAGGGCGGTGAGCGAGGGCGGCTTGACGCGCTGGCGCAGCATGTGCGTGCGTGCGCCCTCACACGCGTGACGCATGTCGTCCAGCGACGGAGTGCCTAGCAGGTCGGTGATTAGCTCCAACTAGAAATCGAATAAGACAATATTCAACAAATAGAAGAGAAAAAATTAATAAAATAAAATTAATAAAACAGACTATTGTTTGGCTAGATGTTTCATCATTTCAATTGAGTTCTTCACAACTAGAAGCGTCTGAAAGTGTTGATTTGAAGCGGCAAAAAGAGTTAAAAGCGTCGAAAGAGACATATAGCAGGATCCAATCAACTTGTCATGAATCAGCTGATCCAGAAATAATTAAACAGTGATTTCGACACAATAATCAAAAGGCTTGAACGTCTTAAAGACCTTTAAAGTCTTTAAAAGACCTTTTTAAAGAAGACCTTTCAAAGAATAACTTTTTAAAAGACCTTTTCAATAATCTGCGAGATTCAGCATTTGTAGGTTAAGTATTGTGATCATATGCTCGTCGATCACATGTTTTGTGACAAGTTAAACGGATCCTGCTGTACATGGTTCATCGATGTTACAGGTTGAATGGAAATAGCGAACCATCTATTGAAATGCAAGAAAGCCTGTCTTTCAAACAATCATATCTGAAAAACAATCACCTACAATACTCCAAAAAATATTGAAAGGAAGGATATGACGAAAAGAAGACAATATTGAACAAATAGAAGAGGAAAATTTAATGAAATAAAATGAATTGAATAGACTATTGATTGACTGGATGAAAACCGGAAAATACAGTTTAAAGCATAACCTCCTCTAATACATATTAGAGGAGGCTATTTTTAAAGTGTCAAAAGAGACATAGATGTCTCTTCTAAGTATAAATGATGGAAATAGCGTATAATCAAGACAGTGAAAAATGAGTGTAAGGTTTATCATTTATGTATAGGATTAAACCACAAAATATAGAGTTAGATTTATTGTTAAAAGCTGATTTGAACATTCTATACAGGGCGATCGATCATGAAAATTGAACATTTATTCAATTATGTTTGACAACTACTATTCGTTTTCCAGCTTGATTCATGAAAAAATGACTTCGCTCTTTCACATGTCGATGAATATGTTATTTTTATTACAGTATGATCTGAGATTGTTCAGAAATACATCAGTTACATATCGATCCAAAATTATTGTCGAACGATTAACCACTAAATCTGAACGGGATCTTATCAAACGCTACAGCTGCAACTGCTGCCACTACAAGACCCACGTGTAAACTTATGACTAAATAATTTTAGTTACAAATTTCGATCAATTATTAATATTTTAATATGGATAGGCCTATTATGTTATTTTTCACGAAATTCAGGATCTATTAAGTCAAACAAATTACCCCTGGATCAAGGACCCCCCTCTGGCGGGCCACTGTTCGTAACCTTCTATAAATAGTTTATTTACATAATTTTAGCTACATATTCAATTGATTAATTATTATTAAAATTTGATCAGTTATTGCTCAGTATCATTATCTGTTACATATTTCGATCTGTAACTATTGTCAACAGGGTAACCAAAATCTTCTCAGGGCGATCTTTCGGACACATAATGTTACCTTCAATATTAATTCCTTACAAAGTTCATCTTCCCCATCTAGACTACCTAAATAACTATAGTTACAAAACAGATTATTTAGTCGCAAACCCATATTGACTTTAGAGTTACCTATGTCTCTTCAGGGGGATCTTACGGAACCTGCAGTGTACCACAGGTTACCTTCTAGCAAAGACAATTAGAATACTTATATAGAATACTTATAATAGTTTCCTATCGTCTTTGCTATAGTCTATGTGTTAAAAGTTTCGTGCTCCAAATTTTTATCAAAATTCAATATTTTTCGATCTTCAATAAGTGTTCTGTGCAGTGTTTTAGTGTTATGTATTTTTCGGACTTCATAAAATCAAAAAATAAATTTTTTTTAATGCTGATGTCTGTTTTCTAAGTGAAAACAAACTTTCACCATGTTCCCTATCAAGGGATAATTGGTTATGTTGGTGAAGTGGAACAACCCTACTCGGGTCTCCCCACTATTAAAAGCCATACGCTAAATAAATAAATAAATAAATCGTCTTTGCTTCTGGTAATTCATTACATAAGTTATCTTCCAACAGAGTACTATGTTGTGGGTTAAGTGGAAGAGGGGGCTTGTATGCCTCAACTTCGCCCACAGCACTTTTGTAATGTGAAAGTGAAAAATAAAGTCATTTATCTATCTATCTATCTACTATTACTAGAGTACTATTTCATTTTAGGCTACGGTACTATCCTTCAAGATTTCTTCTACTATATTACTGCAGAAGTAGGACTACAGAGTAGCCTACTACAGTACCATCAGACTACATTAATATAGTTACAAATCAAAATGAAATCGTGAGTGGTGGGGCGAACCGACCTGCTGGACAGGACTCTGCGCCTGAAAGAGGATGCGCCGTCCGAGCAGTTCGCCGAAAATGCAGCCGACGCTCCACACATCGACGGCGGCGCTGTAGTGGCGGGCGCCCATCAGAATTTCCGGCGCCCTGTAGTACTGTGTCACCACCTCCTGCGTCATCTTCTTGCACTGGTCCGGCTCCTCCACTCTGGCTAGGCCAAAGTCGCAGATCTAAACACAACACAACAATCAATCAAATTTATTGCCTTCAAAAACAATTCAAATACAAAAAACAATACATAATGTAGTACTTGAAATTAGGACAGAAAATTAGAAAGTAGAAGAATTTAATTTTTTTATATTATTAAGCTGTCTGTTAAGCGACTGAAAAACCGGGCAATAGTCTTTGTATTTTTTGTTTGTCTTCTGATAGGAACTCTTTCCTCTTCTACAGGCTTCTGCCTGTGCAATGGGTCTTTCTAGACTCAGCACACGAATAAAAAATCAATCAATCAAAAATCTGCCCATAAGAGGAAATTCTTCATACAATCTAGGCCTATGTGTTTTTATTGCTGTAATGTATTTTATGAAGAAATAAAATTCAATTTCAATTTCAATTTCAAGCCTTACCAATAAAACCTTGGATTGTGTAACGAGTAACAAAAAACGATAAACAGAAAAACGATACATCTTATACATTAAAAAAGAAAAAGCATATTTACTATCATCATCATCATCATATCGTGTCCAAGCAAAACTCTTTTTTTTTATTATTATTATATTTTATATTTTAAAACAAGTCTCTGCGCGTTATCATTTGCTAACAGAACATCTTCAAAAGTACATGTAAAATTATTTTGTGGGCAAAGCAACAGATGCCCTATTGTCTGAATATTGCCACAATCACACTTGTCATCTTCAGAGTAGCCCCATTTGCAAAGGTTGGCCCTGGATCTACTCATCATACACCGCATTCTATTTATGGATTTGAAATAAGGAAGTTCAAATCAGCACCTTGTGGTAGGTCTTCTTTGGTGGGGAGAAGATTTGAGGGATTTACTATTTACATATTTACTATTACTAGATAGTATTTCTATAAATGAATAAATAGATTATAGGTAGGCAACATCGACAGAGAACTCCAAAATACACAACAAAATTGATACAGTTATAAAAAGCGAAGATTTACTGGAATTCAACATGAAAAAAATATTGCAATAATCCATCAACTCAGGCCAGTCAAATTTCGTACACAACACGATACAGTAGCTAGACACAAAGTACAGTTTATAGGCTACAGTAGACTCAATGTACAGAGAGTTTCTCTCTCTCACTCTCTCTTCTCTGTTTTGTATCAATATTAATCTATTGTTTCTCATAATAATCTATTCTTTCTCGTAATTGTAGTTTTATCTTTTTGTGTACTCGTATTTCAGAATTTGTTTGTCAACTTAATTCAATAAAAATCATTGATTAGTAAAAATAAAAATGAGAATAATATGGTGTAAGTGTAATATTCATTCAGTTTGTAACTTAGAATAATTGTATAGGAGGGTTGAGTGTAAGAGGGGGCCAGCTGCGCCTCAACTTCGCCCTTCAAGTAAAAATAGGGGCAGCGATTCAATTTAATCCAATTCAATAAAAATCATTGATTAGTAAAAATAAAAATGAGAATAATATTCGGTGTAAGTGTAATATTCATTCAGCTAGTAAACTCGGTCTAAACACTGCGTTCTTCCTTATATTTTATTGCTTACGTCAATGAAATAAGCCTGGTTAACGCGTTATCAATCTCATAATTATTTTTATGTGTAATTACCGGAACCAATGCAACCAGATCCCTATTGAACACAATAAATACAATCATCTTAGATCAGGTAAATTCAAATGGCTTTCCGTGCAATCGGCCTTCTAATGTTTTAATTGTGTTGTAATAATTGGTCTGGAGTTTACCGCTTCCTCTAAAAATAGATAAAGATAACCGTCAGAAAAATTTCAAAAATGTTACAAAACAATCCAATCTGTCTGTTACTCTGTAAACTAGCGATAACTTTCCTAGATTGCTATTCCTCAACTTTCTTGGCTTAGAACTCACACACAACAGTTTATCGTATTGTATTGAATTGAAATTACCTTTAGAACACAATTGCTGTTGACCAAGAGATTGCCAGGTTTGATGTCTCTGTGTAGAATTCTGGCTGAATGAAGGTACTTCAGGCCTGCACAAAGATAAAAATATTATATTAAAATAATGAGAATTAACAAGAAACAATAGATAATAAAAATTAGTCTAGTATCTAGTACTGATGATTTTCCACGAATCTGTTACTTGATCACTTTGATGATACAATATGATTTAAAAATATAAATATAATATTACTTCCTCCTTATTCACTACAAGTTATTCATTTAATGAACTTTTGATCCATTTGGTCTATGAAACTCTCTTCCCTTATTCATAACCAATCATATCTATTTCATTTTATCTCATTATTTTGTCCTCCATTCTTAAAAAAAAAAAAATAAAAACATAAGATTTGCTTCTTAATAATAAAAAGCTTTAGAACTTTTATCCTAAAAGTTTCAAAAAGAATCCAATGAATTCCAATAAATCGACAATACGCAATATGTTTCTCAGACCTTTATCTTCAATAAGAACTTTCCACACAACCGTTATTCAAACTTAAATTTGACGTCAGTTTGTGTTGAGATAATAATTCAGATGTCTGGCAATGAACAAATAGAGCTTATCTCAAACACATTAGACAATCAATTGAAAAATTTTAACAGGAAAACAATTCCGACAAAATTGATATTACAGCAAATGGACTGTTCATCATAACATTCTAACAAAACATAACTGAAATAATAAAGTTATTCCTTCATTATTACTTTAAACAAACGAAATTTAATTTGAATTATAGGAACTAGAGTTGACCATATTATCCAGTACTTGTAGTAAACTTGAATAATTGTAAGGATAAGAAGAACGTTTTAAAAGGATGGGGAACGTTAAATTCCCCATCATGTAATCAATATTTTCTAGCCTTTAATAACTGGGGAATAATTCCTACAAAATTTACAATATAGCAGATGGGCAAAACTCATGGCATTTCAGCAATATACAACTGTAAAGGTAATACAAATTTATAATGAAAACACTTGGATGTCGTCAAATATGACTTTCTATTAGAGAAATTCACAAACATTTTTCATCATCATTGTGCCATCTTCAGTGTACTAACAAACTCAGTTTCTCCAATTAAGAGTTTCTTAGTACACTGAAGATGGCACAATGATGCTGAAACATTTTGTGAATTTCTCTAATAAAAGGTGATATTTGACATCCTAGTGTTTTCATTATGTATTATAAATATCACATCTCACCAGACACTGTGTCAGGAGTAACACAAATTCTTCTCCATTATACTACATATTATCATTCAACCCATCTTTTCTGTAGATTCCATCAGCGTTCAAAATAGCAACAGAATTCACCCCTTCCCTCACTGAAAGTACAATATTTCCGATCAAAGTATTTCACAACAGTAACTAATCTTCCACCTTTGAGAAAAAAGCGCATGCTGCCACCTATTTGCGGGAAATTGCAAGGAAAATCCGATTTTCTTGGCGGGCGGTGGTTTTCCCATTCAATCATCGCTTCAGCGAGGAAAACTGAAGCGATTTTCTTCTGGCTGCGCCTCATTTTCTCAACTATTTTCCTGTTACACTTTTCGGGGAATTTCCTATAACCTACAACGCCCTTTTAAGATACTTTTATCATGGAATTAGGGCAATAAGAATGAGATTTGGTAAATTGGTTTATGCTCTTACCAAGACTAAATATATTATATTTTATGGGTTGCATATTTATTGCACTTTGCATCAATTTATGTAAACATTTTTATTGAGTTTTAAATGTTCAATTTTCTGTTTTTGAATTAATTGCTTGAAATGCTATACTTGATTCTTTCTAAATGCTCATTCATGAATAAAATCTAAAATAGAATAGAATTTATTTGTTATGAGTAAATAAATAAATACATGGACATGCACATCGTCAGTTTGCATTGCAAAAGCATTCACAAATTCAGTCGAAATAGAATTACAAATATAAAAAATTCAAATAAAAGAAAAAGTGATCTATTCTATTAATCACTTGCCAAATCTAAACTTCCTTCACTATCATAATCATCCATAAAAAATTACCAGGTTAACGCAAACAACAAAATAATGCTCCCAATAACAGCATATTCAGTACTGTAGTTCATTACTGATTTGTATCTGAGTTACCGGTATCAAATAGGTTTAAATTGATACAGAGCTCACGCTATTGGACAATGGTAAGTAAAATTCATTATCATCATCATCATCATCATGATCATGTTCATGATCATGATCATCATCATCATCATCATCATCCTCATCATCATCATCATCATCATCATCATCTCTAACAGACTAATTAATTACTGTCTCCTAATGTAATAATAATGCTCCCTTAACTACATACAATATGTATACACTGTCATGCAAGTATTTGTAACCCAATAACAATAATATACATAATTCAGTACACTGAGCCAGTAACTGGGTCAATGAAGCATTTACCATGTAGCCTATGTGTGTTAGCTTCTCTGTTAGCTAAAGTTTGATTCTACTGTATTATGCATAATAACCGATTATAGCCAAAACCAATAGATTTGCCAAAATTATAATATGTGTATGTGATAAGCAAATCGCACATATTCAATTCAAAATGTATTTATTTAATTTCACGAATTCATAAATATAGAAATAATATAAATTCATTGTACCTTTCATTACAACCTTGTACCTGGGTAATGGGAAGGAGGATAATGATAATGATGATGAGAGATAGACTTACAGCTCTAGGTGGGTTCCTAACCACCGGGAAGCGATTTTCATGCTCATATTGAAACTAGTGGACCAGTTATACATTAAAAAAGTTATTTTAATAAATTATTACTATATACTGTAATCTGTAATATATAAATATATAAATTACTGTATTAAATTATATTCAATCATTTCAAACGGTTTATTATCATTAGAGTGCTCACCTCTCAAGATTTGGTAGAGAAAGACCTTGATGTGATCTGCAGATAGGTGCTGAGGCGAAACAATGATTTTGTGTAGATCGCTTTGTAGTAGTTCGGTGATGACATAACTGTGAAAAAACTAGTCAAGGAAAACACTGGAAACATTTTTGAAAATCACCATAAAATGCGAATCAATTGATATTTTCATTTATTTGTACATTTTGAAGAGATTTTGATGTTGTATGCTACTATGTAAAATTTCAATTTATTTGTGGAATTTGAGGAATGCCATAATAGGATGAAAATAAAACATTGAAATTTTGGACACACCAAACTTTTATTTCATTTCAATGATGGAGAAGATTACTTTAATGAGTAGCTTAATTCAATATTTGGGTTCCCTTATGGAATAAAATTCACACAAAAACGACAGGAATTAAGTAAATAATTAATTTGAACAAAACATTTAATAAGTAATATTAAAAAGTTTTTGTCAGTTATGGAACAATACATTCTACAATGATTTCGACAGGAAAGTTTTCTAAAATTTGACTTTGGTACTACTCAATTCAGTCAGTAATTGTCAAGATATTTGGGTTACAAGATGCAACAACTTCAAGACTTTTAACTAAAAAAATTCTATCACCAATCAACCTCTGATAGAACAAGTTAGGCAGCTCGTACACCGGAGCAATAAGCAATAAGCAACATTTGGATCGTCTACTCTATAGAAACAAATAGTCCAATGCACACCTAAAGCAGCTGTTTCGGTGTGCATTGAACTATTGGTTTGTATAGAGTAGACAATCATATGATCCATATGTTGCTAGTTGCCTATCCCCGGTCGTACACCGGAGCAATAAGCAATATTCAGTTAGTAATATTGTCAAGATATTTAGGTTACAAGATGCAACAACTTCAAGTCTTTTATTAACTCCACAAAACTAAAAAAATTATACTGTATCACCAATCAACCTATGATAGAACAAGTTAGTCTAAACAAGTTAATCATCAATTAACTTCTGATAGAAGACGGTGACCTTAACACCAGTACACCAGTTAGTCAAGACAAGCCAAGACGAGATTAGTCACGTTTAGTCACAGTACTTCACATAGATGCTTATGAAGCAACACACACCGATTAGTCATTGCATCGGTGTATAAGTATGTGAATTACTGTGACTAAACGTGAGTAATATTAAAAAGTTTTTGTTAGTTTGGTGATAGACTTTGGTACTACTCAATTCAGTCAGTAATTGTCAAGATATTTGGGTTACAAGATGCAACAACTTCAAGTCTTTTAACTAAAAAAATTCTATCACCAATCAACTTCTGATAGAACAAAATAGGCTAAACAAGTTCGGCTAAACAAGTTCATCATCAATTAACTTCTGATAGAAAAAGGTGCACTTAACTAGTTCAACAATTTGATGAAACAAAACTGGATAAACTTCTGATCAAAATCATAGATAAATATCTGATAAAACATCAATCAACTTCTGATCAACGTTTTCGTGCCAAACAATCTTTACAAGCTGATCACCGATCATCGATCAGCTTTTTACAAGCAAATAGAACAACTGAACAATCACCATTAACCTCCGATCAATATTCAACCGACCACACTGATCGTCGATCAACCACAGATCACGAGACACATCACAGAGCGTGACCACAAATCAGCAATCACAACATAACTCCCGATTAGCAGCGTCATATTACCATCGATCAGACTACAAGTAACGATCGTCAAAACGGTATTTACGATTGGGGAAGGGGAGGGGGGTTGATTGAAGGCGATGGTACTCAACCCCCTTTCCAAAACCGCAGGGGGTACCAAGTTATGGATGAAATAATGGAGAGAGCTCTTGAGACCAGAGAGTAAGTGTCAGAGAGAGAAAGAGAGAGAGAAAGCTAGAAGCACTTATGGAGTAATTGGCTGTACTGGCTCTAGGCTATATTATAATACTGTACAGCACAGATCCTCCATGAAGGGGAGTCTACTACAGCTCCATTCTCCTTCTGGTGGTACCTCAGTTGACAAACCTCAGCCCCCTCCACAACTGCAACCCAGGGGGGGGGGAACCTCTCTACGACATGAATCTGTAATCTAACCCCCTCTACCCCCTCCCAAACACTACCAACGCAAATGATAGTCCTGATATGAGAACATTGAGGTCTCAAAGTGCAACACAGGATATACGTCATGCCATAGACTAACTATACAAAGAGTTAGTACATAGAGTTAGTCTATGGTTACGCATAGATCTCTCCTAATACCTTGTTAATCAACTATCATGGAATCTAAAATAATAAGAATTAGTCTAGAATTTTAAATTTTATCTTAGAATTTGTCTGAAAGGCCAATTTTATAAAATTTCTTGAGAGTTAACATGAATAAAGCGAAGTGTTTATTTTGTTTATCTATTCGTACTGTCATGTATTGAAACTATCAAGAATTTGTCTAAAACTTCAAATTTCAATTCAAGAATTATTTGTCAATTTTATGAAAATTTATGAGAGTTACCGCAAATAAAGCAAACAGGTCATTCATTATTTTGTTCATATATTGGAAATATTGAGAATTTCTCTGAAATTACAAATTTTTCTCCAAGAATGTGCTAAAATTATGATTTGATGAAAATTTCGTAGTAGTTAGCAATGATAAAGTTGTGATATTCAAGTAGTAAAGCAGAGTGGTAAACTTCTCACGTTTTGCTCCAAGCCCTGGGTAGGACGTTGACTGCATGAGTCAGAAATTCAAGAGAAGAGAGAAAAAAAGGAAGATTGAGAGAGAGAGAGAGAGAGAGATAGAAAGAGGTATGACCGGAAATTCTTCAGCCATTCTTTGCCAAAGAATGTTTTCCGGTCCACACGTGATGGTCAGTGTACTTTTGCGAAATTTATGTCAGGAATAATAATACAGACAGGAAAACACAATCAATAAATGAATCACGTGTAAAATTAAATCAATGATAATGTATGTAATCAATGAAGTGATGTGTTTGTCACATCTCGACCTACACCAACACCTACACCTACACCTCCTCGACATAAGTGTACCCTAAACATGTGATCACCGTTGATCAATTATTCATTATTGCGTAACTCACTTATGACTGACTCTAGTCTAGTAACAAAAGACCTCAAAAAAGTATCATCTATTCTATTTAGTAGTAGTAATTTTCATAGCTAATGATACATAGTTGCATCATCTTGCAAAGGCACCTAAACTGAAAATGAATCATCTCATTGCAGCTTTTTAAAAAGTTCAAATAAGAATTTATTAACTATGATTTATATTAGATGAATTCTTATAATGTATAGGCTACCTTAAAAATTGAAAAAAGTTGTAATGAATGTACACGGGCCTGTTTCATAAAAATTGAGAGTCCCGTAATACAGGAAAAATGTAAACATACACTGAACTTATAAGCTTATTGCATAATATTCACGTTTTGTGTAAAGCTAGGCGTACACCGGTTAGTCAAGACAAGACAAGACGAGATTAGTCACAGTAATTCACATAGTTGCTTATGAAGCAGCACACACCGATGCCATGACTAATCGGTGTGTGTTGCTCCATAAGCAACTATGTGAAGTACTGTGACTAAACGTGACTAATCTCGTCTTGTCTTGTCTTGCCTAACTGGTGTACGCCTAGCTTAAGAACGCCTTCTTATGAAGCCTGTATTACCTGTATCACCTGTATTATAAAGCTTCTAAATTCTCATGAAACAGGCCCCTGTAGTAGATAGATACTATTCCAGCTATTTCCGCCGATGCTTCCAACCTCCCTCTCACATGATGCTGGGTTCAATCATTGGACGAAAACCTCATCAAAAACCAAACAAAAAGAAAAGAATCTCGGAATGCAGGCAACTGCAACCGAAGCTGACGAATACCATCAAGACGAAAAACCTAGCTTTGGTCCCACACCGGTCTATATAGACCGGTACAACGAGCAAAAAACCCATCGCGGTAACCGCCCCACTAAATTACATAGCAAGCCGTGGACTGGCCCCTGGGCATCCAACTCACACTGTATATAGTGTATAGCACTGAACTGAATGTATTATTATATTATAGATCACAAACAATTCTATCTAAGAATATAGTAATAAAAGTATAAGTATTATAAAATTAAAAGTAGTGTCTCTAAGTATATATACAATAAACAGAATAGTGTTGTGAAATGTTTATGATGAAGTATTGTACACATCATTATACATTATATTTTGTGTTATAAACTGAATAGTGTTGTGCAATGGGAAATATTTCCTAGGAAATATACCCGGCGATGACCAAATAAGCATACCACGCTTCGCCACGGACCATAAATTCCATGGAAAAATTCCATCAATAAGAATGACCTTGAATCGAACCAAGTAATAGGATCGCAGGCTTTAGAATAGAATAGAAATAGACAAAACTAAAAACTTTTAAACCCGAAAATTGGAGCAAACCCCTCAACGTGGAATATCAACAGGTCTTCACTAGTCTGCATGCATACTTCACAGAGGCATTTATAAGACATGTTCATTGTTCAGTGGTGTACAAGTGGAAAATACATATATAGACAGGAAAAAGGAGAAGAAAATGAATTAGAAGAAGAAGAACAACAACAAGGGTTGTGACGTTGAGAAGAAGAACAAGAGAAAGAGCGAGGAAAAGTATGACGTTGTGAAGAAAAAGAAGAGGGGGCGACAAAAGTCGACTTAAATTACACGTGATGGGGGAGGACCATCCATCCCGGGTTGTCGCATGCTGTATTGCACGTGGCTGATTGCAATTAGAAGAGAGAGGGTTGAGGGTAGCACTTGTGTCTGTGTTAGTGTGTATTTCAGAGTCTGTATTACAGTACTTGCGTCAGTATTAGTGAACTGCTGTTTGTGTTTGTGTACTTGCGCCTGTGTGAGTGTATTTGCGTCTGTGTTAGTGAGTATTTGGGTCTATATACTTGTATACTTTGTGTCTGTATACTTTATGTTGTGTACTTGCGCCTTTATAAGTGTATTCATAGCTGTGTGAATGTATATTTGTATCTGTGATAGTGTACTTGCGTTTGTTTTTGAGTACCTGTGTTAGTGAGCTTGTGTCGGTGTTAGTATACCTACTTCTGTGTAATGTAGTTTTTTCATATCTATGTGGTGGTTTAGACATGGACTATTATAACTCAACAAACTATGGATTTCTAGTGATTGGGTACCTTTACCTTACCTAAACATCTGTTGAATACAGGCTATTTTACTTGATACAATTTTATTAAAAATGTGTTCGTGACTTCGTGTATATCAGCTGTTTCGGTAATAATTCAACAGTGACTTCGACACAATAATCACCTTTAAAGTCTAACACAATAAAGACCTTTAAAGTCTTTAAAAGACCTTTTTAAAGAAGACCTTTCAAAGAATAACTTTTTAAAATACCTTTCCAATAATCTGCGAGATTCAGCATTTGTAGGTTAAGTATTGTGATATTGCTCGTTAAAATCATATGTTTTCTGACAAGTTAAAAGGATCCTGCTATACATACTTTACATACTGTAGATACGGCTAGTATTCGTGTTTATGAATAGAACAGCATACTTGCATCTGTGTTAATGTCAATTCATATCAGCTGAGCTGTGTGTTGGTGTGAGTGTATGTAATAAGGGAGTACTCTGTACAGTTAGAGGGGGTCTATCACCTCCCCCAACCCCACCCAAAACTGACATTACTTGGACGCCAGTTACCACCCCCCTTCCACCCCTAACAAACAGGGGACAACTACCAAGCCGTCGCCTTGGCAACCAGGGTCGATTGTGGCATCACCCCCACCCCCACAACTTACCCTAGTTCTGTTGTGTGTTGTACCCCGAGGGTGTGTCCCCCCCTCGACCCCTTGCCACCCACAGAGCTTACAAGTTTCAAGTTTTGAATGTGGCGCGGTTTCGTACCGAGTTTACTGTACAGTAGCTGCTTCCAACTGCAAGGAAACTCGTTGAAAAGAGAAGAAGGAGAAGAGAACGAGGTTGAAGTAAAGAAGAAGAAATGAAAAGAAGGAAGAAAGAAGAAGGATTGAAGAAGAAAGAGAGGAAGAAGAAAGAAGGAAAGAAGGAGGAATGAAGAGGAGGAAAAAAGAACAAATAGAGAGGGAAAGGGAAAAGAAAAGAAGAAAATAATAAGGAATGAAGACGAGGAAAAAAGAAGAAATGAAGAAGGAATGAAGAGGAAGAAGAAAGAAGAGGGGTGAAGAAGAGAAAGAGAATGAACGGGTAGGAGAAGTACAAACAGAAGAAGAAAGAGGCAGTAGAAGATTTAATCAAAGTAGATTGATTAAAGGGAGAAAAAGAGGCAGAAAAAATAAGGGTTGAAAAGAGATGGTGTGATAAGAATAGATTGAGAAGAAAGTACAGATTGAAAAGAAAGAACAGATTGAGTCGTTTATGAAGAAGATAGAAGTAGAAAGAAAGGTGAGTGCAAGAAGAGGCAGTAGAAGAGGAAGAAGAATCAGAGAGAAAGGAGAAGAAGAAGCAGTGAGAAAGGAGAAGAAGAAGAGAAGATAACGAGAAGAAGAAGAAGAAGAAGAAGAAGAAGAAGAAGAAGAAGAAGAAGAAGAAGTAGAAGAAGAAAAAAATAAGAGGGATGATAAGCGCGAAGTGAAGAAGAGGGAAGTTATGAAGAAGATGTAATCGAGTTCAGCTATTCCTCTTCGCCTCTACTTCTTTATTTTTCTTCTCCAAGTATTCTTCTTTCTTCTTTTCTGTTCTTTTTCTTCTTTCACTTCAACTGCTTCTCATTCTTTTTCTCCAACTTAATAATGCGTTTTCTCCTTCTTCAACATAGACGCTCTAGAACTCAATCACTATTCACGTGTTGAGCCACGTTCTTCCAGTTTACTAATACAGTATCAGCTTCAAGTTGCAACAATTTAAAACTTTTTATTCAATAAAATTTTCTAATCAATACTGTATTTGAAATTTTGTTAATTATGAAACTATAAATGATTGACTCCAACTTTTCCCCATACATTTTGAACATTCATCCCTAATACAACCCACATTTCCAAATACAGTGAAACAATGAATTCATCCAAATCCGACTTTCTTCCTTGCAACTTGACTGCAGTGCCAAACATACAGAAGAATATAACTTGAATTATCTCCAAATGCCAGCAGCACAACATGGCTTTATTGTACGCAGCCAGCAGCAATGACACGCCATAAAACGATAAAACCGCAAAATGACGCAACTCGGACTGAAAACAGGAGGAGGGGGATGGAAACGCCTCCTTAAATCCTTCTTCATTTAAATCTTCTCGTTTTTCTTCTTGGTTTTGAAAATTTTCTCCTTCTTCTTCTTTCTGTTCATTTTAATCTTCTTCTACTGCCTATTTCCTTTCTTCTTCTTCACCTCTTCCCCTTTTTGAACGGCGACTTCTTATTTTTTCTACTGTCTCTTTTTCTTCTTCATCTTCTTTTGCATTTTCTTCTTCTTCTGCATTATTTTATTCTTCTTCTCCATCTTCATCTTCTTATTTTTTCTTCATCATCTTCTTCATCTCCATCTTTTTCTTCTTCTTCTTCTTCTCCTTCTACTACTCCCTTTACTTCAACAGTTTTTCTCTACTTCCTCTTCTCCTTCTCCTTCAACTGGCTGTTTTTCTTCTTCTTCGTCTCATTCTCCTGCTTCTTCTATTGTCTCTACTTCTTCCTCTTCTTCTTGTTGTTTTCGTCGTTTTTCTTCTTCTTCCTCCTCCTCTTCTCTTCTCTTCTTTATCATCCTCAAACCTTTCATCACTGTCATTATTATCATTATTATTATATTCTTCACTTTTATTAATTCCAGTTCATCTCTTGCTACTCCACCTTCATTACATTATTTTTCCATCTACTGCTTCTCCACTTTCATTTTCTCTTTCCTTCATCTTCCATTTTCATCTCCTACGAATGTGAATCACTCCATAAATGTGATAGCTTAAAAAACTATAAACGAATCGAGCCAACAAGAATGTCCCAAATCAGTGACGATTTAAAAATCGCCTTTCAAACTAATTCACATGTACTTGAATGGGACGCTTCACACAGCTGATGAGCATAGTTGCCCGGGACATTGAACTCCATCGGCGCAATGTGAAGGCCGTTCGTTGCAGTCAAGTCCTCGTGGTCATCTTCTTCTCTTCTTCTTCCTCCTTCTTCTTTTCTTCATCATAAATTTCCCTCCCACCTCCCACATCCTCCAACAACTTGTACCTGTTCTTCAACTCTTTTTGTCTTTTTATTCACTTTTTTCTATCAACTGCAGACTACAAAGCACTACGCGACTGCACAACCCATCAGCCTTTCCTTTCTTTCTTTGTTCTTTTCGTTTCTATCTTTATCTTCTTCTTCTTCTTCTTCTTCTTCTTCTTCTTCTTCTTCTTCTTCTTCATCTTCTTCTTCTTTTTCTTCTGATGCTGCTGCTACTTCTCCGAATGATTATTCAAGACATTGTCGGCAATAATTGGAATTCCATTCTCATCCAATTTCCAGCAGATTCCTCAAACCCCAACATCCAACTTGATACATTCAAAAAGTATTGTTTTTGTTCAACTAAAAAAAATGTGAGTTTCGTTCTCACTCATGAATGGACATCGAAATGTTCAAAATTCGCCGATTCTTGTGGATAAATCGCCATCATTACATCGCTTCTAATATTCATATCCTTGAACAATCAAAGAGGCACCCCGGTTTTACGTAGCTCAAGGTACCGAGAAATAAATTCGTTGTATGGACGTATTCGTAAACACGGGTTGGCAACAATATACACTGCACTGAGTGTTCTGTACATTTCAAGGAGATTTGAAATAATAACGTTAAATCGAGATATTCGCTAAGTCGGGGTTCGTAAAACCAAGGTTCCACTGTGGTAAGATAAAATACTACAATAATTATCGCTTATAAATTATAACTATCGTAATCAAGAATCTATGAAGGAATATTCTATTGTCAACATGAGTAAAATAATTAAATCCCAACCACTTTATCTCACTCACACTCTCTCACACCTAATATAATCCTGTCTCTGTCAATCATCATGTCAACATGTTCTATCCATCTAAGCCTAGGTATCCGTCCATCCATCTCATATCAATATGTATATCAATCATATCAATCTATATCTGGATATCTATCTAGGTATCACATCCTCCTCACAATCCCTTTCTCCCCCACCTCACCCAATCCTCTCTGGCTTTCAATCACTCTCTCTCTCTCACACACACACACAAACTTCCCCTATTCCCCCGATCATACCGTGGCATGACAACAAAGCACAAAGCATCACTTTGTTAACATAGTATGTAGGGGACGGACTTAGGTGAAGCACAGCACGTCATGTCTAGTCTAAGCACCGTGCTTAGTGCTTAGTTAAGCGGCCGAGGCATTTATAGCATTGTCACATAGACATGCGTGAGTGGAGTAACACACGTACACTACATGCATAGAGGGTAGCATGAGACATAAGGGTTACTGAGACCTGAGAGTGATATGAACGTGCATAGATATAATAATACTGTACTTCAGAGTGAGAAGTGTCCAGCATAAATATTCCAGTCAATGAAGGATTTTTGACGCAACAAGTTGGACAAACAAGATACGTTCAGTTGTACATCCTCAATAAGTCCCTACCTCAAAAAAGTACACACACCTTAGACATGGACTATTATAACGCAGTAAACAATGATATGAATGTCGAATGTTTCAACTGTTCAAGAAAACTATATCTGTATACAACTGTATCTACATGAAACGGGAGAGTTTGGACATATAAATGTCCATTCTTGGAAAAGGACATGCAAGGACATCCTTCCCATCCAGAGAGAGAGCGAGAGAGATCGGATTATTTACTTTATTTTTGTAGATAAGAAAATATTTCTCTAGATTATGATTAGTTGTAAAAATTTGCAAGTATGCCATTTAAAGAAACGGAGGATCAAACCACCCCACAGAGAGAGAGGGGAGGAATAGAATAGAGCATTAGAAAGAGAGGGTGAATGATCCATGAATCCATGACGCATTGCACAAATGCAGTTCACAGTGCAACATACGGTGCAAACTGCATACAGATTTCAGACTGGATGCACGCAGCTGCATCTCCCTTTAACATCACCCCTCTTGGCATGATATTAAAGGGGTTAGGGGCGCAAGCACGTGTATCGCTCATGTATGGCTCACACACTATTCATCCCCAAATACGGAGGGGGAAGAGGAGAAGCATGAGTAGGTGGAGGAGGAAGAGGAGTGGGGACGAAGGATGACACCCCATTGCGTTTCAACCCCTCACAGTACATCTCCCACCCTCAATACAACATAGCTGACATGCATTCGAATCCAATTGAGCATCGGTAATAGCGATTCCCAACGATTTCTATAGATCGAAAAGTTGTACCTAGGCAAAAATCTCGTTGGTTTCCTATGTGACTTACTAACTGTTATCTATAACAAAGTTCGAGTTTTGTACTGTTCATTACGTTTATCAAGACAAGATGAGATTATTCCGTTTAGTACAGTAACCTTGATTATGAAGCAGCACACAACAATGCAATGAGTAATTGGTGTATGTTGCTCAAGGACTATGTAATACTGACTAAATGTGACTAATTCGTCTTGTTTTGTCTTATTTATGTGCCTTGAAAAAACCTAATTTACAACTTGATTGAGTAAGTTAATAACAATAATATATTTATATTTTTGGCATCTGTTGAGGGTTTCATTATGGTCTAAGTTTTACAACAGATATAGGACAAGGTTTAGGTGGTTATTGTCAAAAAACATATTGTATTAATTCCCCTAAAAATCAATAATCATACAGTAACAATAATTCATTGCAAATAACCTACGCGATGGCAGAAAAAATGACTGTTTTCATTTGACCCAATTAGTTGAAATCAAACCTACCACACCTCCACACAACGAAAAAAACTTCTAAACTAACCTACTCAATTGACAAAACCCATATAGATTCTCCCCGAAAATCAATAATATAGTAACAATTGTTAGCAACAAGAAAAAGAGAACGTAATGCCAAAAGAGAAAAGACTAATGAAAACCCCGAGAACTATTTCATTACAAAAAAAACCCTAAATCATTTTATTGCAAAACCAAGACAATGTCAAAAATTAAAAAAAAATACTCATAAAAGTCCAGGGAACAAACTGAGCGGAAAACAATGAAAATTATTCAGAAGACGATAACCCAAGATCCCGTTCTGACATACCGTATCATCATCATCGGCATCATCATCGTCTTGAACTCAGCTCTCAGTTCCGCGTTATTTTTGCGTACGTCAAGGTCGCTGTGACGGCTAATTTAAATGCGTCTATGATGTTGTTTGTTTTATTGTCGTCTAGCCAGTTATTTCTCTCATTTTCTTACCGCTATTTCGAATGAATAGTCTCTCTACTACATACTAGACTACTTCTAGGCTACACTCAATACTCGTTTAATAGTTTCTGAAACGTTGTGTTTGATAACAGCACAAGATTATTGCTTTTTAATTTCGTTTCGAGATTAGAGAATCTAGACTTTTTTGAATCGAGGAGCTAAATTAATTTACAGTCAACTAGTAAACTGGAACTGCAACACATCAACACTATCCTCGAAAACGTTTACATCAAATGAATCTGAAAACATGAGAAATTGAAGTTTTAAAACAGAATGAGTGCAACATAAATCTTAGGCTAGGCGTACACCGGTTAGTCAAGACAAGACGAGATTAGTCACGTTTAGTCACAAAGTTGCTTATGAAGCAACGCACACCGATTAGTCATTGTATCAGTGTGTGCTGCTTCATAAGCAACTATGTGAATTACTGTGACTAAACGTGACTAATCTCGTCTTGTCTTGACTAACTGGTGTACGCCCAGCCTGAGTATCATCAATCAAAATTAATCCTCGTGCATAGGAAAAATGCAGAGAATAATTTAAATGTGGGAAATTGAGGCTGATATTGTTGTGGAGTAAACTTCTATTATTCTACCAAAGGGAGAAATTC